>JAVBHV010000086.1:600000-777099 GCA_033992175.1 Spiraea crenata | reverse complement strand
AAATTGCTCCTCCACCTTATGTGAAGACATAACCACCAGTTGACTTCGAATCAGAATTTGTAGCAATCCAATTCGCATCACTAAATCCTTCTAACACTGGCAGATACTTAGTATAGTGCAAGCCATTATTTATTGTACCTTTTAGATATTGTAGCGCTCTTACTAGGGCCCTCCAATGTTCTCTTCCAGGATTACTAGTGTATCTACTAAGCCTACTTATAGCATAGGCTATATCAGGCCTTGTATTGTTCATTATATACATCAAGCTCCCAATAATTTGAGAGTACTGTAATTGAGATACACAATCACCATTATTCTTCTTTAGTTTGCAGGTCAGGTCAAAAAGGTGTTGCCGCTGGACTACTTTCAAAGTGTCCAAATTTCTTTAATACTTGTTCAATGTAATTAGATTGGGACAGAATGTAACCTTCAGGAGTTCTTGTTATTTTGATTCCAAGTATAACATCTGCTATACCTAAATCCTTCATGTCAAAACATGAATTCAACATCTTTTTGGTTGAATTAATTACATCCTTGTTTGTTCCCATGATGAGCATATCATCCACGTATAAACATACAATAACACATGAGTTGGTATTCCCTTTGAATACACACATTTATCACATTCATTCATTTTAAAACTATGTGTTAACATTGTATGATCAAACTTCTCATGCCATTGCTTAGGGGCTTGCTTTAGTCCATACAAAGACTTAACAAGTTTGCAAACTTTATTTTCTTGGCCTTTAACGATAAACCCTTCCGGTTGTTCCATATATATTTCCTCGTACAATTCACCATTTAAGAACGTCGTCTTAACATCCATTTGATGGATTTCCATGTCATAAATAGATGCTATGGCGATTAACATCCGTATGGATGTGATTCTAGAAACTGGAGAGTATGTATCAAAGAAATCTAAGCCTTGTTTTTGTCGATACCCTTTAGCAACCAATTGTGCCTTATATTTGTCTATGGTACCATCTGGCTTTAGTTTCCTTTTGAATATCCACTTATAGCCGATTGGTTTATTACCGGGTGGTAAGTCAACCAATTCCCAAGTATTATTTTGTAGAATTGATTCTACTTTGCTTTTTATTGCCTCCTTCCAAAAGGAGCTTCAGGAGTGGATACGGACGACGACAACGACGATCGCCCGGCCTTTCTGTGAGTGGACGAGTTTTGGTTTTAAAGTATTGTTTGAGCATGCTTTATATTTATGTTTACGTATATGTATATGATAGGATGATGTGATCGTTGGATCTATGCTGGTTGATGCTGTATGGTTTGCGGAGCATGTGATAAACGTTTATGCTTATAAGTTTGTTATGTTGGTTATGGTCTTGTGGTTGTGCTGGCTGGTTGTTGTTGGTTGATGTGTAATATGGTATCTTTCGTAGTATGCTGTACAGTGGAAGCTGGTAAATCCCTTGCACTGTACATGAGTTAATTAGATAGTAAGTCTGGCAAGCCGGTAAGTCCCTTGCCTGGCAAGCTGGTAAGTCCCTTGCCTGGCAAGCTGGTAAGTCCCTTGCCCAATAAATTGCCTTGTACATTGGTAAGCTGGTAAGTCCCTTGCCAATTTAGATCACTGTCGTAGATTCTATTTATATGTAAAGTGCATAAGTATCCGTGTGATTGTTTATTGTCATTGTGAGTTGGGTTGTTGCTGCATGCTCATTGTGGTTGGGGGTGAAGCCCCGTACCTTTTAGATCATGGCCGTAGATCATGTTTGTATATATTTACCGGGATGGTTTTGTTGAGTATGGTGATTGTTAGTTGTGGATATTATTGGTTGTGACTTTGGCTCATTGGGTATGCAGTCCCAGTGGGATGTGGCTTATTGGGTATGGAGTCGCAGTGGGCTATGCTAGCTGAGTTGTGATTAGTTACGGTACTGTGCTGCATGTTCATTGTGGTATAGTTGTATATTTCTGTTTTAACTGTGGGGGTTATTATGTTATCGATAAAATGTTTTCAACTGTTTTACACTAACGTTTATTTTCCCTGTCCACTCACCTTTGTTTTGCACCCCCTCAGGACTTGAGACTGTTGAGCACCACAGAGACTAGCGGCAAGAGTCAGTGTAGCTCTGTTTTGGGTCACAAAGAGTGGGAGACTCTTTGCCATCCGCCTTTTGATCGTTAGTTTGGTGTACGTAGTTGAACTTATGTACTATTCCGCCTTCGGGCTTCTGTTGTGTAAACTTGTTCCTTCCGTTGTATAGATGCTCTGATATTATTATTGTGTTCTTTTTCTTTCGTTTATGTCATTTTTAGTTGTTTAAGGCTTCGTCACCCTGTGGGGGTGATGGCCGCACTCCCGGGACCCACTTTATGGGTCGGGGTGTGTCATATTGTCCATTGTTCTTTTATTAGAACTGGACGTGCCAATTTTATAACGAAAAGTATATCCTCAAAAAATTCAGCAGCAACAGATTCTAATAGAGTATTCACATGTATATCAGAAATTTCAGATTTATATACTAAGAAACGAAAAGCTACACTATTGGATGCATTACCTAAGTAAACACAGTCAATGGTCTTTGGTCCTAGTTTGACACGCTTTGGCAAAGGAATTTGCACTTTGGCTAGGCAACCCCACACTTTTTTATAAGTTGACAATCTTCCCTTCCAAATTTCGTAAGGAGACTTATAAGTTTTCTTATGAGGAATTCTATTAAGAATTCTGTTTGCAGTAAGTAAGGCTTCACCCCACAAATTGTGGAGAAGCCCCTAATTGTTTAACATTGAGTTAATCATGTCCTTGAACGTTCGATTCTTCCGTTCGGCTACACCATTTTGTTGAGGTGTATAGGGTGTAGTAGTTTGATGAATTATACCATTTTCTGTACAAAAATCTGCGAAGGCAGAGGACTCATATTCCCCTCCTCTATCTGAACGAAGGGCTTTGATCTTCTTGTTAAGTTGATTTTCAACTTCAGCTTTGTATGTCTTAAACATATCCAAAGCTTCATCTTTACTTCGGATCAAGTAAACGTAACAGAACTTACTGCAATCATCTATGAAACTCATATAATAGTTTTGCCTCCACGAGTTGGCGTTGATTTGAAATCACACAAGTCTGTGTGAATCAAACCCCAACAACTCAGTTGAGTTTTCTTGCACAGATTTGAAGCTTTGTCTTGCAAACTTTGATTTTGTACACACTTCACATTTATAATCTTTCTTTATGTGAAACTTCGGTAAAAGACCTGAAGAAGCCATTCTATGCAAAGAACGATAATTAACATGTCCCAATCTAGCATGCCATAAATTTGAACAATCAACGATATAAGCAGAAGACATACTTTTATTAATATTAATAGCATCATCAATTACATTGAGTTTGAACAATCCGTTAGCAAGATATCCCTTCCCAAAAAATATTCCCCCCTTAGTGAGAATAAACTTGTCTGACTCAAAGACCATTTTAAAGCCTTTGTTGCTCAGAATTGGACCCGAAACCAGATTCTTACGGATCTTTGGAACATGCAGCACATCTTGGAGGGTGAGGTCTTTTCCAGAAGTAAACTTCAGAATCACATTTCCTTTTCCTTCAACAACAGCAGCAAAAGAATTTCCCATGTAAAGCTTTTCTCCATTGGTAATCTGATGGTAAGTAGAAAATAATTTTCTATCACCACATATGTGTTTGGTGGCCCCAGTGTCCATCAACCAATCTGTATGATCAGCCACCATGTTGATTTCAGAGATTACCACACCAATGAAATTCTCTTCAGTCATATTTGCTTGAGGAATTCTAAGGTTGTTACTTGGATTTGCAGCAGTGTTGTGATCATTTTTTAATAGACCATCTTGGGCTTTATATCCAGGTTTCCCACACATCCCAACAAGAGCCTTTGATCCTTGAAGCTTTTTCCCTTTGATCCATGTGCAGCCTTAAGGTTGACAGCCTTGCTCTTACTCTTGTGGGAATAGAACTTATGTTTGGAAGTGGTTCCCTCAACCATGTGTGCTTTGGCTTCCATGGATGGAACTGCACCATTTTTCTCATTCTTTCTACTGTCTTCTTCAATACGAAGCCTCACGACCAGATCTTCCATTGTCATCTCCTTGCGCTTGTGCTTCAGATAACTCTTGAAATCCTTCTATGATGGTGGTAGTTTTTCAATCACTGCAGCCACTTGGAATGACTCACTCATAGACATTCCTTCTGCATGAATCTCATGGATAAGTTTCTGAAGTTCATCAACTTGATTGACAACGGTTTTGGAATTAAACATCTTGAAGTCAAGAAACTTGCCAACGACAAATTACCGGCATCTTTCGTTCTGTATTTTTTCTCCAATGATTCCCATAACTCTTTGGCAGAAATGCACACAACATAGACATCATACAGAGAGTCATCTAGTGCATTTAAGATATATTTTCTGCAAAGAAAATCATTATGCTTCCATGCTTCAATAGCCTTTATGGTTTCTGAAGCAGTAGCATCACCTTCTGCCTTGGGAGCGTCTTCCTTCACGATATGAGCAAGATTTAATGTTGTTAAATAAAACAACATCTTCGCCTGCCATCACTTGAAGTCGCCGCCCTTCAATTTCTCTCGCTTTTCTATGTGAGGGTTCTTGGCACCATTCACATCACTTGATTGCTCCATAACAGTATATTTCTGTCTGTAATTGTTAGGAAATAGCAATCAGTATGATAAAGAATAAGACTTTTGATATCTATGACAACAAATATGTACAACAACTCAATGTGGTTTGATGTGAAAGAACAAACAATAGTTACAGTATAAGACCTACTACACATCAAATATCTATTACACAAAGACTAAAGAAACCAATCTGTACATGTACTTTAAAAAGCAAAGTCAAAGAGAGTAGTGTAGAAAACTGCAAAATTTAAAGTAATAGAGGCTTGCAAAGTTGCAATGTCCTTATAGACAGAATTTCGCCTCTACTCGTGTGCTTGTAATTCGTTAGGCGCTGTCCACCAGGATTACTCTATCGAATTCAAGTTCCTAGCACCAGAAGTTTGAATCTAGCGAACTCAAAGTGTTTCTCTCCAAATAATATAGTACAAGCTTATGAAGAAAGGGAAGTAAGTTGAATGTTCGGTTGAAATCTTGATTGTATTTTTTGACTTAACCGTAGTCTAACATTTATAGACTAGGGGACAACTCTTCAACACAACTGTCCAAAGCAGTTGTACTCTTTGACCATTGGTTGTATCCTTTGAATTTCAAATCAAGTTTTGAGTTGATGATTATCCAATGCCACAAGAACATCCGGACGCAACCTTTGGTAAAATATAACTGATCTATGAGAGCCCAAAGCTCTTATCTTATGTCCAAATCGTCAAGCCAATTCGAACAGGAGAGGTCCTCACCACAAATCAATATATTTTTCATTCAAACTCCAACAAGTTATGCATGTCACATAAACTGCAGAGCTGGGGAGCAATGTTGGCTGAACAGCAATGGCATTGGACTCCACTGCCAACCAACGTTACCAATAGGTAAGATTGTTCCCATACCTGAAACTATCTATTATTATTTAAGTTAGAACAGCTGAATTTGGAAATATATGAAGGAAAATGTCAATATTTTTTTGTCAACATTTTGGAACAGTTCAATAAGCTAATGTTATTGTCTTCTTTCGTAGTGCAGAACGCTTTTGGTACTTGAAGATCAGAAATTTCATACTCCAGTAACTAGGCGAGTGAATCCCTGAACTCTCTGTAAATATGGCAACTTATATATGTCTTCTTTAAGATTTGTTACTCTGTCCTTTCATTTGACTAAACTATCTTAATCATTCCGGAAATTGCTTGATTTATTTGCAGAAGACGTTATTCACCCCATATATGTAAAACTCAACCTCGACAGACCATTCCTTTTGTATTATACCGACTTATGGCGCCATCAACTTGTGGTCTGTCTAGTTGTATACTCCAGTAAGTGAATTCTTCTGTTGTTCACTAAAAACTAATATCTGCAGCATTAAGATGGATCTGGAGAGGAATAGATTACCTTCTACTAATTCCACTTTTCTGAACAATGCAGCACTATACCAAGGAGCCAAATTTTCATTTGGATTTCCATTTCTAGCTGCACTACTAATATACAAATGGCGAAGGGGGCACTTGTCGATGTATGACAACATAGAAGACTTTCTGCAGAGCAATAACAATCTGATGCCAGTAAAGTACTCTTACTCGGATATCAAAAAGATGGCCGGAGGTTTCGAGGACAAATTGGGTGAAGGAGGTTTTGGCTCTGTATTCAAGGCAACGCTCCGTAGTGGCAGCCTTGTAGCCATCAAAATTTTAGGTACATCCGAAACTAATGGGAAAGATTTTATCAATGAAGTTGCTACAATTGGAAGAATTCATCATGTTAACGTGGTGCGACTTGTTGGCTTTTGTGTTGAGGGTTCAAAGCGTGCTCTTGTGTACGATTTCATGCCTAACGGATCACTTGAGAAGTACATTTTCTCTAAAGACGATGTAACCTCCTTAAGTTGCTCGCAAATATTTGAAATCACACTTGGAGTGGCTCGCGGTATTGAGTATCTGCATCAAGGATGTGAGATGCAGATTTTGCACTTCGACATCAAGCCTCACAACATTCTTCTCGACGAGAATTATACAGCGAAGGTTTCAGATTTCGGGTTAGCAAGGCTGTATCCATTGGACAATAGCATTGTGCCGTTGACTGCAGCTAGAGGTGTTGAGTTCAGCACAGCGGAAACTTTGAAGTAGATGGCAAGAAAAATGATATGAAAACAGCAATTAATCAATGAAACAAAAACTGTAGAACAAGAGGCACACAATTTACGTGGAAAACCCTCCAAAACTAGAAGGGAAAAACCACGGGGCAAACTCCGAACACTTCCACTATGAAAATGGGATTACAAGCACTAATCTCTCTAAAGAGTTAGAGAATAACAAACTCAAGAGAACAAGCTCTCTTGGATAACTCTCTGACTACTACCCAGCAGCACACTTGCTCTCCTTTTTTGATACAAGTGATCACCCTCTCCAGCCCTTACTAACAACTACCTTCTTTATTATTAAAGAAGGTGAAAGCCTAAAGTCAAAGCTCATATGTCACAAGCACACGGCAACTTCAACTTGCACCTGCCTTCCTTGAGAAATCAACCAAAGGAGCTTCAATAAATTCACCATGGAATAAGAGACAACTCTTTTACAAACTCTTTTACAAAAGTAAAAGAAAGGGGCTAGGGGAAACACAAGAGCTCTGCTGCATAAGAATTTTACACACTTCCTCTTTGACCAAGTACATGCAACTTTGACAGCTATATGAGGAGGGACTCCAACAATCTCCCCCTCCCCGACTCATGCTCGAAAATGCAAACCTGCAAGTGCTATGCAGTGATCATGTTTTCCAACAACAAGAGCCTTAGTCAACATATCAGATACATTGTCATTTGTATGAACCTTTTCCAGCTGCAACAGTTTCTCTTCAAGCACATCTCTAATCCAATGATACCTGATATCAATGTGCTTTGACCTCGAATGACAACTTTGATTCTTACTGAGATGTATGGCACTTTGGCTATCACAGTAGACAATAAATTTTTCTTGCTGTAAGCCAAGTTCTTGAACATACCTTTTTAACCACAACATCTCCTTGCAACATTCGCTAATAGCAATATACTCAGATTCAGTGGTAGACAAAGCAACACACTTTTGCAATTTAGATTGCCAGGACACCGCTCCCCCTGCAAAGGTGAATAGATACCCCGAAGTTGATCTTCTAGAGTCTTCATCACGACCCATATTCGCATCAGTGAAGCCTTCTAGAATAGGCTTATCCTTTCCAAAACACAAACATAATTTTGACGTACCTCTAAGGTACCTAAGAATCCACTTAACTGCTTCCCAATGATCTCTTCCAGGATTTGCAAGAAATCTGCTCACCACTCCTACGGCATAAGCAATGTCGGGTCTAGTACACACCATTGCGTACATTAAGCTCCCTACGGCTGAAGCATAGGGAACTTTCTGCATTTCTTGCTTCTCTAACTGACTTGAAGGGCTTTGATCTTTGGTTAGATTAAAATTACTATCAAATGGACAACTCACCAATTAGCTTTGTCCATATTGAATCTTTCAAGCACTCTTTCAATATATCTTTCTTGAGACAGCCACAACGTCTTTTCTTTCCTGTCTCGAGAGATTTCCATGCCAAGAATTTTCTTTGCAGACCCCAAATCCTTCATATCAAAGGATTTGCTTAGCTTTCCCTTCAAGATCTCTATCTTTCTAGCATCTGGACCTACAACCAACATGTCATCAACATATAGTAGCAATATTATGAAATCATTATCAGAAAATCTCTGAATGAATACACAATTATCTGTGCTTGTCCGTTTGAATCCATTTTCTGTCATGAAGGACTCAAACTTCTTGTACCATTGCCTAGGAGCTTGTTTGAGTCCATAGAGACTCTTTTCAGTTGACAGACCATGTGCTCCTTGCCTTTAATTTTGAAACCTTCCGGTTGCTCCATAAAAATGTCTTCCTCCAAATCACCATGAAGGAATGCCGTCTTGACATCTAGTTGCTCTATCTCCAAGTCCATGCTTGCTGCCAATCCCAGAACAACACGAATGGAAGTCATCTTCACAACTGGAGAAAATATCTCATCGAAGTCGATGCCCTTCTTTTGTGCGAATCCCTTGACAACCAATCTTGCCTTGTACCTTGGTTGTGAATTTTCAGTGGTCTTTAACTTGAACACCCACTTGTTGCTCAACACTTTCTTTCCCTTTGGTCTTTCCACCAGAACATATGTATGATTCTTGTGCAAGGAATTCATTTCTTCCTTCATTGCTTTCAACCACTCCCCCTTGTCCTTGTGAATTAAGGCTTCTTCATAACATTCCGGCTCTCCCCCATCTGTTAGTAACACATACTCATTACGATTGTAACGAGTGTAGGCCTTGATCTCTGCTTGATCTTCTTACTTGAGGAGCAGAAGGTGCTTGCTCTTCTTCCTCGTTTTCTTGTGTACTATCATCAAAATGCCCACCATTATCATCATCAACAATAGGTCCTTCTGCTGCATTTTCCAGTTCATTGCCAACTTGTTCTTCTTCTCCATCATCATTTGTCTCATGGGAAGGAGTATGGTCTAAGCTGATGGGGTATTCTTGTAAAGGATCTGACTGGTCATTCTTACCAATGTCTTCAAGGAATTGATCCTCAAAGAAAACAACATCTCTGCTCCTAATGATCTTCTTAGTAGCAGGGTCCACAATCTGTAGCCGAACTCTTCATTGCCATAGCCCAGAAAAATACATTCTTTTGACTTCACATCAAGCTTAGACCTCTCATCCTTTGGAATATGAACAAATGCCCTGCAGCCAAACACTTTCAAATAATCATAAGTCACATTTTTACCACTCCAAAATTTATTAGGGACTTCACCATTTAATGGACAGAAGGTGATAAGTTAATCACGTGAACAGAGTCATCAAAGCTTCACCCCAGAAGCCTTTGGATAGCTTGGCATGTGACAACATGGTTCTCACCCTCTCCACGATGGTCCTATTCATTCTTTCGGCCACTCCATTATGTTGAGGAGTTTTAGGAACAGACCTTTCATGTCTAATGCCCTTACTCTTGCAATAAGAATTGAAGTCTCCGATGTATTCTCCTCCATTGTCGGTACGAACACACTTCAAGGTCTTGCCAGTTTCACGCTCAACACTAGCATGAAATTGTTTGAAAACTTCAAACACTTGATCTTTGGTTTTGAGTGTGTATGCCCAAACTTTCCTGGAATGATCATCAATAAAAGTAACAAAATATCTTGCACCACCAATTGTATTAGTAGACATAGGACCACAAACATCAGAATAAACAACATCTAATACATTAGGTTTTCTAGGTACTGATTTATGATGAAAGGATGCTCTATGCTGCTTTCCAGCCAAACAATGTGAGCATGGTTCAAGGGACATACCTTTCTCCTTCAACCCAGTCAACACTTCCCTCTTAGCTAGAACCTTTAGACCTTTTTCACTCATGTGTCCTAGCCGTTTTGCCATAGCTCCATGGTTGAATCCGCTTGTTTGATTGCTGAATTAGCATATCCATTGTTGACTGTGGCATATGTGAGATATAGGGACTGCTCTTTCTTTCCTCTTGCCATTACCAAAGAACCTTTAGAAAGCTCCACTTTCCGTTTTCTTGAACATTTGTATAGCCTTCATCATCAAGTACACCAACAGAAATCAAGTTGAGACGCATGTTGGTACATGTCTTACATTCTTGAGTATCAACTTGCACCCCAAGTTTGTTCCAAGATGATATCACCCTTCCCCGCAATATAGGAAATTTTATCATTTCCCATTCTTACTCTACCAAACTCTCCAGCAACATATGATGTAAGAACTCCCTTTTGGAGTTATATGGAAGGATGCACCTGTGTCTACAACCCAACATGTATCTTGAGATGTAAGTTAACAAGACCATCATCTTGAATAACAAGTACCTCATCATCTTGAGATGCAGCTGCTGTTGTGTCTTTTGCTTCATTTTTGTTTAGTCTCCCTTGGATTGTTGCTCTTTCTTGAAAAATCTGCACTCCCTCTTTATGTGACCCGGTTTGCCACAATGATAGCACTCCATATTACTTCTCCTCCTTTCTTTTGACTTTCCTCTTAGTGATCTCTTATCTGCCTCTAGACCTGTCTGAGCTTCTTTGGAATCTTCTTTCATTACTTCTTCCACGGTTTTCTGTAACAAGAGCTTCAGACTCATTATTGGACGTCCCTTGTTCTTTTCTCCTGCCTTCTTCATTGTACAAGCTCTCCTTCACCATATCTAGAGTTAGCTTTCCTCCACTAGCAGAATTACTTACTTGATCACCAAGGTATCCAACTAGTAGTATCAGGTAAAGAGCTAAGTAACAATAGTGCCAACAACTCATCTTCAATCACTAGCTTCCTGGTTGCTAATTGATTCACCAAGCCTTGAAAATCATTCAAGTGCTCAGAAACACTCCTTCCATCTTTGTACTTCAAGTTCACCAATCTCCGGATTAGTGAGGCCTTATTTTGGCCGTCTTTCGCTCATACATCGACCCCAATGTCGTCAAGAGTGTATAAGCATTGGTCTCCTTTTCCACATGGTGGAAGATGCTCTGATCAATCCAGTTTCAATCTCCCCAACAGCTTTCCGATTGACAATGTTCCAATCTTTTTCAGATTTCTCCTCAGGCTTCTTTCCTTCACATACTAGTGGCTCATATAGATCTTTGCAGTAAAGTATATCCTCCATCCTTGGTCTCCATATGGAATAGTTGGAAGTTGTAAGCTTGAACATTGTTGGTGAGAAACGATGATCGCCATCAAAGCTTGAGTGTATAAGAGCCTAAGCTCTGATACCAGTTGTTGAGTTCAGACAGCGGAAACTTTGAAGTAGATGGCAAGAAAAATGATATGAAAACAGCAATTAATCAATGAAACAAAAACTGTAGAACAAGAGGCACAAATTTACGTGGAAACCCTCCAAAACTAGAAGGGAAAAACCACGGGGAAACTCCGAAACTTCCACTATGAAAATGGGATTACAAGCACTAATCTCTCTAAAGAGTTAGAGAATAACAAACTCAAGAGAACAAGCTCTCTTGGATAACTCTCTACTACTACCCAGCAGCACACTTGCTCTCCTTTTTATAAAGTGATCACCTCTCCAGCCCTTACTAACAACTACCTTCTTTATTATTAAAGAAGGTGAAAGCCTAAAGTCAAAGCTCATATGTCACAAGCACGGAACTCAACTTGCACCTGCCTTCCTTGAGAAATCAACCAAAGGAGCTTCATAAATTCACCATGGAAAAGAGACAACTCTACCAACTCTTTACAAAAGAAAAGAAAGGGGCTACGGGAAAACAAGAGCTCTGCTGCATAAGAATTACACACTCTCGACCAAGTACATGCAACTGACAGTATCAGAGGAGGGACTCCAACAAGAGGAACCTTAGGATACATAGCACCAAAATTCTTCTATAAGAACATTGGAGGCGTTTCGTACAAAGTGGATGTGCATATTTTTGGAATGTTATTGATGGAAATGTGGCTGGCAGGAGGAAGAACTTGAATGGTGCTGCACAGCAGTCGAGCAAATTTAGTAAATTATAATTTCCGTCATGGGTTTCTGATCAATTGACTGCCGGAAATGATATAGAAATAGGGTATAGTGCCACAGAGGAGGAGAAGAAAATCATTAAGAAGATGATGATGGTGGCCTTGTGGTGCATACAAATGAAGCCTACTGAACGCCCCCTCAATGCATAAAGTGGTGGAGATGCTTGAAGGAGAAATCAAGAGCCTTCAAATGCCTCCAAAGCCTTTCTTATATCCACAACAAATGCCAGAAGATGAAGTTCAGACCAATTGGAGTTCTGCATGGGAATCGAGTTATGCAGAATCTGCAGAGATTAGTTTGATTGAAAATGCAAATTAATTTGTTGTATTCTGGTCTTTAGCCCATCCCAATAATTGTATATTAGTGAAGATGTAAACGCAATACTATGGCAATTCAACTTGGTTTCTTAGTTGATCACAGCACAACACAATTTGTACTTCTGTAGCAGTGGATTCAAGAACTGTATCATGCTTTGCGTTAGATTATTCGTAGTTATCTCTATATGCAAGTACAGCCTTTCGAAAAGAAATAGGATTTATACTTCTTAGTTGAATTGGTTTCTTGCTCTGTGACGATGAGAAAGCAAATTAAAGCTCTATATGCTTGCAAATGGATTTCACTAAGGTGAGCGTTGGGATGCATTGGGATTCGAAATGTTCGAAGATTCATTACTAGGTAGGTAGTCTAGGTTTGCACAAACAATTTGCAGCCGCCGGCACAGGACCCTCAGCAGCCGCCGCCTCAGCTCCCACCCGCCGAGCTGCTATTCGACGGAACCCATCTTTCTCTTTCGTTTATCTCACACACTGGGCTAGCGGTTCATTCGAGTGCTTATATTTGGGCTTCAGCTTGAACCCGAGCTTTTTGGCCCATTCCCCATTACTATGGGCTTCACCTTAAAATTCGAGCCAGTTTCTTTTATTTATTTATTTATTTATTTTTGACAAAGCCTTTTCCACCTCGATTATTTTCTCATACTAATTTCCTCAATCAATCAGTCAATCCAATTACTAAAGAAAAACCCTCTTTCAGAACTTCACTCCGCATTATGTACTTTACTGTCGTGGTCTATTCTCCGCATAGTCGTTTGTTGTTCTATAGTTTAAGGTAAAAAAGCTTCCGACACAGAGATATGCTCGGTTTGGCCGTGGCTCCCGCCGCCGCGACACCAAACACCTCAGACTCTTGTGTTGCTCATCTTTTTCATCCTCTGTCCTGGTATGCCAATTCCATTTCACTCAGTGCCCATCTTTCTGTTTCGTTAATCTATGCATTAATATAGTTTTTTACATTGCTTTTTCTTTGTGTTGGCATATGTAGTGTTCGTAGACCGATTAGAGCCATGGCGGCTGCGGAGACCCTTAGTGCAATTAGTCTTGGGTGTTGTTGTGAGAAGCCGCGCTGAGACTGAACACTTGTATAATTGTATTCACATACATACGTAGAAGAAGTCGAATTTGAGTGTGGTGTTATTTTTACACTGGTGCTTATGTCTGCTTGTATCATGTTTTCTGGCTTTGTCATTTCTTTCTTTTTTCTGTTTCGTAATTCTTCTTTTGCTGATATACTGGCGCCTAAAAATATACTGTTTCTCCAATATTAAGCGCTGTTCCCGTAATTTGTATTCAAGTAGGCAGGCTCTGATATCGTTGTCCGACAAGAAGGATCTTGCTTTCTTAGGGAATGGGCATCAGGAACTGGGGTATGTTCAGGAGCCTACTCTTTTCACTGTAGTCTTGAAAGTTTTGTCGCAATTCTTTCGGGCAGATCACCTCATGAATTAAGTTGAAGTAACTGGGGTATTTTTAGATATTGGGGTATCAGGTCCACATATCAGGTACATTTCAATATCTAAAGTTTGTGACGATTCTCTTCAATTAAGTTGTTCTTGTATTTCAACTGATGAACTGCAAAGATTGACAACCTTCTGTTTTTGTTGGAAGACAAATTCCCTCATAGCTTAACGGTGCCTATATTGCTCAAAAGTTCCCTTCGTTATGGTGAAAATCCTCATCAGAAGACTGCATTTTATGTTGACAAGAGTCTTTCCGAGGTCAATTCTGGTGGTATTGCAGCGGCTATCCAACACCAGGGGAAGGTGAGGGAGGCATGTTTTGTTAGCTATTCAATTCCACTTATAATAAAGGTTTGATATGAATGAATATGTATATTCAATCTTTTGAGTCGTCATATGGCGTTTATGTTGACAAAGAAACCTTAATTTGTTCAGCGAACCTATTGGTCAAGATTTGAACATAGACCACACTAATGGTATTTCTTTCATGTTCTGGTTGTTGTGCACATGCAAACCACTGTAGTGGAATGTTTTTAAGTTCATTGTTGGAACTCCAATTGAAGTTGCTGCTGTGAGTACTTTCATGCATTCCATATGCTGAATCTTGATTTTCTAAGTTAGTAATTATTGACAATGGTATAGATGTTTTGTTTGTTTCTGTCTTGGTTGGAAATTTACTAATGAGCTTGGCAGTAGTGAAGTGCATGAATGCGATAGTTACCCAAATACCTATATGATACTTGTGGCTGTACATGTAAAAGAAGTTTCTCTGTTGCACCAACTGCAGAGTTTTTGGATTCTGAATATTAAAAATATTTGAATTGCTCTTCAGGAATAAGCTTTCTTTGGTTGCTAGTGTTATTGCAGAACCCGGTGGAAGCATCAGAGATGGCGATGCTATAGATTGTTGTAACAAACATGAAGTTTCACTTGTTTTCACAAATGTGAGGCATTTCAGGCTCTGAAAACTATTTTGGCCTTCGTGTTTGCCTTTTGGGGTACACCCCTGTGCTTTTATCTTTGCACTTGAATAGGAATATGTTGTTTACATAGGATAAGTAGGTTTTTCTTAAAAGCTGATTTTAACACACCCCTTCTGCTATCTCTGTCCTGTCTCTCTAACTGTCATGCATGAAGAAAATTTTGGACTCTCTAGTCCCAAGCCAATTATCTTGCCATGTGATTTGCTCTTGATGAATTTACTTGCCGACTGTCATTTTTTTGTTTTGGGGTAAACGATAGAGTCTATTTATAACAACTAAAAGCTGGAAAGCAGACCCAACATCGGATCCATCCGAAATTAAGGCCCATGGTCATAGTTCAGTAGTACGAAGCCCAATAGCCAAGCTGCCTGAGTCAACATAATAGGCTTGGCCTAGCGGACCGGGTTTGACAAGTGGGTCTGAGCCGGGCTGAAGCAACCAATCAGATCGAGGGCGAAACGTGCGGAGCGGCCTGATCGTGTCATACTTTGAATATGATGTATTTTTGGTCAATATTCAATGGAGAAAAGGCTGTTATGTGTATGTTGTCTTTGCGAATTGTATTTGGGTGCTAGACTCCTAGTCTCAAAATTGCATCGTTCATGGGGTGACAGGATGTCCGATTTATATCCATCGTTAATTGATCTTGGAGTTAAATATTTCAAAGGGATTATGGACCGAGAGTTCTCCTTCAGTTCCTTTGACTAGTGCAACTTTGGATTTGTACATGTGCAGTGTGTTAGCATGGCAAAGGTGGTCGAATCAAATGGATTAGTAGCAAATCATGGTTTCAACCCATTTAAAATCTTTTCAAATCTCAATTGTATACACTCCCTTAACAAGTACAAAGTACTATAGATTATAGGAGCCGGACGTATATCCTTGATTGTATTTGTGTATGGTGTTATCTTATATTCTTTTCTTTCTTGGCAGTTGTTTCCCTTGGAAGTTGAGTTTTCTTGCACAACTTTTATAAACCAAAAATTTCAATGTCAGAGAAGTTTGGCTCGTTCAGTGCCTGTATTCGGTTGTTCTTAATGGCCTAAGTACTATGTCATGCTCATATCATGCGTATTCTGGTCATGTTCAAGTCTTCTATTTGCCCTCTTGACGTGCTCGATCGAAGCAAACTGATCCATTTGAAACGATCTAATCGGGAGTTGGGGTTGCAAGTTCGAATTCATCCCTTAGGGGCTAAGAAAACTTCTTAGATCTTGAGTCTCTTGGCGTGAGATTTTTGGTCCTCGTCAACATGATCTTCCTAGCACTTTCCTTTCCGTAACAAATTGAGAACACGATGGAGCTGTCAATAATGCAACCAAGACATGTACGTTTTCTTTCCATGGTGGAGGAGGAGACCATATTCATAACCACATAAATGAGTAGTCAAAGTCTTCCACCGGTATGCCGAACTACAATCGTCTTCTTGTATTGTTGCCCGGACTTGAATTGCTTCATCATTGACTTGTGTAGTAAACTGTCCAAGTCTTCCATTGATGTCCACAATCTTTTGGAAATTTTGGCGACATAACTAGACAGCTAGCTCTTAACGCTAACATTTTTAATGTCTTCATTCCTCTTTGATGTATAATAATTTTGTTTGTGTTCGAAATCCATGATGCACCTAGATAAATCCCAACTAGCAAGCAACAATTAACCATACATTAACGTGAACCATATCTAGCAAGCAACAATTAACCACTAATGCATTAATCCTATCTGGCCGTTGTCCTTGGTTCCAATGCATGAATCCATGCATTAATCAATCTTTGAGTTCCAAGACCATAACATTTGATTTTTCTAATCGAAAGCAAACAAAGTTAGAGGTCCATTTCCAGGAAACTTTGTAATTTACGCGTGGGAAGAAGACGGGAGTCCTTTCGGAGATTTTTAGTGAATTGTGGACTTACCAATAATGCAAGCAAAGGTATGGACTTGGACGTCTGAATAAAAAGATGCATGCTTGGCTGACGTCAAGCTAAATGGTCAAAGTCTTTCATGGATATGCCAAGATTGAATAAACTCCGTGGAAATTTAGTTAATTCATCAACTTGGAAGTTGCAAATTGTTCGTGCCTTTCAACATCTGGACAATATGTAATCAATAAACGAAGCACTGCTAAGCTAACTGCTAAACTAGACTTTTTGTGCGTGGGATGTAAAAAGGGAGAATCTTTGCTTTCTGAAGTTTTTAGTCATTTAAGTTATCTACAGATAATGCAAACAAGGTACCGACTTGATCGTTAGCAATCTCCATTTTAAAATGGATGCTTACTTCCCGGTGAACGCAGTGTCTTTAATATCTTATGAGTAAGGACAGTCGCAGTGTCTTTAATATCTTATGAGTAATTAAAATTACTCTCAACATATCCGGAAAGCAAATCACCCCCAAGCATACATTAATGGTAATAAAGCAACAACTCCACCCTGAACCAAGTCTGACATCTGTCATTCATGCTACGTGTGAAAATAAGTTTAAATCTTCCTCACACATGAGGACACGCTCTAGTGGCTTGCCCACCAGTAATATGAACCAAGTCTGATGGACCTTCAGAAGAATGGCTAATGACGATAACACATCATGGCAGTTTGGAAACTTATGGTTACTAAACTGTTCATATGGAAAACATAGCGTACTAGGATGCAACTTGAGGTGAAACACAAAGTACAAACTGAAATTTATTCACCTAAACCCCAAAGCAGTAAATTACAGACATGAATGGTATAATCCTTTGCAGGTACAAGAGTGCTTATTACAAGGGTACATGTATGTATTAATTACTTCTCATTCAATTCAAAGTGGAGGCAAAAGGATTAGGAGGCATGCTTAGATTATCACCTTCTCTTTCCAACATTTGAACTACAACTTTCATGGAAGGACGATCAACTGGCTGCCACTGGATGCACCATAAACCAACAATTGCAAGTTTCCTAGCTATTGTAACATCTCCTTCATCGCCAATATGGATTCTTAGGTCGTCTCCTTGCTCTAAAAGGTTATAGATCCATTCTGGGAAGTAGAATTGGGTAGTGTTGTCCTCCATGACTTTGAAGTGTTTTCTTCCCCCAACCATTTCAAGCAACAAAGTTCCGAAGCTATACACATCGGACTTATAGGATACATTCCCGAAGTTCCTGGAGAAGACCTCGGGTGCAATGTAGCCCATGGTCCCCCTGGCTGTAGTCATGGATATTGCACTTTGGTCCTTAGAGCAGAACTTGGCTAAGCCGAAATCTGAAACTTTTGGAGTGAAATCTTGGTCTAGCAACACATTATGTGGTTTGATGTCAAAGTGGAGGATTCGTTGGTCACACCCTTGGTGAAGATATTCAATTCCTTTGGCTATGCCTAAAGCAATATCTTGCAACTTATCCCAACCAAGGAATAGAGTTTTATTATCTGCAGACGATAAGAAATTGTGCAGTGGACCATTTGGTAAGAATTCGTAAACTAGAGCACGAATAAAACCTTCAGCACAAAAGCCAACCAAGCGAACCACATTCACATGGTAGATTTGACACATGGTTCCCACTTCGTTTATGAAATCTTCCCCCTTTTCATTTGAATTGTTGAGCATTTTCACAGCAACTAGTAATTCAGTGGAAAGTTTCCCTTTGAAGACTGTTCCATAGGCCCCTTGGCCCAACTTCTCGTTGAATTGATTAGTGATCCTCTTGATATCGGCATAGGAATATCTACTTGGCCTGAGAGCTCTGTAATCATCCAAAAACTGTTCAATTCTAAGAAGATTTTCCTTCTCTCTTCTGTTAGAGCTATAGACGTTGTAGATTACTGCCCCCATCACTATAAGAACCAACGAAAGTGCGCAGATACCTGCAGATCATAGTAGCTTACATTAAGAGCACACACAGATTTTGAAACAGAAAGGCAAAAAACATAGGCGCTGGGAGGGCACCTAATATCTTCAGAGCTGCCCTTCCACGATGAGGACCTGTAAAAGTTGTTTACGAAGTTAGGACTATATATAGTTTCAAATCAATGAAATTCCAAATTCTCATTTGCATAGAACCTTTAGGTAAATCAATGAAAGCCTTATTAGCACTAGCTGCGGCTGAGGATGAAAATTAATTGGACTACCTGAAAATATATATTTGATTGCTTGCGAATAAACTTTTCACAACCAGATTTATGGCAAGATAAACTTGGAATGTATATGGTACCTTTTACAGGATCTAAACATTCAGTTTGATCAATCTGATGTGTGAATTCATTAATCTTCAAACTACATGTCTTGCCCATCTCTTCGCAATGCTGACATGATTTTAACCAATGAAGCATCAGGTGAACACCGCTCTGTATTTCAGGCATGTCTGCAGGATCTGATGTGTCACGCACCTTGGTACAAGACACCAGGGGCATATAATCAATGGAACAAACATCACCATAAAAGACAGCATACATATGGTTGCCTGTACGACGATCATTTTCATGGCAAGGGCTCAGTCTTGCCAGACAACCACCGGAGTAGGACGAATACGAATACTTATCTCTTACTGTCGATGGTGGACAACTAAACAAGGTTGCTCTACGTCCGTCTGTGAATTCAAAGGGAGAAGAACGGTTGTGCAAAATCTCTCTGGTTAAGCAAGCTTTGGACTCAAAAGTGGTTGCTTGAATTTCATGAGACGCGTAGTTGATTTCAGTAATGTTGAGCTTAGTTGAAGATGGCATCTCAAGTATAGTATCTAATCCGGAGCATGAAAGATCAAAGCCCGGCAAGCCACAGTGGATTGGCTGGCTATCCCTTAGTCGAAAAGGGAATCGGATTGCAGGGCCGAGCGGGCCACATTTTGTTTCTGTGCAGTTTTCAAGGCCTACTCCACCCTGCACTGTTATGTCCCCTGCAGCTACTGATATCATGGTGAGCAACCACCAGAGGATATTCATGATGAGAATCAGTATTGGCTAAGGCTTCTTCTCTTGTGAGTTTTTTTATTTTTTTTCCTGGTACTGTATTCAGGACTTCAATCTAACTACTTAAAGATGATATGGGCACCACTCCTTCATTAGGAGTTAGGATGGCCCAAAAATGCGATTTGGCTTTTGAAACCGCGTGGGGAAATTAATTAGGACACGCGCCGTGCTTTATTGACAAAAGGATACGCGCCGGGTGGGGAAGTTAATAATAAAACACCACATGTGCGCACATACTCTTGTTCGGATAGAGAGCTAGAGTTGCATCCCTTTTGTTTGCAAATCTCTCCTTTCTACTCCTCTCTAACATCATGCCTAGTCGAAGTCTGCTATTTGCTGCTTATGCAGTGATCTTCCTCGATCTTCTTCTTCTACCTTCCTTTTGTTCCCAAACAGCTTTCTCAGCAGCTACCAAAAATCATGTCGAGTCTGATTGCACCCTTTCTTGTGGAAACATTAACATAAGCTCTCCATTCCGGTTGAAAGGAGACTCTCAAGACTGCGGTGACAAACGGTTTGAGCTCTCTTGTGAGCCAAATGGTACTCATCGTCGTGCTGTGCTGCACTTATTTTCAGGGAAGTATTACGTCCGTGCAATTAATTACAACAACCTCACAATCAGACTTGTCGACGCTGGTGTTCGGAAGTTAAATGGCAACCGCTTCTCCAACCCGAGTTACTCTTTGACAAGATTCAACTTTTTATTATGATGGGCCGGAAGATTCAGTCCCTCTAATGTTCTTCTCTAATAGTGATGTTCAAGGCCCATATTTAAGAGTTCAGTCAATAATATTTGTGAGCTGTGACAATCCAATGTTGAATTATTCGAATTCCCTTGTCGAAACAGCTCCATGCTTGAAGGGGATCAGCAACAATTCTTCTTCCAATTCTTCTTTCTCTAGTTTAGGAGCATACTCCTATTTCATGGTAGAGCGCTACGATTCAGACGGCAACTTCATCAATCGCCCGAAAACATTAGATTTGGGGGAGTCCTGCAGAATAACACTAATGGTTTTGGTGTCCCCTTCCATTGCCGACAACACAATCACATCCTGTGAAGGCATATATAACGAAATAGAGCATGGATTCGAACTCTCATGGATTGACTATGCATGCCGAAGAAAGTGCAAACCTGCTGACGAATGCACGCTGAACAGTAATGGAATCAGGTGCGAAGGTTAGACAGTTTACAAACCAGATAGTATCTATTCTATATACAGTAGCTGAGGAAAACAGAGTAAAAGGCACTGGTTAATTATTTCATCAGTTATCGTATACCTTATGTTAGTCTAATTGAACATTTCCCTTATATGGCTACAGCATGTTGGATTCATTGAAATTTTCGTTGTAATTTTCATCAGTTATCGTATACCTTATTGTTTTCTTCGAATTGCAGAATACCTGAAACTAGCTATTATAATTTAAGTTAGAACAGCTGAATTTGGAAATATATGAAGGAAATTTTCAAATTTTTTTTTTTCTCAACAATTGGGAACAGTTAAGTAAGCTAATGTTATTGTCTTCTTTCGTAATGCAGAACTCCATTCCCATTGGTACATGAAGATTAGAAATTTCATAATCCTGATACTAGGTGAGTGAATCCCTGAACTCTCTGTAAATATGCCAATTTACTATATGAATCTGCCTTTAAGATTTATTTCCTTGTCCTTTCATTTGACCGACTATCTTAATCATTCCGGAAATTGCTTGATTTATTTGCAGGATACGTTACTTACCCTGTTTACCTGATATCTGTAAAATTCAATCTAGACAGACTTTTCCCTTTGTATTATACCGACTTTCGGCGCCATCAACTAGTGGTCTGTCTAGTTGGATACTCCAGTAAGTGAATTCTTCTGTTGTTCACTAAAAACTAATATCTGCAGCATTAAGATGGATCTGGAGAGGAATAGATTATCCTTCCTCTCCTACTAATTCCACTTTTCTGAACAATGCAGCACTATACCAAGGAGCCAAATTTTCATTTGGATTTCCATTTCTAGCTGCACTACTAATATACAAATGGCGAAGGAGGCACTTGTCGATGTATGACAACATAGAAGACTTTCTGCAGACCAATAACAATCTGATGCCAGTAAGATACTCTTACTCGGATATCAAAAAGATGGCCGGAGGTTTCAAGGATAAATTGGGTGAAGGAGGCTATGGCTCTGTATACAAGGCAAAGCTCCGTAGTGGTCGCCTTGTAGCCATCAAACTTTTAGGTAAGTCCGAAACTAACGGGCAAGATTTTATCAATGAAGTTGCTACCATTGGACGGATTCATCATGTTAACGTGGTACGACTTATTGGCTTTTGTGTTGAGGGTTCAAAGCGTGCTCTTGTGTATGATTTCATGCCTAATGGGTCACTTGAGAAGTACATTTTCTCTAAAGAAGAGGTTTCCTCCTTAAGTTGCTCGCAAATATTTGAAATCGCACTCGGAGTGGCTCGCGGTATTGAGTATCTGCATCGGGGATGTGATATGCAGATTTTGCACTTTGACATCAAGCCTCACAACATTCTTCTAGACGAGAATTTTACTGCAAAGGTTTCTGATTTCGGGTTAGCAAGGTTGTATCCATTGGACAATAGCATTGTGTCTTTGACTTCAGCTAGAGGAACCATAGGATACATAGCACCAGAGTTCTTCTATAAGAACATTGGAGGTGTTTCGTACAAAGCTGATGTGTATAGTTTTGGAATGTTATTGATGGAAATGGCAGGTAGGAGGAAGAACTTGAATGCTGCTATACAGCAGTCAAGCCAATTTAGCCAGATATACTTTCCCTCATGGGTTTCAGACCAATTGACTGCAGGAAATGAAATAGAAATAGGGGATGATGCAACAGAGGAGGAGAAGAAAATCATAAAGAAGATGATGATGGTGGCTTTGTGGTGCATACAAATGAAGCCTACCGAACGCCCCTCAATGCATCAAGTGGTGGAGATGCTTGAAGGAGAAATCGAGAGCCTGAAAATGCCTCCGAAGCCATTCCTGTATCCACAACAAATGCAAGAAAGTGAAGTTCTGGACGATCCAAGTCCTATATGTGAATCGAATGATTCAGATTCCACAGAGATCAGATTGATTGGGGACTCGAATTAAGTATAAGTCAAAAATGTAGATGCAATGTGTAGGGGAAACTTATCAATTAATATCCCTGCTCTCAATAAGGAGGAACATGTAATTTATGCTGTAGTACTACCTTTAATTAATGATAAATTGAAGTACTGCCTATCTTGATTGAATAATCCGTTTAACCAAATGTTGAACCAAAAAAACTGTTTGTTTATAGAATGACTGAAGAATCAATTGAATAACCAAATGTTGAATCTGCTAAAAAAGTTGTTGTAGTGAAGTCCTCATATGCTCAATGAAATAACAGAAACAGAGACGAGTTTCGCTTTGGAGTTTGGAGTTTGCAGGAATTCGTTCTTCACACAGTTAGCAAGATTTTGGACTTGAAATTGGACCAAGCCATCGGAGCAACCCATATTGTGAAGTTTGGCCAATGAGCGACTTGCAATCTAAGCAAACGGTTCATTTTGTTCCTGAAAGAATATCATTACCTAAATGCTCCGCAGCCCACCAGCAGATGGGCCAACCCAACATGCGTGTGGATCTCCGCCTAAAGTACTGAAACATACCTTAATGCCAATATGATTTTCCCATAGTGGTAAATAGGGATACCAAAAAAAAAATATGTAAATATACTATTTAATATGTTTTTATCATAAAAAGGGATAAAATTTGGCAAAAAATACTGGGTCAAAATATTTCATTTGATATGGACGCTTATAATACGCCATGTTTTGGAAAATACAAATGTAAAAATACGGATGTGCATTGCATACATTTACTTAATTTTGTACTGGAATCACAAAGATGCTTGCTTCATTGTGGACTTCATGTTAAGAGTATCCCACATTGGAGATGGAAGCCTAGTCTGTAGTGTTTAAATATAGTTGAGCTTCTCCTCCCATTGCCAATTGGTTTTGGGTGATGGAGGCTCACTATGTTAAGATGGTATCAGAGCTATAGTTATCCACGTAGGAGGCCTCACGGCCTCACGGTCCCACATGCTCCACGTTACCCAATTAAACTAATCACGCGTAGGACACAATGACGCCACGCGTGAGGGGGCGTGTTAAGAGTATCCCACATTGGAGATGGAAGCCTAGTCTGTAGTGTTTAAATATAGTTGGGCTTCTCCTCCCATTGCCAATTGGTTTTGGGTGATGGAGGCTCACTATGTTAAGACTTCAAAGTAAATGGTCGATGTCTTTCATGGATGCCAAGAAACTCCTTGCAAATTTGGTTGAGTGTGACTTAGAAGTTGCAAATAATTCGTGCCATTCATTCAGCATCTGGACAATAAGCAATCAATAAACAAGCATTGCTAAGCTAACTGCTCTGTTTCCTGGAAACCATACTTTCAAAGGTCCATTTTCTGGAAACTATATCTAATTTGCACGTGGAAAGACGACTGTGAGGATCAAGAGTCTTTGATTTCTGGAGTTTTTATTCATTTTGGACAAGGTGAACGAGCTATCGATAGTCAAACAAGGCCCTCATTTTGGATAAGGTGTTCCAAGCTCTAACCTCGTTCATACTACTCGTGAAGCTAGAGTGTGCCTGGTGGTCAAAAGTAGTATGAATGAGCCTAGACACAGCAGCCAAGCACGATTATGTTTCAATTAGTACCCTGCATTTGACCAAAAATGGTATATCATAAGTACACTAATGTTTTCAATTTCGAAGCTTTAGACTTTCAATTGCAATGTGTGATCACTAGTGGATACATCAATACTAGTTTAACGGACCTTCAAAAGAATGGCTAATGGCGATATCACATCATATCAATTTGGAAACATATGGTTCTAAACTGTTCAAATGGAAAACACAACGTACTAGGATGCAATTTGAGGTCAAACACAAAGAACCAAACTGAAATTTATTCACCTAAATCACAGACATGAATAGTATAATCCTTGCAGGTACAGGCGTGCTTATTACAGGGTACATGTATGTATGCTTTACCTATCAATCAATTCGAAGTGGAGGCAAAAGGATTAGGAGGCATGCTTAGATTATCATCTTCTCTTTCTAACATTTGAACTACAACTTTCATGGAAGGACGATCAACTGGATGCCACTGGATGCACCATAAACCAACAACTGCAAGTTTCCTAGCAATTGTAACATCTCCTTCATCGCTAATATGGATTCGTAGGTCATCTCCTTGCTCTAAAAGGTTATAGATCCATTCTGGGAAGTAGACTTGGGTAGTGGAGTCCTCCATGACTTTGAAGTTTTTTCTGCCCCCAACCATTTCAAGCAACAACGTTCCAAAGCTATACACATCGGACTTATAGGATACATTGCCAAAATTCCTAGAGAAGACCTCAGGTGCAATGTAGCCCATGGTCCCCCTGGCTGTAGTCATAGATATCGCGCTTTGGTCCTTAGAGCAGAACTTGGCTAAGCCGAAATCTGAAACTTTTGGAGTGAAATCTTGGTCTAGCAGCACATTATGTGGTTTGATATCAAAGTGGAGGATTCGTTGGTCACACCCTTGGTGAAGATACTCAATTCCTTTGGCAATGCCTAAAGCAATATCTTGTAACTTATCCCAACCAAGGAATGAATTCTTGTTATCTGCAGATGATAAGAAATTCTGCAGTGGACCATTTGGTAAGAACTCATAAACAAGAGCTCGTATGAATCCGTCAGCGCAAAATCCAACCAAGCGAACCACGTTGACATGGTGGATTTGAGACATTGTTCCCACTTCGTTTATGAAATCTTCCCCTTTTCCATTTGAATTGTTGAGCATTTTCACTGCAACAAGTAATTCAGAGGACAGTTTTCCTTTGAACACTGTTCCATAGGCTCCTTGGCCCAGCTTTTCTTCAAATTGGCTTGTCATCCTCTTAATGTCAGCGTAGGAGTATCTACTTGGCTTCAGAGCTCTGTAATCTTCCAAGAATCTTTCAACTCTAATGCGATTGTCTTTCTCTGTTTTTTCAGAGTGGTAGACATAGTAGATTGCCATCCCGGTTACTGTAGACACTAAACAAAGTGCGCAAATACCTGCACAGTGTAGACACATTAAGAGCAGGCATACTGCAGACAAATATTTGTAGCTTGAAACCAATTCTTCTAAATTCTCTAAAATGAAATGAAACGAGGGATGCAGCAGATGGCTCACCTAATATCTTCAGTGTAATAGCCCTTCGGCGACCTGTAAGAGGGATTTATCAAAATTAGGCTAGGATTTCCAAACCAATTGGAAACATATTATACTGGACTAAGCGAAATTAATTGGTCTAGTAGTCTCTACTCTGTCGTTGGGGGTCCTATGTTGAAATCTCTAGAACAACTTTTGTGGGTACGAGACAATATTCATGACAAAATAAACACAGGAGCATAATGTGATACCTTTAGGCACTTCTACGCATTCACTTTGATCAATCTGATGTGTGAACTTATTAATCTTCAATATTCTACATGTCTTGCCGCTCTCTTGGCAATCTTTACATGATGCTACGGACCAATGCAGCTTCCGACGACGGGAAAATGCCATGATGTCGGATTTGTCTGAAGGATCTGATACTGATTCTGATATGTACTGGTGCACCTTGGTGCAAGACAGTAGGGGCATTGCACCAATGGTACAATAATCATAAGTCACAAAATCAATATGGCTGCCAGGATTAATCTCCCCATCACAAGGGCTCAATCTCATGAGACAATTATTAATATCGCTGGAAGAATACTCATCTCTTACTATTGATGGTGGACAACTGAGTAAGGTTGCGCGGCCGAGAAGTTCAAAGGGAGAAGAATCATTCTTGTAAAATAACTCTCTCTGCAAGCAGCTACCAATTATTGATCCTGAAATTTCATGAGATTTGTAGTTAATCTCATCAACAAGGAACACGCCTGAAGATGGCAATTCGAGTAAAGTCTGGTTGGTCTCCGAGCACGAAAGATCAAAGCCCTGCAGACCACAATGGATTGGCTGCCTCCCTTTAAGTCGAAAAGGGAACTTGATGGTCAGGCCCTCCCGGCCAGTGTTGTCTGGCTCCCCGCCACATGTTGCTTCTCTGCAGTCTTCAAGACCTGGGTCCTGCACTACTACATCTCCTTCTACTACTAATAGGATCATGAACAACCAGCATAAGAATTTCATAATCACAAGCATAAGTTAGTAAGCAATGCAGTGATTTGCAAACTCAACAATAGTAGCACTTGGTCTCTT
Organism: Spiraea crenata; assembly: GCA_033992175.1. Lineage (NCBI taxonomy): Eukaryota > Viridiplantae > Streptophyta > Magnoliopsida > Rosales > Rosaceae > Spiraea > Spiraea crenata. Next base: position 749,965 of record JAVBHV010000086.1, on the reverse strand, counting down.
CCCCTGTGAGCTTCTTGAATAAATGTAATCGGTACTACAATTTAATAAATTGAAGATGATAAGATATGGACCGCCTTCCTTGACTGAGAGTAGTCGTCAACGTTAGGCTAATCATGCATCTACCACTTTCCTTTGTGCTTTCATTTTCTTTTTTGCAACTTGCTTTCATATAATATATACAAATGTCTAGTTTTCTGTAAATTTAAAGGTGGCCATATGCTAAAACTGTAAATCTCTGCCTCTGCCTCCTGCTCTGGCATCATGTTTAGAGGAAGTCTCATATTTGCTGCTTACACAGCCCTCCTCCTCCATCTTCTTGTTCTTCTTCCTCCTCCCTCTTATTCCCAAACGATTCCTAGTGCAGCTCATAATTCGAATTGTACCCTTTCTTGCGGAAACACTAACATCGCCAGTCCTTTCCGGTTGAAAGGAGACTCCGAAGACTGCGGCGACAAAAGGTTTGAGCTGTCTTGCGAGCCAAATGGTACTAGTACTAGTACTCTTCATGCAGTATTATACTTGTTCTCCGGAAAATATTATGTGCTTGCGATCAATTATAACAACTTTACAATCCGACTTGTGGATGCTGGTATTCATATGATCAATGGATTCCGCTTCTCCAAACCCAGTTACTCTTTGACAAGCTTCAACTTTTCTGGGTCTACTAGTAACTACATTTTTGATTACCCGACGGAACCTCAGGAGATAATTTTTGTGAGCTGTGAAAATCCAATGCTGAATCATTCCAATTCCCTTATTGAAGCAGCTCCTTGCAGCAATAACTCTTCTTCTGATTCTACTACTTTCTCTAGTTTAGGAAGTTATCCATATTTCATGGTACAGCGCTTGGATTCATACGGCTATATACATTACCCAAAATTGTTCGATTTGGGTGAGTCCTGCACAATAACAGCAATGGTTCTTGTGTCTCCTTCAATTGACTACTACACGATGATGTCCTGCGAAGGCATATATAATGAAATGGCGCTTGGATTTGAGCTGAGATGGCAAAGTTATGCATGTGACATAAACTGCAGAGCTGGGGAGCAATGTTGGCTGAACAGCAACGGCATTGGAGTCCACTGCCAACCAACGTTACCAATAGGTAAGATTGTTCCCATACCTGAAACTATCTTATTATTATTTAAGTTAGAACAGCTGAATTTGGAAATATATGAAGGAAAATTTCAATATTTTTCTGTCAACATTTTGGAACAGTTCAGTAAGCTAATGTTATTGTCTTCTTTCGTAATGCAGAACGCCTTTGGTACTTGAAGATCAGAAATTTCGTACTCCAGAAACTAGGTGAGTGAATCCCTGAACTCTCTGTAAATATGCCAATTTACTATATGAATCTGCCTTTAAGATTTGTTTCTCTGTCCTTTCATTTGACTGACTATCTTAGTCATTCCGGAAATTGCTTGATTTATTTGCAGAAGACGTTATTCACCCGATATATGTAAAATTCAACCTTGACAGACCTTTCCCTTTGTATTATACCGACTTATGGCGTCATCAACTAGTGGTCTGTCTAGTTGTATACTCCAGTAAGTGAATTCTTCTGTTGTTCACTAAAACTATTATCTGCAGCATTAAGATGGATTTGGAGAGGAATAGTTTATCATTCCTCTCCTACTAATTCCACTTTTCTGAACAATGCAGCACTGTACCAAGGAGCCAAATTTTCATTTGGATTTCCATTTCTAGCTGCACTACTAATATACAAATGGCGAAGGAGGCACTTGTCGATGTATGACAACATAGAAGACTTTCTGCAGAGCAATAACAATCTGATGCCAGTAAGGTACTCTTACTCGGATATCAAAAAGATGGCCGGAGGTTTCAAGGACAAATTGGGTGAAGGAGGTTTTGGCTCTGTATACAAGGCAACGCTCCGTAGTGGCAGCCTTGTAGCCATCAAAATTTTAGGTAAGTCCGAAACTAATGGGCAAGATTTTATCAATGAAGTTGGTACCATTGGAAGAATTCATCATGTTAATGTGGTGCGACTTATTGGCTTTTGTGTTGAGGGTTCAAAGCGTGCTCTTGTGTACGATTTCATGCCTAACGGATCACTTGAGAAGTACATTTTCTCGAAAGACGATGTAACCTCCTTAAGTTGCTCGCAAATATTTGAAATCGCACTTGGAGTGGCTCGCGGTATTGAGTATCTGCATAAAGGATGTGATATGCAGATTTTGCACTTCGACATCAAGCCTCACAACATTCTTCTCAACGAGAATTATACAGCGAAGGTTTCAGATTTCGGGTTAGCAAGGCTGTATCCGTTGGACAATAGCATTGTGTCTTTGACTGCAGCTAGAGGAACCATAGGATACATAGCACCAGAATTCTTCTATAAGAACATTGGAGGTGTTTCGTACAAAGCAGATGTGTATAGTTTTGGAATGTTATTGATGGAAATGGCTGGCAGGAGGAAGAACTTGAATGGTGCTACACAGAAGTCGAGCAAATTTAGTAAATTATACTTTCCATCATGGGTTTCGGATCAATTGACTGCCGGAAATGACATAGAAATAGGGGATAGTGCCACAGAGGAGGAGAAGAAAATCATTAAGAAGATGATGATGGTGGCCTTGTGGTGCATACAAATGAAGCCTACTGAACGCCCCTCAATGCATAAAGTGGTGGAGATGCTTGAAGGAGAAATCGAGAGCCTTCAAATGCCTCCAAAGCCTTTCTTATATCCGCAACAAATGCCAGAAGATGAAGTTCAGACCAATTCGAATTTTGCATGGGAATCGAGTTATGCAGAATCTGCAGAGATTAGTTTGATTGAAAATGCAAATTAATTTGTTGTGTTCTGGTCTTTAGCCCATCCCAATAATTGTATATTAGTGAAGATGTAAACGCAACACTAAGGCAATTCAACTTGTTTTCGTAGTTGATCACAGCACAACACAATTTATACTTCTGTAGTCGTCGATTCAAGAACTGTATCAGGCTTTGCGTTTGATTATTCGTAGTTATCTCTATATACAAGTACAGGCTTTCGAAGAGAAATGGGACAATTGAATTGGTTTCTTGCTCTGTGACTATGAGAACGCAAATTAAAGCTTTACATGCTTGCAAATGGATTTCACTCAGGTGGGCGTTGGGCTGCACTGGATTTGGAATGTTCGAAGTTCTTTGGATTTAAGATTCATTCGATAGAATGGTTGCAGATGGCAATGAATGCAATTACTTGGAACTTTGATGACAAATAGGTAGGTAATGTAGGTTTGCACAAACGATTGGCAGTTCTGGGAAGAAAATGGCAACTCAACCAATCAGGTAATGCAGTGGAGTGAGCTTTGTGACATATATAAGAGCACACAACTAGAAGGCATTGCTATCGAAAACTAAAAAGAACACTCTTATCTTCAGAAACAAAAACATGCAGCTTCGAAATTGGATCATCAGTATCACCTCTGAATCCTAACAATATGAACTTCAGATGTTTCATAGTCTATCACAGTATCACCTTTTATCTGCCATACTTGACCATGGTATTATTACGGCCATTAGACTCTCGAGTCTAGAGAAGATATTTGATCGAATGCACGAAACCCGCCATTGAAGAGCATTTGAGTAAGAAGATGAGATTCGAGAGAGAATGCTTTAGAAAGAGAATTGAGAGAGAATATCCAACTGTATTCATTCAATCAATGGATAATTACAATAATCTGCACTATTTATAGTCCCAGCTAATTACATAATTTACTAATCTTGACAGCTTAGCATTTGTTCTGATGACACATGTCCAAGTCCGAGCTCACCATAAGAACTCTCACCTAACAACATTCACAGTCAGGTAATGAGACAACCTAAGGAACCAAGCACAACCTCTGAATATAACTCCTACTTGCTTCATCTCAGATCCTAGATTTCATTATTGCAATCGCCAGTCTAAGGATTTAATAACCACCCTATAGTCAACAGTTAGCTAAGATTAGTAAGAGGGAGGAGAAAACAACATACCAAGTGATAAAAAGATGAACAACCACGCCACCATCGGGGGGGGAAAAAATTTTAAAAAAATAAGTTTTTTGTTTCAAGTTTCTTCTAGGGGGTTTGGCGTGCATCCAGTTTCATTTACTCCATGATCCGCAGACCATTGAAATTCCAATATAAATAGACACAATATATCAAAAACATAGAAGGAACACGGAAGCGAAATGAGTTCCACTTAGTACCTAACCAAGGTATTGCAGCCCCTTTAAAGCGATAACCTAAGCAATCAAGCAACAGCTCTGAATCATAACTCATACTTGCTTCATCTCAGCTGCTCGATTTCGTTATTGCCATTGCCAGTCTACTGACAACTTAAAACTTCATGTCTCTCATTAAATTAGTCGAAAAAGAGTCGAAACAAGTCCACAATCACCCTGAACTCAACACTAAGTTTAGGGAGGAGAAACAGCAAACCAAGAAAGAGCCAAATTTCATTTTTTTCAAAAGACATATAACCAAGCTTTAATATCAGTGGCCAAAGAAGAACAAAAGAATCGAAGCTAAATCATTTACAGCGCCTGAACCTAATTTCACAAACTCATCTACTAATCATGGAACTACATATTCCTCGATCCGAAATCGGGGAGGTGTTAAGGTTTTGAAGGGAAAAGGGGGGGGGGGGGAAAGAAATACCCCCCCCCCCCTCTTTTTCCCCCCTGCAATAATCCCCGCCGCCCCCCCCCCGCCCCCCCCCCCCCCCCCCCCCTTCCCCCCCCGGCCGCTTTTTCGCCGGCCCCCTGCCCCCCCCCCCCCGCCCCGGGCCCCCCCCCGCCCCCCCCCCCCCCCCCCCCCCCCCCGCCCGGGCCCCCCCCCGGGCCATTTAAGCTTTTTTTGCTTTCAAATGGGTTTCCCTCCTTTGGGTGCGTTTGGGTTTGGGGGTTTTTGATTTCTTTGGATTTAAGAAAATTTTAGGTTTGCACAAACGATTTGCAGTCGCCGGCACAGGACCCTAGCCGCCGCCTCAGCTCCCACCCGCCGAGCTGCTATTCGACGGAACCCGAGCTTATCTATGCATTGATTCAGTTTTTAAAAGTTCTAATACAACTTAAACACAGGGGGTCAAGTGCCTAGTCTAGCGGTTCATTCAAGTGCTTATGTTTGGGCTTCAGCTTGAACCCGAGCTTTTTGGCCCATTCCCCATTACTCTGGGCTTTACTTTGAAATCCGAGTTCTTTTTTCGAAATTGGCAAAAGTAAGGCTAATAGGAAATCCATTTGCCAAAATAAGCGGCGAGCTGTTAGTGCTTCACTAGGCAAAATGCTACAGTAATTTCGCAATTAAATCCTTGGGGTTATAGTGCGGCTATAGTGCCTCATAGTGCACCCATAGTGCCTCATAGTGCACCCATAGTGCTTCATAGTCTTTCGAGTCAGAATCGTTGTAATTCATCAACGCGTTCATAGTCCCTCATAGTGTACTCATAGTGCATCATAGTCCCTCATAGTGCACCCATAGTGCCTCATAGTCCCTTTGCTTATTCTCCGAACTCCACTGAAGACATTTTTGTTTGCGGTGGCAAACCTCGGAATTTGGGGTTGAAACTTTGGGGATATATTCTTGAGATCGAGAGGGAACTTTTTGTAGTTGGGGTCGTTGTCAATCGATGACCGGAAAACATAGAACGGAGGGAGGTTTGTCGGACGGTTTTTGGCAAAAAACAGATCAAAACGTTTTCGTTCGCCGGCGGCAAACCGCTCGGAATTTGAGGTTGAAACTTCGTGGGAGTGTGCTCGTGGATGTGGGAAGCTAGTCCAGGTTTTCCGAACGGAGAAAGTGGCCGGAAAATTAGCGACGGCGGCGAGAACTCCGGCGGCTCAGTTTTGCATTTGGTTTCACCGGCGGCGTTCCATGCTGTCTTTGGCTCTGAAATTTTGGGGATATATTCTTGAGGTTGAGAGGGAACTTTTTGTAGTTCGAGTCGTCATCGATCTATGGCCGGAAAAGAGAGAATGGAGGGAGGTTTATCGGACGGTTTTTGGCAAAAAAACAGAGCAAAATGTTTTCATTCGCCGGCGGCAAACCGCTGGGAATTAGGGGTTCAAACTTCGTGGGAGTGTACTCGGGAATGTTGGGAAGCTAGTCCAAGTGGTGGCGCATGGAGAAAGTGGCCGGAAAAAGAGCGACGGCAGCGAGAACTCCGGTGGCGGCTCAGTTTTGAGTTTGGTTTCACCAGCGGAGGACTTCTTATGCAATTAGGCAAAAGTTTTGCCTATTTTCAGCACAAAATTGGCTGACCCAACATTTTGGCAAATGAATTTGCCCATGAGCCTATTTTGGCTAATTCCTCTTCTTTTTTTCTTATTTTTTTGACAATGCGCCTTTCGTTTATTTTTTCTTTCCACCTCGATTATTTTCTCATAATAATCTGCTGAACCAATAATCAATCAAACAATCATCATTTACTAAAGAAAAACCCTCTTCAGAAGTCCGCGTTTTGTACTTTACTGTCGTGGTCTATTCTCCGCATAGTCATTTGCTGTTCTATGGTTTAAGGTAAAGGAGCTTCCGACACAGAGATATACTCAGTTTGGCTGTGGCTCCCGCCGCAGCGACACCAGACACCTCAAACTCTTGTGTTGCTCCCAACAGCAATCTTCCCCTTCTGTCCTCCAACAACCACCAACAAACCAGTTGTTCATCTTTTTCATCTTCTTTCCCTGTATGCCAATTCAATTTCACTCAAAACCCATCTTTCTGTTTCGTTAATCTATGCATTGATTTAGTTTTTTAGATTGCTTTTTGTTTGTGTTGGTATATGTAGTGTTCGTAGACCGATTAGAGCCATGGCGGCTGCGGAGACCCTTACAGTGACAAACCCTGACTCTCAATCCCCTGCCTCCGGTACATGCTTTTGGATTGTTTTTGTTTTATTTCGGCTAATCCATGTTTTACTTTTACACCATTGGTGTTGCTGGTCTAAGTGCAAATAGTATTGGGTGGTGTTGTTAGAAGTTTCGCTGAGACTGGATACTTGTATAATTGTATTCACATACATACGTGGAAGAAGTCGAAGTGGTGTTATTTTTACACTGGTGCCTATGTCTGCTTGTCTTATGTTTTCTGGATTTGTCATTTCTTTCTTTTTCCTATTTCGTGTCTCTTCTTTTGCTAATTTACTGGCGCCTAAAAATACTACTGGTTCTCCAATATTAAGCGTCGTTCCCGTAATTTATATTCAGGTAGGCAGGCTCTGATATCGTTGTACGACAAGAAGGATCTTGCTTTCTTAGGGAATGGGCTTCAGGAACTGGGGTATTTTCAGGAGCCTACTCTTTTCACTATAGTCTTGATAGTTTTGTCGCAATTCTTTCGGGCAGATCACCTCATGAATTAAGGGCTCGTTTACTTACAGGGAATGAGAATGGGAGGAATGGGAATCGCTGGGAATCATTCCGATTCCTTGGTCACCCTGCGTTTACTAACCCACTTGGGAATCAAAATTTAGTAGGCCATACTCCAATTTAGGGGCAAAAACACCCCAAGGAATGGGAATCGGATTCCTAAGGGGGACTTGGGTATCCGATTCCCATTCCCGATTCTCATTCCAGAACATTGTTTTCGATTCCCTCTTGTAAGTAAACGAGCCCAAGTTGAAGTAACTGGGGTATTTTCAGATATTGGGGTATCTTCAGGTCCACATATCAGGTACATTTCAATATCTAAATTTTGTGACGATTCTGTTCAATTAAGTTGTTCTTGTATTTCAACTGATGAACTGCAAAGATTGACAACCTTCTGCTTTTGTTGGAAGACAAATTCCCTCATAGCTTAACGGTGCCTATATTGCTCAAAAGTTCCCTTCGTTATGGTGAAAATCCTCATCAGAAGGCTGCATTTTATGTTGACAAGAGTCTTTCCGAGGTCAATGCTGGTGGTATTGCAACGGCTATCCAACACTAGGGGAAGGTGAGGGAGGCATGTTTTGTTAGCTATTCAATAAAGGTTTGATACGAATGAATATGTATATTCAATCTTTTGAGTCGTCATATGGCATTTATGTTGACAAAGAAACCTTAATTTGTTCAGCGAACCTATTGGTCAAGATTTGAACATAGACCACACTAATGGTATTTCTTTCATGTTCTGGTTGTTGTGCACATGCAAACCACTGTAGTGGCATATTTTTAAGTTCATTGTTGGAACTCCAATTGAAGTTGCTGCTGTGAGTACTTTCATGCATTCCATCATAAGCTGAGTCTTGATTTTCTAAGTTAGTAATTATTGACAATGGTATAGATGTTTTGTTTGTATCTTGGTTGGAAATGTACTAATGAGCTTGGCAGTAGTGAAGTGCATGAATGCGATAGTTACCCAAATACCTATATGATACTTGTGGCTGTACATGTAAAAGAAGTTTCTCTGTTGCACCAACTGCAGAGTTCTTAGATTCTGAATATTAAAAATATTTGAATTGCTCTTCAGGAATAAGCTTTCTTTGGTTGCTAGTGTTATTGCAGAACCCAGTGGAAGCATCAGAGATGGCGATGCTGTAGATTGTTGTAACAAACATGAAGTTTCACTTGTTTTCACAAATGTGAGGCATTTCAGGCACTGATAACTATTTTGGCCTTCGTGTTTGCCTTTTGAGGTACACCCCTGTGCTTTTATCTCTGCACTTAAATAGGAATATGTTGTTTACATAGGATAAGTAGGTTTTTTCTTGGAAGCTGATTTTTGAAAGATTATGAACTTAGCAGCATATAGGAAGACAAGTGATGGTTTGAACCGTGCTCTACAAAGGAGCTTTTCCATTCAATTTATAGAAGTAATACAAGTAATGGGATATACACAAAACTCCTATGGAGATAAGTATTATAGTATGATATACATAACAATATCTTAAAGATAATACTAAGAACCATCAGCTGCTTCTATCTGATTAGGATGAGAGGTGTTGGTGTTGTAGTGCAACTGTAGTTTATCACGTCCCCGAAAGCTTAGCGGGCGAGGGCGAACGGGAAGCTTGGAGACAAGGTACCAGAAACGCTGTGTGGTCAAGCCTTTCGTAAGAAAATCAGCAAGTTGATCTTTGGATGATACGTAGCCCACTTTAATTTCGTTGCGAATGACTTTTTCCCGAATGTAGTGATAGTCAACCTCGACATGACGCGTCCGAGCATGAAACACCGGATTGGAAGCCAAAGAAATAGCCGAAATATTATCACACCACAAGAGTGGTTGGGTGAGATGAAGATGGAGATCTCGAAAAAGGGACTGGAACCATGAGAGAGTAGCAGCAGTATAAGCAAGCTGACGGTACTCAGCTTCGGTGCTTGAACGAGAGACGCCACCTTGCTTTTTAGAACTCCACAAGATCAGATTAGGACCCAAATAAATGCAGTAACCTCCAGTGGAACGTCGATCATCCGGATCACCGGCATAATCCGCATCCGAGTAAGCAATAAGATCACTAGAACCCGGACGATAAAATAAGCCGTGAGTGTGAGTGCCTTTTAAGTAACGAAGAATACGTTTAACCGCAATCCAATGTGTAGTAGTAGGATGATGCATGAACTGGCATACTTGGTTAACGGCATACGCGATATCCGGACGAGTGAGAGTAAGATATTGGAGGGCACCCACAACACTGCGATATTCAGTGGGATCGGAAAGTGGCTTGCCATCAGAGATGCATAGACGCTTACCATGAGAGACAGGAGTGGGCAAAGGTTTGCAATCTTGCATAGCTGTACGGAGAAGAACATCTGTAATGTAGATTGAGTGAGATGCAAGCCAGTGGAGGTGCGGTGGGCTTCCATGCCAAGAAAATAATGCAAGGGACCCAAATCCTTCATGGAGAAAAGTTTACTCAAACTCTGGATGAGATGAGTAATATGGGAAGCACTATTACCTGTAATAAGAATGTCATCTACATAGATTAAAGGGTTATTATCATAAATGGTGCCTGAACTTTCATTAACAGGACTTCATGGTGCCTGAACTTTAAAAGTGATCAATTTGGTGCCCAGACTTTTAAAAACCGGACTTCATAGTGCCTGAACTTTAAAAGTGATCAATTTGGTACCCAAACTTTAAAAAAGAGGACTATGTGGTACCCAAACTTTCAAAAAGAGGACTATGTGGTATCTTAGTCAATTTTTTTAATCAAATTCCGTTAAAATGAAGGATAAAATGGTCTTTTAACATTAATTTTTATGTAAAATATTTTTTTTACCTCTCAACTTCTATAAATATGTTTTATGGTGTTTTGAAAAAAATGAAAATGTCATATAGCTATTTTAGATAAATAAACAAATTGATTAATGAAAATATAGTTGAACGGTAGATTTTTTCTATCTCTTAATTTCTATTAGAAATAATTTTTAATGTTCGAGTATATTTTTATTTATCAATTTATCTATTATTTTGCAATAGTTATATGCATAAATGTTTTTTTTGAAACATCATAAATCATATTTGTATAGAGGTTGAGAGGTATAGTATTTTTGAAACATCATAAATCATATTTAAAAACTTTTTTTTATATTAATTTTCATATAAAATACTATACCTCTCAACCTCTATATAAATATGATTTATGATGTTTCAAAAAAAATTATGCATATAACTATTGCAAAATAATAGATAAATTGATAAATAAAAATATATCCGAACATTAAAAATGATTTCTAATAGAAATTGAGTACTAGAAAAAGTCTACCGTTCAAGTATATTTTCGTTAATTAATTAATTAATTGTTCTAAAATAGCTATATGTACATTTTTCATTTTTTCAAAACACCATAAAATAATTTTTTTTTACTTCTCAACCACTATATAAATATGTTTTACGGTGTTTCAAAAAACATTTATGCATATGACTATTGAAAAATAATAGATAAATTGATAAATAAAAATATACTCGAACATTAAAAATTATTTCTAATAGAAATTAAGAGATAGAAAAAATCTACCGTTCAACTATATTTTCATTAATCAATCTGTTTATTTATCTAAAATAGCTATATGACATTTTCATTTTTTTCAAAACACCATAAAACATATTTATAGAAGTTGAGGGGTAAAAAAAATATTTTACATAAAAATTAATGTTAAAAGACCATTTTATCCTTCATTTTAACGGAATTTGATTAAAAAAATTGACTAAGATACCACATAGTCCTCTTTTTGAAAGTTTGGGTACCACATAGTCCTCTTTTTTAAAGTTTGGGTACCAAATTGATCACTTTTAAAGTTCAGGCACTATGAAGTCCGGTTTTTAAAAGTCTGGGCACCAAATTGATCACTTTTAAAGTTCAGGCACCATGAAGTCCTGTTAATGAAAGTTCAGGCACCATTCATGATAATAACCCTAGATTAAAAGATACAAAAGAACGGGACCATGAGCATAGATGAAGAGAGAATAATCTGCCTTTGAAGCTTCAAAACCAAGAGCTTTGAGGTGATGGGAAAAGCATTGAAACCAAGCCCGGGGTGCTTGTTTTAGACCATATAAAGAACGTTGGAGTTTGCAAACATAAGAGGGGAACTGGTTGTCAATGAACCCAGTTGGTTGACGCATGTAGACCTCTTCGGACAAGGATCCGTGAAGGAAAGCATTTTGGACATCTAATTGACGAACAGGCCAGTGGTGATGAACGGCGAGAGCGAGGATTAAACGAATAGTGGAATGATTCACCACAGGGCTGAAGGTCTCGCTGAAATCTATTCCCTATTGTTGATGAAAGCCATTGGCAACCAAGCGTGCTTTGAAACGCTCTATAGAACCGTCAGAGTTTCGTTTGATGCGGAAAACCCATTTATTGGGTAAAACATTCATACCGGGTTTGAAGGGAACCAAAGTCCATGTGTCAGTGCGCTGAAGAGCGTTAAACTCATCTGCCATAGCACGTCGCCATGCTTCATGTTTCTGGGCCTGGCTATAACACGTTGGCTCAATTAAAGAAAGATCAACTGTCACAACGTTAGCATACTTAGGATTGGGCTTACGAACACCAACTGGGGGGGGGGATAAGAGGAGGAGAAGAGATGGGAGGGGGGGGTGGGGGGGGGGGGTTGGGAGGAGGGGGAAAGAGGGGGGGGGGGGGGGGGAGGGGGGGGGGGGGGGGGGGGTTTTTTCTGTGTTGATAGACTAGAGGGGGGGGGGGGGGGGGGGGGGAGGAGGAACGGAAGAGGATGCAGGGAGATTACCTTGATTAAGAGGAGTCATAGCTGTTAGGATATGATGGTCATTTACTAATTAGTGGTCAGTTAGATGGTTAACAACTGTATTAGTATAAAAGCTAAAGTTGTCTAGCTGGCTTAAAATAGAGATTCATTCTGTAAACTCTCTCAATAATACAAACTCCGCTTCTTTTCATTTTCTCTCTTGATTTTCTTTCCTTTCTCTTGTTTCTTAGCTACCAAACACTTTCTGTATCTTTTCCTTTGCTTGTTAACATGGTATCGAGAGCCAGGAAGGCTTACGCCTTGCGATCCTGAAGCTTCCGCGCACTCCGGCTTCTTCTCCGACGGTCGCTTCGTCGGAATCCGCCACAACCTCCGGTGTTTTCCGATCACCATGTCAGAACTTGCTCAGTTTGCTTAGGGGTTTGCTCGCGCTCGTCTTCTGAGTGCGAATCTGTAAGTCTTTTGGAAATCTGAGCTGTTCTTGAGTCGTTCTTGAAGTTTTTGCGTTGAAATTGAATGAATTTGGGAGTTTTCTGCAATCAGCTTGTTGTTAGCTGCGATGAGATGCATTGAGAAGCCGAAGCTTCATATGTTGTCCAGTTATTGTTATTGTTGAGTAGATTGATCAGGAGAGCCGAAGCTCTATTTTCTTCTTGTTGTTTGGTGAAGCCGAAGCTTCTTTTGCCGTTTGGTTGAGTAAAGTTGATTGTTTGGTTGAGTACAGTTGCTAGCAAGTACAGATGCTCTATGGAATTTTGTTTTCGGGTTCAATTCCTGTTTGGGTTTGTTAATTCTGTCCAAGATTTCGCCAATTGTGCATTTTCGATTCAAGATTTGTCAAATTCGGGTTTATTGGTTGTGAGCCGAAGCTCCAATCTTTGTTGATTGCTTACATTCTGGTTGGATTACTGCGAAGCCGAAGCTTCTTCAGTCTAATTCCTGGTTGGGTTTGTTGTTTTGGTCCTCTTTTCTTTGGAGCCGAAGCTCCAGTTTTGCAGAGTTCAGTTGTTTGGGAGGTTATGGGATTGTTAATTGTTGTTAATATCAGTTGTTAGAAGAATTCAAGGCACGAAGCCATTTTGTTGTTGTTGAAGGCACGAACCCGTTTGACTGTTGTTCATATCAGTTGTTAGACGAATTGAAGGCAAGAAGCCATTTGCTGTTGTTGAAGGCACGAAGCCGTTGTTAATATCAGTTGTTAGAAGAGTTAAAGGCTCTGTTTTGTCAAGAAAATTGTTGAAGTTGAACTCAAGTTTGGGGATTTTCCTGTTTTCCACGGGAGGTTTGCTGTCTAGTGGTGCTTTGATAGTTGTTGCAGCAGCTTGTTGAAGTAATATGGACAATTGGGTTATTTTGGAACTGCTTGGTTATATCACTATCCGGTTAAGTGATTTCAACTATTTGGAATGGTCTGTGCAATTTAAATCTGTTCTTGAAGCACAGGACCTGTTTGGGTACTTTGATGGCTCCATTACCTGTCCAGCAAAGTATGTGATTTCTGATTCTCATGGGGTCACCAAGGAGCTTACAGTAGAGTATAAAGCTTGGTACCAAAAAGATAGGGCCTATTTGAGTCTCCTCATGGCCACTATGTCAGATTTCGCTGTTGATTATATTGTGGGATGTGAGTCTTCCGCTGCAGCTTGGCAAATTTTAAGGAAGGAGTTTGTATTTGATCAGCCAGATTCTATACAAGAATTCAAAAAGATAGTGCACTATACTGATACGTCCTCTGTCATCCACCAAAGTTTTATCGGAAGTTCATCAGTTAATGAAGTTGAAAGTGAAACTGTTGGGATTAGTTGTGTAGATATTATCTCCTCAAACTCTGATGAGGAAAGTAACAGTCCATATGAGTTAGTTTGGGATGATTGTGTTGCAGAGCTCAGTAATGAAGAAGAAGCTGATAGGTTAAAATCAATTCCACCAGGTGGTGTTTCTAAGAAGCTTCCCGACTTGCAGATGGTCAACAAAGATGAAGAATTTATTCAACCAAGTTCAGCAGCATGGTCAAGTTCAGCAGCAGATATAGAATGTCATCAGGTTTATGATAATGCAAGGTTATTGTATGAGCCTACAAGTATTAATGCTCTCTCTGATGTGGTTGAGTCTCTTGGTGGTGAAAAGGAATCGGTTAATTCTGTTTGGGTGCAACCGATTCATGAGTCAGAGCGAATGGCATCCTTAGTTGCTGCATCCAACTTCCAAAAGAGGCTTCATACAGTGCAGGTCGCTTTGCCACCTTCGATTGTTGCGGTACCTTCTGTATGTGTTACTTCCGAGTGCACTGATCAGATTGCACATCACTTGTTCAACGAAATGCCCACATTGGATGAAGGTCTCCATCCCATTAATGACTTGAGCTACCACCTGCCTATCAGTGACAAAGGAGGAGGATGTACTAATCTTGGCCTGAATTCGAAGGGGTTTGGGCACTTATGGTGTTCCAGTTTGATAGTTTCTGTTGTAGATAAAAGAAAGGCTACACTGGAAGAACTCATGGAGCAGGTTGTCTCTCTACAGAAACTTGTAGATACAAGAAAGGAAGAGCATGTAGATGTTGATTTTGAATTTGAATTGAGCTATCATACGGACATTCGAGATAAAGGTGGAACTCTACTTCAGAATATACAGGAAACGAGTAATGGTGATGTAGTGCTACTTGATCTTGGCAGGAGACTGATTGCTTATCATGTGGAAGAAAGAATCTGTATGTTTACATTGTCAGGAATTCGAGATAAAGGAGGCACTCTGAACCAGCAAATGCGGTTGATGATTGCATTGGTAGATGAGTCTTTTGACCGGTTTATACACCTGGAGGACAAAGTTAATGGAGCTCCTACTGTCCCTTTCCAGCTCATTGAGCAGAGTTGGTTGGTACATCAAACAAGACAAATTGCGTCATTCAGCATATTCAAAATGCTCAAAAGACTGGTTGGTACATCAAACAAGAAAGGTTGTGTCATTCAGAATGGTAGAGAAAAGAAAGGAGAAGGTTAGCATAGCTCCCCAGCTGGGTTTAAGGGGGGAGTGTTAGGATATGATGGTCATTTACTAATTAGTGGTCAGTTAGATGGTTAACAACTGTATTAGTATAAAAGCTAAAGTTGTCTAGCTGGCTTAAAATAGAGATTCATTCTGTAAACTCTCTCAATAATACAAACTCCGCTTCTTTTCATTTTCTCTCTTGATTTTCTTTCCTTTCTCTTGTTTCTTAGCTACCAAACACTTTCTGTATCTTTTCCTTTGCTTGTTAACAATAGCATGAGGAGACGGAGTAGTAGTAGGCACATGAGAAGGAGAGGGCCCAATGAGGAGTGGAGGTGGCAGACCTGGCGGCGGGGAGGGAGAGGAGGCAGATTCTTTAAAGGGAAAAGTGTGTTCATCAAACACAACATGACGAGATAAAAATATACGACCAGTTGATAAATCCAAACAACGGTAACCATGATGATTTAATGAGTAGCCTAAAAAGACACATTGTTTGGAACGAAGTTGTAACTTGTGCTGATTATAAGGACGGAGATTAGGATAACAAGCACAGCCAAACACTTTGAAAAACTAAAATTGAGGATCCCGATGAAACAACTTGGAATATGGACTGACCATGTTTAAAATACGAGCAGGAAGTCGATTAATTATATAGATAGAAGTATGAAAAGCTTCAGCCCAATATTTAACAGGCATGGATGCATGAGCCATAAGAGTTAAACCAGTTTCGACAATATGACAGTGCTTACGTTCAACTAAGCCATTTTGTTCGGGATGATGAGGACAAGATATGCGATGATCAATTCCATGTTTAGCAAAAAGGTCTTGAAAAGATTTGTTGAGATATTCACCACCACCGTCAGATTGAAAAGCTTTAATAGTAGAATTAAACATATTTTCGACTAAAGTTTGAAATTTGACAAAGGTAGCATAGACTTCAGATTTAAGTTTAAGAGGATAAAGCCATGTGTAACGGGAGAAGTCATCAATAAAGAGTACATAGTAACGAAAGCGAGAAACAGATAAACATGGAGAAGTCCAAACATCAGAATGCACAAGTTGTAAAGGAAAAGAAGATATTGTATTAGATAAAGGAAATTGTAATTTGTGACTCTTGCCGAGAGGACAAGAGGAACAAAAAGAAGGAGCTAATTGGCCAACAAGCGGCAACTTATTTTGAACTACTAAACTACGTAACAAAGCATAAGATGCATGACCCAAGCGATAGTTGATACGACCCGTTCCGAAAATTTCCCATTTTGGAGTGAAATGACCAAAATGCCCTTGATTGGTCAAATATTGACTTTGTGAACAGTAGGGATTTATATATCCAATATTGGACTCTATGCGAAGAGCTCGACTATACGAACGCGTCCGCGAAGACGGAATCGAATTCCGAGTTGTATCAAAGGAGTTACGGACGTAAAACGGTTTTGTGAGGTAGTGGGTTGTGACACGTGGCAGGCCAGGATTGGCCAATGCCACAGTGTCGGCCCATTATTGGCGGTTACTGTTCTGGGGTTATAAAACCCGGACCAAACCCGTGGGTTTCCCAAAACGGAAACCCAAACCGCCGACGCAAACCGCCACCACCGTCCACCATCCGGCCACAGATCGGAGAAAAGAAGCTTGGATCCATCTTCCCCTCGCCGAGACGAACTCGGAGCACCAAGGATCGGAGTCAGAAGCCGTCGAAATCGCTGGCAACGAAGCCGACGGAAAATCGGATCTTCCGATCGATTTTCCGGCCAGCACAGTGCGAGGTGAGTCATGAAAGTTGGATTTTTGGATTCCTTGGCTTCCGTAGATGAATTTCCATATAAAGATCGTTTGATTTGGTTGAGAATTGAGGAAGTTAGAGAGTTTTGAAATCGGATGAATAGTTGCCGGAAAATTCCCAGTTTCCGGCGACTGTAGCGGCGGCCGGCACGGCGGAGGGGATGAACTCGCCGGAATCTGGAATTCTCCAGATTCCGATGAGTTTCCCGGCGCCGGCCAGGCGGTGATGACGTCATCACCGACGATGACGTCAGCTGCCACGTGGATGCCGCGTGGCTGCCACCTCAGCGCCACGTCAGCATTGTGTCAGTGCCATGTCAGCACTGTGTCAGTGCCACGTCAGCACGCTGGTGCTGACGTGGCTGCCGTTGACCGGCGTTGACTGGCCGTTGACCGGCGCTGACCAAGTTTGACCGACCACTTTTCCGAGTGGAAACGACGTTCCGGATCCAATGGCGAACTCCGTTTTGCCATCCGAGATACGGTTGTACCCCAATTGAGTGAAACATGGAGAATTAGGGTTTTACGGTTATTCATTCGGTTTCGTTTATTAATGATTATGATATTGGGATTGTTAGGTGATCAGTTCCCGAGGAATCAGTGCTACCGACCCGAACCTACGGACGAAGATGACTACGATCGCTCGGTATCACTGTGAGTGGACGGGTTTTGGTTTTAAAGTATTATTTGAGTATGCTTTATATTATGTTGACGTATCTGTATGCTTTGGTGATATGTTGGTGTATGGTTTGAGTATTGTTCGAGCATGTTTATGATTATACACGTATATGATATGATGATGTGATCGTGAGATATTTGTTCGTGTTGACTGTTATGGAGCTTGGGTGATATGTATGTGATGGTTATGTTGATTCTATGTTGGTTATGATGGGTTGTTTGTGGATTGCTCGGTATTGTCATGTGCAGGTGCAGGTCGGTTTGGGGTGAAGTCCCCTTACCCTTTTATATCGGTATTGGGGTGAAGTCCCCTTGCCGCTCATTGGTTTGGGGTGAAGTCCCCTTACCCTATTTATTGGTTTGGGGTGAAGTCCCCTTGCCACCCATCTGTGTTGGGGTGAAGTCCCCTCACCCTTCTATCATGGCCGTATATTCTGTTTATGTGTGATGGTTTATTGTTCCTTATCTCGTGCTGTGTTTTGGTTGTTGCTGCATACTTATTATGGTACAGTTGTTTACTACTGGTTTTCAACTGTGGGGGTTATTATTACTATGTTTTGGTAAATGGTTTTCACTGACGGTTATTTTCCCTGTTCACTCACCCTTGTTTTTACGCCCCCTCAGGTCTTGTTACTGTTGAGCACCACGGAGACGAACGGTTGAAGTCAGGGTAGCTCTGTCATGGGTCACGAAGAGTGGGAGTCTTTCTGTCGTTTTGGGTTGTCTAAGGCTTCGTCACCACGTGTCGGTGATGGCCGCACTCCCAGGCCCCACTTTTCGGGGCGGGGTGTGTCAATAGTGCCATATGCGACCGTCGACTTTCACACCAACAAAAGCAAAAGAACCATCATGAGTTTTATTTGATGAAAACGGAAACGGATAGAGACCATTTTTACTGCCCCCCTGAAAAAGGATCTTCCCCGAGGCCAGATCCTGCACAACAAAATGAGTGGGAAAGAAAGTGAAATAACAGTTATTGTCCTTGCAAAAACGATTAATGGAGAGAATATTTGTAGAAGCATTCGGACAATATAATGTATGTGGGAGATGAAATGAGGAATTGCTAGCAGAAAAAGAGTAAGTGCCAATGCGTTTAATGGTCAAAACTTGGCCACCAATTACTCAAGAAACATCATCGCTGCCGGTGTAGTCACGAGCATTAGTAAGCTGATGAGCATCGGTGGTAATGTGAGCATTGGCTCCAGAATCAGCAAGCCAAGAGGTAGAAGCATAAGCAGCGGAAGGAGGAGCAGCAGTAGCATAAGTCGAGAGACGGGCAGCAGGAACACGTCCTTCATAGGCCATGTTCAGCCTATTAAAACAGTCAATAGCAGTATGACCAAGACGATTACAGATTTGACATTGAGGCCGGCAGGAGGAGGCCCAAACGGAGCAGGAGTAGAACGGGAGGAGCCGCTAGAACCAGGAGCCGAGCCTAAGATGCCAGAAGAGGGGGAGTGCAACCCACCATGTGAGGATTCAGAACGAGAGAAACCAGGACCACCTCGGCCACGTTGAGAAACACCGCGACCAGGACCACCACGACCGCCACGACCGCGACCAAAAGATGGTCCACCACGACCACGAAAACCACTAAAGGGGCGAGAAGCAGCCATAGCGGTGACATTAGTGTCACCGGGAAGTGAATAAGTTTGTTGATGACGTTCAGCACTTAAGAGAAGAGCCTCAAGATCAGCATAAGTAAGAGCGGTGTCGCGAGCTTGTGCGGAAGCCACAGTTGTTTCGAAAGCCGGGCCAACATTGTTCATCACAATGGAAACCAAATCGGATTCAGACACGGGAGCACCAGAAAGAGCAAGAGTATCGGCTAGAGAGTTCACCTTGTCTAAGTAATCCGCAATGGAAAGATCACCACGAGTGGTACGAAGAAGATCACCACGAAGTTGGAGCACACGGTTTTGCGACTGAGAAGCATACCGATGACGAAGAGCAGTCCAAGTGGCATGAGCAGAGGTGGAGCGTGCTACCGTCGCTAGGACCGACGGACTAAGGGAGCTGTTGAGCCATGAGAGGATCATTTGGTCCTTTTGAATCCAGGTGTCGTACTCCGGATTGACAGTTTCGGAGGTGTGGCCTTCGGCATTGGTGACCTTGAGAAAGGCAGAGGGACAAGAGTTGGAGCCGTCAACAAAGGAGAGGAGATTGCGACTGCGGAGGAGAGGTTGAACCTGGGCCAACCAGAGAGCATAGTTGGTGCGGTCAAGGCGGATGGTAAGGAAGTTGGAAACATTGGAAAAGGAGGAAGGGGAATCAAAACCATTGGAGGAGGAGGCCATGAGGACAAAGGAAAGAAAAAAATAGAAGAATTGTCGTTAGACAAGGGGGCTCTGTATACCATGAAAGATTATGAACTTAGCAGCATATAGGAAGACAAGTGATGGTTTGAACCGTGCTCTACAAAGGAGCTTTTCCATTCAATTTATAGAAGTAATACAAGTAATGGGATATACACAAAACTCCTATGGAGATAAGTATTATAGTATGATATACATAACAATATCTTAAAGATAATACTAAGAACCATCAGCTGCTTCTATCCGATTAGGATGAGAGGTGTTGGTGTTGTAGTGCAACTGTAGTTTATCAATTTTAACACACCCCTTCTATTTCCTTTGTCCTGACTCATGTCTCTCTAACTGTTATGCATGAAGAAGATTTTGGACTCTCTAGTCCCAAGCCAATTATCTTGCCATGTGATTTGCTCTTGATGAATTACAGAGTGCTACTTCTCCAGCTAGGGTACAGAATTGGAGAAAGCTTTACTTGCCGACTGTCATTTTTTTGTTTTGGGGTAAAAGATAGAGTCTATTTATAACAACTAAAAGCTGGAAAACAGACCTAACATCGGATCCATCCGAAATTAAGGCCCATGGTCATAGTTCAGTAGTACGAAGCCCAATAGCCAAGCTGCCTGAGTCAACATAATAGGCCTGGCCTGGCGGACCGGCTTTGACAGGTGGGTCTGATCCGGGTTGGAGCAACCAATCAGATCGAGGGCGAAATGGGCGGAGCGGCCTGATCGTGTCATACTTTGAATATGCTGTATTTTTCGTCAATATTCAATGGAGAAAAGGCTGTTATGTGTATGTTGTCTTTGCAAATTGTATTTGGGTCCTAGTCTCAAAATTGTATCGTTCATGGGGTGATAGGATGTCCGGTTTATATCTATCGTTAATTGATCTTGGAGTTAACTATTTCAAAGGGATTATGGATCGAGAGTTCTCCTTCAGTTCCTTTGACTAGTGCAACTTTGGATTTGTACATGTGCAGTGTGTTAGCATGGCAGAGGTGGTCGAATCAAATGGATTAGTAGCAAATCATGGTTTCAACTCATTTAAAATCCTTTCAAATCTCAATTGTATACACTCCCTTAACAAGTACAAAGTACTATAGGATTATACGAGCCGAACCTATATCCCTGATTGTAATTGTGTAAGGTGTTATCTTATGTTCTTTTCTCTCTTGGAAGTTGAGTTTTCTTGCACAACCAAAAACGTCAATGTCAGATTCGTTGGCTCGTTCAGTGCCCGTGTATTCGGTTGTTCTTAATGGCCTAAATACTATGTCGTGCTCATATCATGCGTATTCTGGTCATGTTCGGGTCTTCTATTTGCCCTCTTGACGTGCTCGATCGAAGCAAACTGATCCATTTGAAACGATCTAATCGGGAGTTGGGGTTGCAAGTTCGAATTCATCCCTTAGGGGCTAAGAAAACTTCTTAGATCTTGAGTCTCTTGGCGTGATATTTTTGGTCCTTGTCAACATGATCTTCCTAGCACTTTCCTTTCCGTAACAAATTGAGAACACGATGGAGCTGTCAATAATGCAACCAAGACATGTACGTTTGCTTTATTCATAACCACATAAATGAGTAGCCAAGTCTGTCAGCGGTATGCCGCACTACAATCGTTTTCTTGTATTGTTGCTCGGACTTGAATGCTATTGCTTCATCATTGACTTGTGTAGTAAACTGTCCAAGTCTTCCATTGATGGCCACAATCTTTTGGAAATTTTGGCGACATAACTAGACAGCTAGCTCTTAACGCTAAGATTTTTAATGTCTTCATTCCTCTTTGATGTGTAATAATTTTGTTTGTGTTCGAAAACTTGCGTAGTAAACGGTCCAAGTCTTCCATTGATGCCCACAATCTTCTGGAAATTTTGGTGACATAACTAGACAGCTAGCTCTTAACGCTAAGAATTTTAATGTCTTCATTCCTCTATGATGTGTACTTAATTTTGTATTGTGTTCGAAAATCCGGTAGATCATAATACTTGGAATCTTCTGCACCTCTCATTGTCCCTAGCTAGCTAAACTCATACCGGATTGTCCAAAATGAAGGCACACAAACCGGTTGGAAGAACGCATAAATTACCGAGATGATCATGAGTAAAAAAATAACAAGAGCACTCTGAGAATTTACATGGTTCGGTCTAACCGTCTACGCCATAAAAAGTATACAAATTTTATTATAACCATGAGAGAAATACAAATAGAAGAATAAACTGTTCAAGATTTCTACACTCAAACCCGAGCCCGTATCTAATAGGACACAGCCCTTAATTATACACGCTCTCTCAAACCCGAAGATCACTCTCACCCACTTAAATGCCCAAGTGTTTCCCAACCTCTTGAATCCATGATGCACCTAGCTAAATCCCAACTAGACCATGCTACATTCCTCATCCTTTTACCTTTTATAACCACGGCAAGAAGCTTCTAGCAAGCAACAATTAACCTTGCCAATAAATGTGTCCGCCACTTACATCTCCAAGACCAACCATACATTAACACCTGAACCATATCTTGGAAATCCAAAGCATGCCACCCACTAATGCATTAATCCTATCTGGCCGTTGTCCTTGGTTCCAATGCATGAATCCATGCATTAATCACTCTTTGAGTTCCAAGACCTCCACTAAGGAGGGAACCGAACCCAACAGCTAGTAGCTACTTAAATTTACAACACCATAACATTTGATTTACTAATCGAAAGCAAACAAAGTTAGAGGTCCATTTCCTGGAAATTGTGTAATTTACGCGTGGGTAGAAGACGGGAGATTTTTCGGAGATTTTTAGTGAATTGTGGACTTATCAATAATGCAAGCAAAGGTATGGACTTGGTCGTCTGAATAAAAAGATGCTTGCTTGACTGACTTCAAGCTAAATGGTCAAAGTCGTTCATGGATATGCCAAGATTCAAGAAACTCCGTGGAAATTTAGTTAATTAATCATCAGTATCACTTGGAAGTTACAAATTGTTCATGCCTTTCAACATCTGGACAATAAGTAATCAATAAACTGGACAATAAGTAATCAATAAACGAAGCACTGCTAAACTAGACTTTTTGTGTGTGGGATGTCAAAAGGGAGAATCTTTGCTTTCTGAAGTTTTTAGTCATTTAAGTTACCTGCGGATAATGCAAACAAGGTATAGACTTGATCGTTAGCAATCTCCATTTTAAAATGGATGCTTACTTCCTGGTGAACGCTGTGTCTTTAATAGCTTATGAGTAAGGGCAGTCGGATTGTCATATCCGGAAAGCAAATCACCCCCAAGCATACATTAATGGTAATAAAGCAACAACTCCACCCTGAACCAAGTCTGACATCTGTCATTCATGCTACGTGTGAAAATAAGTTTAAATCTTCCTCACACATGAGGACACACACACTCTAGTGGCTGGCCAGCCCATGACACGAGTAGCATGAACCGAATCTGATGGACCTTCAAAAGAACGGCTAATGGCGATAACATATCATAGCAGTTTGGAAACTTATGGTTACTAAACTGTTCAAATGGAGAACATAGCGTACTAGGATGCAATTTGAGGTAAAACACAAAGTACCAAACTGAAATTTATTCACCTAAACCCCAAAGCAGTAAATTACAGACATGAATGGTATAATCCTTGCAGGTACAGGCGTGCTTATTACAAAGTACATGTATGTATTCATTATTTCTCATTCAATTCGAAGTGGAGGCAAAAGGATTGGGAGGCATGCTTAGATTATCACCTTCTCTTTCCAACATTTGAACTACAACTTTCATGGAAGGACGATCAATTGGATGCCACTGGATGCACCACAAACCAACAATTGCAAGTTTCCTAGCAATTGTAACATCTCCTTCATCGCCAATATGGATTCGTAGGTCATCGCCTTGCTCTAAAAGGTTATAGATCCATTCTGGGAAGTAGAATTGGGTACTGGAGTCCTCCATGGCTTTGAAGTGTTTTCTTCCCCCAACCATTTTAAGCAACAAAGTTCCGAAGCTATACACATCGGACTTATAGGATACATTCCCGAAGTTCCTGGAGAAGACCTCGGGTGCAATGTAGCCCATGGTCCCCCTTGCTGTAGTCATGGATATCGCGCTTTGGTCCTTAGAGCAGAACTTGGCTAAGCCGAAATCTGAAACTTTTGGAGTGAAATCTTGGTCTAGCAACACATTATGTGGTTTGATGTCAAAGTGGAGGATTCGTTGGTCACACCCTTGGTGAAGATATTCAATTCCTTTGGCTATGCCTAAAGCAATATCTTGCAACTTATCCCAACCAAGGAATAGAGTCTTATTATCTGCAGACGATAAGAAATTGTGCAGTGGGCCATTTGGTAAGAATTCGTAAACTAGAGCACGAATAAAACCTTCAGCACAAAAGCCAACCAAGCGAACCACATTCACATGGTAGATTTGACACATGGTTCCCACTTCGTTTATGAAATCTTCCCCCTTTTCATTTGAATTGTTGAGCATTTTCACAGCAACTGGTAATTCAGTGGAAAGTTTCCCTTTGAAGACTGTTCCATAGGCCCCTTGGCCCAACTTCTCGTTGAATTGATTAGTGATCCTCTTGATATCGGCATAGGAATATCTACTTGGCCTGAGAGCTCTGTAATCATCCAAAAACTGTTCAATTCTAAGCAGATTTTCCTTCTCTCTTCTGTTAGAGCTATAGACGTTGTAGATTACTGCCCCCATCGCTATAAGAACTAAACAAAGTGCGCAAATACCTGCAGATCATAGTCGCTTACATTAAGAGCACAGATTTTGAAACAGAAAGGAAAAAAAACATAGGCGCTGGCAGGGCACCTAATATCTTCAGATCTGTCCTTCCACGATGATGACGACCTGTAAAAGTTGTTTACGAAGTTAGGATTATATATAGTTTCAAATCAATGAAATTCTGAATTCTCATTTGCATAGAATGTTTAGGTAAATCAATGAAAGCCTTATTAGCACTAGCTGCGGCTGGGGATGATAATTAATTGGACTACCTGAAAATATATATTTGATTACTTGCAAATAAACTTTTCACAACCAGATTTATGGCAAGATAAACTTGGAATGTATATGGTACCTTCTAGAGGATCTAAACATTCAGTTTGATCAATCTGATGCGTGGATTCATTAATCTTCAAACTACATGTCTTGCCCGTCTCTTCGCAATGCTGACATGTCTTGCCCGTCTCTTTTAACCAATGAAGCATCAGGTAAACACCGCTCTGTATTTCAGGCATGTCTGCAGGATCTGATGTGTCACGCACCTTGGTACAAGACACCAGGGGCATTTGTTCAATATAACAATAATCACCATAAAAGACAGCATACATATGGTTGCCTGTACGAGGATCATTGTCATGGCAAGGGCTTAGTCTCGCCACCAGACAACCAATTTGGTCGGACCAATACTTATCTCTTACTGTCGATGGTGGACAACTAAACAAGGTTGCTTTACTTTCGTCTGCGAATTCAAAGGGAGAAGAACCTCTGTGCAAAATCTCTCTGGTTAAGCAAGCTTTGGACTCAATAGTGGTTGCTTGAATTTCATGAGACGCGTAGTTGATTTCAGTAATGCTGAGCTTAGTTGAAGATGGCATCTCAAGTATAGTATCTAATCCGGAGCATGAAAGATCAAAGCCCGGCAAGCCACAGTGGATTGGCTGGCTATCCCTTAGTCGAAAAGGGAATCGGATTGCAGGGCCGAGCGGGCCACATTTTGTTTCTGTGCAGTTTTCAAGGCCTACTCCACCCTGCACTGTTACGTCCCCTGCAGCTACTGATATCATGCTGAGCAACCACCAGAGGATATTCATGATGAGATTCATTATTGGCTAAGGCTTCTTCTCTTGTGAGTTTTTTTATTTTTTTTTTCCTGGTACTGTATTCAGGACTTCAATCTAACTACTTAAAGATGATATGGGCACCACTCCTTCATTAGGAGTTAGGATGGCCCAAAAATGCGATTTGGCTTTTGAAACCGCGTGGGGAAATTAATTAGGACACGCGCCGTGCTTTATTGACAAAAGGATACGCGCCGGGTGGGGAAGTTAATAATAAAACACCACATGTGCGCACATACTCTTGTTCGGATCCCTTTTGTTTGCAAATCTCTCCTTTCTACTCCTCTCTAACATCATGCCTAGTCGAAGTCTGCTATTTGCTGCTTATGCAGTGATCTTCCTCGATCTTCTTCTTCTACCTTCCTTTTGTTCCCAAACAGCTTTCTCAGCAGCTACCAAAAATCATGTCGAGTCTGATTGCACCCTTTCTTGTGGAAACATTAACATAAGCTCTCCATTCCGGTTGAAAGGAGACTCTCAAGACTGCGGTGACAAACGGTTTGAGCTCTCTTGTGAGCCAAATGGTACTCATCGTCGTGCTGTGCTGCACTTATTTTCAGGGAAGTATTACGTCCGTGCAATCAATTACAACAACCTCACAATCAGACTTGTCGACGCTGGTGTTCGGAAGTTAAATGGCAACCGCTTCTCCAACCCGAGTTACTCTTTGACAAGCTTCAACTTTACTTATGATGGGCCGGAAGATTCAGTCCCTACTTCCGTGTTCTACTATAATAATTATTATTATTATGATGATAAAGCCCAAACAGCTCAGTCAATAATATTTGTGAGCTGTGACAATCCAATGTTGAATTATTCGAATTCCCTTGTCGAAACAGCTCCATGCTTGAAGGAGATCAGCAACAATTCTTCTTCCAATTCTTCTTTCTCTAGTTTAGGAGCATACTCCTATTTCATGGTAGAGCGCTACGATTCAGACGGCAACTTCATCAGTAGCCCGAAAACATTAGATTTGGGGGAGTCCTGCAGAATAACACTAATGGTTTTGGTGTCCCCTTCCATTGCCGACAACACAATCACATCCTGTGAAGGCATATATAACGAAATAGAGCATGGATTCGAACTCTCATGGCTTCACTATGAATGCCAAAGAAAGTGCAAAGCTGCTCACGACTCCGATTGCAGGCCGAACAGAAATGGCAATGGAATCGAGTGCCAATCTGAAACAGGTTAGACAGTTTACAAACCAGATAGTACCTATTCTATATACAGTAGCTGAGGAAAACAGAGTAAAAGGCACTGGTTAATTATTTCATCAGTTATCGTATACCTTATGTTAGTCTAATTGAACATTTCCCTTATATGGCTACAGCATGTTGGATTCATTGAAATTTTCGTTGTAATTTTCATCAGTTATCGTATACCTTATTGTTTTCTTCGAATTGCAGAACACCTGAAACTAGCTATTATAATTTAAGTTAGAACAGCTGAATTTGGAAATATATGAAGGAAATTTTCAAATTTTTTTTTTTGGTCAACAATTGGGAACAGTTAAGTAAGCTAATGTTATTGTCTTCTTTCGTAATGCAGAACTCCATTCCCATTGGTACATGAAGATCGGAAATTTCATAATCCTGATACTAGGTGAGTGAATCCCTGAACTCTCTGTAAATATGCCAATTTACTATATGAATCTGCCTTTAAGATTTATTTCTTTGTCCTTTCATTTGACCGACTATCTTAATCATTCCGGAAATTGCTTGATTTATTTGCAGGATTCGTTACTTACCCTGCTTACCTGATATATGTAAAATTCAATCTAGACAGACTTTTCCCTTCGCATCTTACCGACTTATGGCCCTTCCAACTTGTGGTCCGTCTAGTTGTATACTCCAGTAAGTGAATTCTTCTGTTGTTCACTAAAAACTAATATCTGCAGCATTAAGATGGATCTGGAGAGGAATAGATTATCCTTCCTCTCCTACTAATTCCACTTTTCTGAACAATGCAGCACTATACCAAGGAGCCAAATTTTCATTTGGATTTCCATTTCTAGCTGCACTACTAATATACAAATGGCGAAGGAGGCACTTGTCGATGTATGACAACATAGAAGACTTTCTGCAGACCAATAACAATCTGATGCCAGTAAGATACTCTTACTCGGATATCAAAAAGATGGCCGGAGGTTTCAAGGATAAATTGGGTGAAGGAGGCTATGGCTCTGTATACAAGGCAAAGCTCCGTAGTGGTCGCCTTGTAGCCATCAAACTTTTAGGTAAGTCCGAAACTAACGGGCAAGATTTTATCAATGAAGTTGCTACCATTGGACGGATTCATCATGTTAACGTGGTACGACTTATTGGCTTTTGTGTTGAGGGTTCAAAGCGTGCTCTTGTGTACGATTTCATGCCTAACGGATCACTTGAGAAGTACATTTTCTCTAAAGAAGAGGTTTCCTCCTTAAGTTGCTCGCAAATATTTGAAATCGCACTTGGAGTGGCTCGCGGTATTGAGTATCTGCATCGGGGATGTGATATGCAGATTTTGCACTTTGACATCAAGCCTCACAACATTCTCCTAGACGAGAATTTTACTGCAAAGGTTTCTGATTTCGGGTTAGCAAGGTTGTATCCATTGGACAATAGCATTGTGTCTTTGACTTCAGCTAGAGGAACCATAGGATACATAGCACCAGAGTTCTTCTATAAGAACATTGGAGGTGTTTCGTACAAAGCTGATGTGTATAGTTTTGGAATGTTATTGATGGAAATGGCAGGTAGGAGGAAGAACTTGAATGCTGCTATACAGCAGTCAAGCCAATTTAGCCAGATATACTTTCCCTCATGGGTTTCGGATCAATTGACTGCAGGAAATGAGATAGAAATAGGGGATAATGCAACAGAGGAGGAGAAGAAAATCATAAAGAAGATGATGATGGTGGCTTTGTGGTGCATACAAATGAAGCCTACCGAACGCCCCTCAATGCATCAAGTGGTGGAGATGCTTGAAGGAGAAATCGAGAGCCTCAAAATGCCTCCGAAGCCATTCCTGTATCCACAACAAATGCAAGAAGGTGAAGTTCTGGACAATCCAAGTCCTATATGTGAATCGAATGATTCAGATTCCACAGAGATCAGATTGATTGGGGACTCGAATTAAGTTAAGTCAAAATTTAGATGCAATGTGTAGGGGAAACTTATTAATTAATATCCCTGCTCAATAAGGAGGAAAATGTAATTTATGTTGTAGTACTACCTTTAATTAATGATAAATTGAAGTACTGCCTATCTTGATTGAATAATCCGTTGAACCAGAAAAACTGTTTGTTGATAGAATGATTGTTTGTTGACCAAAAGTTGTAGTGAAGTCCAAAATTGTGGCTTGAAATTGGACCAAGCCATCGGAGAGCAACCCATATTGTGAAGTTGGGCCAATGTGAGCGACTTGCAATCTAAGCAAACGGTTCATTTTCTTCCTGAAAGAATTTCATTACCTAAATGCTCGGTAGCCCACCAGCAGATGGGCCAACCCAATAGGCGTGTGGATCTCCGCCTAAAGTACTGAAACATACCTTAATATGAAAAAAAAAAAAAATTATGGGATGTGTATAATACGAAAAATAAAATAAAATTATGTACATGTATTATTATGTTTTTATCATAAAAAGGGAAAAAATTCGGCAAAAATACTGGGTCAAAATAATTCATTTGATATGGACACTTACAATACGTCATGTTTTGGAAAATACAAATGTGAAAAGACGGATGTGCACTGCATACATTTACTTAATTTTGTACTGGAATCATAAAGATGCTTGCTTCATTGTGGACTTCAAAGTAAATGGTCGATGTCTTTCATGGATGCCAAGAAACTCCTTGCAAATTTGGTTGAGTGTGACTTAGAAGTTGCAAATTATTCGTGCCATTCATTCAGCATCTGGACAATAAGTAATCAATAAACCAGCATTGCTAAGCTAACTGCTCTGTTTCCTGGAAACCATACTTTGAAAGGTCCATTTTCTGGAAACTATATCTCATTTGCACGTGGGAAGACGACTGTGAGGATCAAGAGTCTTTGATTTTGCTGGAGTTTTTAGTCGTTTTGGACAAAGTGAGTGAGCTATCATTAATCCAAACAAGGCCCTCATTTTGGACAAGCTGTTCCAAGCTCTAAGATCGTTCATACTACTCGTAAAGCTAGAGTGTGCCTAGTGGTCAAAAGTACTATGAACGAGCCTAGATCTTGACACAGCAGCCAAGCACGTATTTGACCAAAATGGTATATCATAAGGACACTAATGTTTTCAATTTCGAAGCATTAGACTTTCAATTGCAATGTGTGATCACTAGTGGATACATCAATACTAATTTAACGGACCTTCAAAAGAAGGGCTAATGGCGATGGCACTTTTGGCGATTTTTTTGTGATATTTTAAAGAAAAATCATGTGCCTTGCACATACTTTTTAAAATCACTCTTTAAAAAGGCTGGCGGACTGTAGAATTTTCCAATGGCGATACCACATCATAGCAATTTGGAAACATATGGTTACTAAACTGTTCAAATGGAAAACACAGCGTACTAGGATGCAATTTGAGGAAAAACACAAAGTACCAAACAGAACTTTATTCACCTAAATCACAGACATGAATAGTATAATCCTTGCAGGTACAGGCGTGCTTATTACAGGGTACATGTATGTATGCGTTACCTCTCAATCAATTCGAAGTGGAGGTAAAAGGATTAGGAGGCATGCTTAGATTATCATCTTCTATTTCTAACATTTGAACTACAACTTTCATGGAAGGACGATCAACTGGATGCCACTGGATGCACCATAAACCAACAACTGCAAGTTTCCTAGCAATTGTAACATCTCCTTCATTGCCAATATGGATTCGTAGGTCATCTCCGTGCTCTAAAAGGTTATAGATCCATTCTGGGAAGTAGACTTGGGTAGTGGAGTCCTCCATGACTTTGAAGTTTTTTCTGCCCCCAACCATTTCAAGCAACAATGTTCCAAAGCTATACACATCGGACTTATAGGATACATTGCCAAAATTCCTAGAGAAGACCTCAGGTGCAATGTAGCCCACGGTCCCCCTGGCTGTAGTCATGGATATCGCGCTTTGGTCCTTAGAGCAGAACTTGGCTAAGCCGAAATCTGAAACTTTTGGAGTGAAATCTTGGTCTAGCAGCACATTATGTGGTTTGATATCAAAGTGGAGGATTCGTTGGTCACACCCTTGGTGAAGATACTCAATTCCTTTGGCGATGCCTAAAGCAATATCTTGTAACTTATCCCAACCAAGGAATGAATTCTTGTTATCTGCAGATGATAAGAAATTGTGCAGTGGACCATTTGGTAAGAACTCATAAACAAGAGCTCGTATAAATCCATCAGCGCAAAATCCAACCAAGCGAACCACGTTGACATGGTGGATTTGAGACATTGTTCCCACTTCTTTTATGAAATCTTCCCCCTTTCCATTTGAATTGTTGAGCATTTTCACTGCAACAAGTAATTCAGAGGACAGCTTTCCTTTGAACACTGTTCCATAGGCTCCTTGGCCCAACTTTTCTTCAAATTGACTTGTCATCCTCTTAATGTCAGCGTAGGAGTATCTACTTGGCTTCAGAGCTCTGTAATCTTCCAAGAATCTTTCAACTCTAATGCGATTGTCTTTCTCTCTTTTTTCAGAGTGGTAGACATAGTAGATTGCCATCCCTGTAACTGTAGAAACTAAACAAAGTGCGCAAATACCTGCACAGTGTAGACACATTAAGAGCAGGCATACTGCAGACAAATATTTGTAGCTTGAAACCAATTCTTCTAAATTCTCTAAAATGAAATGAAACAAGGGATGCAGCAGATGGCTCACCTAATATCTTCAGTGTAATAGTCCTTCGGCGACCTGTAAAAGGGATTTGTCAAAATTAGGCTAGGATGTCCAAACCAATTGGAAAGATATTATACTGGATTAAGCGAAATTAATTGGTCTAGTAGTCTCTACTCTGTCGTTGGGGGTCCTATGTTGAAATCTCTGGAACAACTTTTGTGGATACGAGACAATATTCATGACAAAATAAACACAGGAGCGTAATACGATACCTTTAGGCACTTCTAAGCATTCACTTTGATCAATCTGATGTGTGAACTTATTAATCTTCAATATTCTACATGTCTTGCCGCTCTCTTGGCAATCTTTACATGATGCTACGGACCAATGCAGCTTCCGACGACCGGAAAATGCCATGTCGGATTTGTCTGAAGGATCTGATACTGATTCTGATATGTACTGGTGCACCTTGGTGCAAGACAGTAGGGGCATTGCACCAATGGTACAATAATCGTAAGTCACAAAATCAATATGGCTGCCAGGATTAATCTCCCCATCACAAGGGCTCAATCTCATGAGACAATCATTAATATCGCTGGAAGAATACTCATCTCTTACTATTGATGGTGGACAACTGAGTAAGGTTGCGCGGCCGAGAAGTTCAAAGGGAGAAGAATCATTCTTGTAAAATAACTATCTCTGCAAGCAACTACCAATTATTGATCCTGAAATTTCATGAGATTTGTAGTTAATCTCATCAAAAAGGAACACACCTGAAGATGGCAATTCGAGTAAAGTCTGGTTGGTCTCCGAGCACGAAAGATCAAAGCCCTGCAGACCACAATGGATTGGCTGCATCCCATTAAGTCGAAAAGGGAACTTGATGGTCAGGCCCTCCCGGCCAGTGTTGCCTGGCTCCCCGCCACATGTTGCTTCTCTGCAGTCTTCAAGACCTGGGTCCTGCACTACTACATCTCCTTCTACTACTAATAGGATCATGAACAACCAGCATAAGAATTTCATAATCACAAGCATAAGTTAGTAAGCAATGCAGTGATTTGCAAACTCAACAATAGTAGCACTTGGTCTCTTCCCCTGTGAGCTTCTTGAATAAATGTAATCGGTACTACAATTTAATAAATTGAAGATGATAAGATATGGACCGCCTTCCTTGACTGAGAGTAGTCGTCAACGTTAGGCTAATCATGCATCTACCACTTTCCTTTGTGCTTTCATTTTCTTTTTTGCAACTTGCTTTCATATAATATATACAAATGTCTAGTTTTCTGTAAATTTAAAGGTGGCCATATGCTAAAACTGTAAATCTCTGCCTCTGCCTACTGCTCTGGCATCATGTTTAGAGGAAGTCTCATATTTGCTGCTTACACAGCCCTCCTCCTCCATCTTCTTGTTCTTCTTCCTCCTCCCTCTTATTCCCAAACGATTCCTAGTGCAGCTCATAATTCGAATTGTACCCTTTCTTGCGGAAACATTAACATCGCCAGTCCTTTCCGGTTGAAAGGAGACTCCGAAGACTGCGGCGACAAAAGGTTTGAGCTGTCTTGCGAGCCAAATGGTACTAGTACTAGTACTCTTCATGCAGTATTATACTTGTTCTCCGGAAAATATTATGTGCTTGCGATCAATTATAACAACTTCACAATCCGACTTGTGGATGCTGGTATTCATATGATCAATGGATTCCGCTTCTCCAACCCCAGTTACTCTTTGACAAGCTTCAACTTTTCTGGGTCTACTAGTAACTACATTTTTGATTACCCGACGGAACCTCAGGAGATAATTTTTGTGAGCTGTGAAAATCCAATGCTGAATCATTCCAATTCCCTTATTGAAGCAGCTCCTTGCAGCAATAACTCTTCTTCTGATTCTACTACTTTCTCTAGTTTAGAAAGTTATCCATATTTCATGGTACATCGCTTGGACTCATACGGCTATATACATTACCCAAAATTGTTCGATTTGGGTGAGTCCTGCACAATAACAGCAATGGTTCTTGTGTCTCCTTCATTTGACTACTACACGATGATGTCCTGCGAAGGCATATATAATGAAATGGCGCTTGGATTTGAGCTGAGATGGCAAAGTTATGCATGTGACATAAACTGCAGAGCTGGGGAGCAATGTTGGCTGAACAGCAATGGCATTGGAGTCCACTGCCAACCAACGTTACCAATAGGTAAGATTGTTCCCATACCTGAAACTATCTTTTATTATTTAAGTTACAACAGCTGAACTTGGAAATAAATGAAGGAAAATTTCAATATTTTTCTGTCAACATTTTGGAACGGTTCAGTAAGCTAATGTTATTGTCTTCTTTCGTAATGCAGAACGCCTTTGGTACTTGAAGATCAGAAATTTCATACTCCAGAAACTAGGTGAGTGAATCCCTGAACTCTCTGTAAATATGCCAACTTACTATATGAATCTGCCTTTAAGATTAGTTTCTCTGTCCTTTCATTTGACTGACTATCTTAGTCATTCCGGAAATTGCTTGATTTATTTGCAGAAGACGTTATTCACCCGATATATGTAAAATTCAACCTTGACAGACCTTTCCCTTTGTATTATACCGACTTATGGCGTCATCAACTAGTGGTCTGTCTAGTTGTATACTCCAGTAAGTGAATTCTTCTGTTGTTCACTAAAACTAATATCTGCAGCATTAAGATGGATTTGGAGAGGAATAGATTATCCTTCCTCTCCTACTAATTCCACTTTTATGAACAATGCAGCACTATACCAAGGAGCCAAATTTTCATTTGGATTTCCATTTCTAGCTGCACTACTAATATACAAATGGCGAAGGAGGCACTTGTCGATGTATGACAACATAGAAGACTTTCTGCAGACCAATAACAATCTGATGCCAGTAAGGTACTCTTACTCGGATATCAAAAAGATGGCCGGAGGTTCAAGGACAAATTGGGTGAAGGAGGTTTTGGCTCTGTATACAAGGCAACGCTCCGTAGTGGCAGCCTTGTAGCCATCAAAATTTTAGGTAAGTCCGAAACTAATGGGCAAGATTTTATCAATGAAGTTGCTACCATTGGAAGAATTCATCATGTTAACGTGGTGCGACTCATTGGCTTTTGTGTTGAGGGTTCAAAGCGTGCTCTTGTGTACGATTTCATGCCTAACGGATCACTTGAGAAGTACATTTTCTCTAAAGACGTTGTAACCTCCTTAAGTTGCTCGCAAATATTTGAAATCGCACTTGGAGTGGCTCGCGGTATTGAGTATCTGCATCAAGGATGTGATATGCAGATTTTGCACTTCGACATCAAGCCTCACAACATTCTTCTCGACGAGAATTATACAGCGAAGGTTTCAGATTTCGGGTTAGCAAGGCTGTATCCGTTGGACAATAGCATTGTGTCTTTGACTGCAGCTAGAGGAACCATAGGATACATAGCACCAGAATTCTTTTATAAGAACATTGGAGGTGTTTCGTACAAAGCGGATGTGTATAGTTTTGGAATGTTATTGATGGAAATGGCTGGCAGGAGGAAGAACTTGAATGGTGCTACACAGAAGTCGAGCAAATTTAGTAAATTATACTTTCCATCATGGGTTTCGGATCAATTGACTGCCGGAAATGACATAGAAATAGGGGATAGTGCCACAGAGGAGGAGAAGAAAATCATTAAGAAGATGATGATGGTGGCCTTGTGGTGCATACAAATGAAGCCTACTGAACGCCCCTCGATGCATAAAGTGGTGGAGATGCTTGAAGGAGAAATCGAGAGCCTTCAAATGCCTCCGAAGCCTTTCTTATATCCACAACAAATGCCAGAAGATGAAGTTCAGACCAATTCGAGTTCTGCATGGGAATCGAGTTATGCAGAATCTGCAGAGATTAGTTTGATTGAAAATGCAAGTTAATCTGTTGCGTTCTGGTCTTTAGCCCATCCCAATAATTGTATATTAGTGAAGATGTAAACGCAACACTAAGGCAATTCAAGAACTGTATCAGGCTTTGCGTTTGATTATTCGTAGTTATCTCTATATACAAGTACAGGCTTTCGAAGAGAAATGGGACAATTGAATTGGTTTCTTGCTCTGTGACTATGAGAACGCAAATTAAAGCTTTACATGCTTGCAAATGGATTTCACTCAGGTGGGCGTTGGGCTGCACTGGATTTGGAATGTTCGAAGTTCTTTGGATTTAAGATTCATTCGATAGAATGGTTGCAGATGGCAATGAATGCAATTACTTGGAACTTTGATGACAAATAGGTAGGTAATGTAGGTTTGCACAAACGATTTGCAGTTCTGGCAAGAAAATGGCAACTCAACCAATCAGGCAGTGGAGTGAGCCTTGTGACATGTATATGAGCACACAACTAGAAGGCATTGCTATCGAAAACTAAAAAAGAACACTAAAAAGAACCCTCTGATCTTCAGAAACAAATACATGCAGCTTCGAAATGGTTTTTGGTGTATCTTGTTCACTTCTTTTTACTATTAATATGTTTTTTAGGTTTTTTTTTTTTTTCTCTACCCCCTCTATTGGGGTTTTTGGATGAGTTTTGGAGTTGGAGTGGGGTGTTTGATGAGGAGAGAGAGGAGAGTGTTGGGCGTCCTACCTCCCAACAACTATTATCTAAAAACATTCTTATAGTAAGGTAATGAGACGACCTAAGGAAAAAAGCATAACCTCTCTATATATCCCCCCCTTTCTTCATCTCAGATCCTAGATTTCATTATTGCAATCGCCAGTCTAAGGATTTAATAACCACCCTATAGTCAACAGTAAGCTAAGATTAGTAAGAGGGAGGAGAAAACAACATACCAAGTGATTCAAAGATGAACAACCATGCCAACACAAGCGAGAGACAAAAGTTTTAAAGAAATCAGTTTTTGGTTTCAAGTTTCTGCTTGGGGGTTTGGCGTGCATCCAGTTTCATTTACTCCATGATCCGCAGACCATTGAAATTCCAATATAAATAGACACAATATATCAAAAACATAGAAGGAACACGGAAACGAAATGAGTTCCACTTAGTACCTAACCAAGGTATTGCAGCCCCTTTAAAGAGATAACCTAAGCAATCAAGCAACAGCTCTGAATCATAACTCATACTTGCTTCATCTCAGCTGCTCGATTTCGTTATTGCCATTGCCAGTCTACTGACAACTTAAAACTTCATGTCTCTCATTAAATTAGTCGAAAAAGAGTCGAAACAAGTCCACAATCACCCTGAACTCAACACTAAGCTTAGGGAGGAGAAACAGCAAACCAAGAAAGAGCCAAATTTCATTTTTTTCAAAAGACATATAACCAAGCTTTAATATCAGTGGCCAAAGAAGAACAAAAGAATCGAAGCAAAATCATTTACAGCGCCTGAACCTAATTTCACAAACTCATCTACTAATCATGGAACTACATATTCCTCGATCCGAAATCGTGACAACTGTAAAGATTACAACGGAAAAGTAAGTGGTGGATGAAGAAACTACCATTCACCAGCATCTTTTCACTCCAGAAATAAACTCAGACGACCACCTGGCAACCTCTTGGCCCGCCGGCCAATTTCCCCGCCGAGCTGCTATTCGACGGAACCGTGACCGCCACGTCACGGCACAGGACCCTCAGCAGCCGCCGCCTCAGCTCCCACCCGCCGCGCCGGAACTCGACCCGGGCCAAAACCCTCACGTTGAAGCCCACCGTCCCGCGGCCCCTGTCGGCGTCGATACCGCGCGCCATCTGAGCGCTGACGAACGAATTGGTCGCCGACAAAGTCGCGTTGATGATATTGAGATCCCTCTTCCCCTGATCGAACGGCGGGACTCGGGTCTCGGATATGAAGCCGGACCGGTAGTAGATGGAGGCGGCGACGTCATCGTATCGGATGCGGAGCTTCTTGTTGGGGTTGTAGACGGAGAGGCCGACGGACCAGGTGCCGGTGACGGTCTGGGCGGAGGAGGAGACGTTGAAGTTGGTGAGTGAGAGCGAGTCGACTCGGAAGTCGGGGGCTCTGGGGCGGAGGACGAGCCAGACGATGAGGAGGATTGACCCTACGACGATGAAGAGGGCAACCATGGCGCCGACGAAGCGGCGGATGAAGGCGGCGCGGGCGGCGTAGGAGGCGGAGTAGGGAGGTTGGGCCTGGTTGTAGGTGGGGTAGGAGGAGTAAGGGTAGCCGACGTTTGGTTGGCCGTTCGGCGGCGGGGCTGGGTAACCCGTCACGGGTACGGGTCTCGACGGGTCGGTCATTTTAGGGTTTGGAGAATTTGGGGATTTCGTGGGTTTATCACTTTTCTCGATTTTGTTGGCAAGGGAGGAGTGGAAAGAAAAGAAAGAAACGATGGCGTGGGATTGCCGCGCGGTGTGTTAAATGTTAAAGCATCTGGCTACTGACAGCTCAAAAAACAAAAGAAAAGGTTAAAGCATCAGGAGGGATTACTGTTTTGCTAATCGCCGATTATTGAGTTTAAGCATCTGGGATTTACTGTTTTGCTAATCACGTAATTAATTGAAGATTATATGAGGCGTAAACATGTTTGGAGATCTCCGTCCGGATTTCCAGCTGTCAACGTTAAAATTGAGAGAGAGTGCAAAGGAATGATCCGGTGTCAAAACTGCCGCGCCACGACAAGTATGTCCGAACAGACGATTTTGGGCTACTCCAAATTTCTCATTTTTTTCATCTCACTTAGGTTATGGACTATGAAGCTTCTACATTTGTTTATCCATGCATTTGGTACATTTGTTGAGGTGTCATGCTTGTAGCGGTTGAATTAAGAGGATATGTTTAATTAAAAAAATATTTGTAGTGGTTGATAGTTGGCACCTCAGCAAATACACCAAATGCGTAGAAAAACAAATATAAAGGCTCATGATCCCTTAGTTATAGGCTAGCATGATTGAAAATTATTTATTTTATTATTTACCTAGAATAAATTATCTCTAAAAATAATAATTAAATTAGAGACTTTTCGGTTATCCAACGCCACTAAATATGTCGATTGCTCATTTGATATCTCATTGTACCATTCATATATTTTATATAGTTCGATGACCGAACAATCTCAAATGGGATCTAATTATTTTTTTATTTTTTTTGTAGAGATGATCCATACAGGATACTCAATACATGAACGGTTTCGATTGTGTAAGAACAAGATGAGATGAAAAATGCGGAGTTTGGAGCCCAAAATTGCCTTGTTCGAACCATCCAAGCTAGTACTTTTGTTACATGATTTTTCAATTGATACTCATGTAAAGTTTATCCAACTATTGCATTAAGAGGGCTGCTATGTACACTTGTCTTTCTTCTTTGGACACCCTAAATTTTTTTATAACATGTAATTACATTTGTATCCTTATGTGAAATTACATATAAGTACTTAATTTCTTTGTACACCCTATATAAAAGTTATGAACACCCATTTAGGTTTTTTTAAAAAAATAAAATCAATCATCTTGCATCATACTCTATGTTTCTAAACCCTAAATCTCATACAATCTCCAATTTTTTATGAAAGACACAATGAAAGATGATGAATTCGAAGAAGAAAAGGTAAGGGCCCGTTTGGTAACGTTTTCGGAGAGTATGGAAATAAAAAAAAAAATCTGACATTTCTGAAATTTAAAAACGTGTTTGGTAGAACTAAATAAAAAAAAAAAATACTCTTCTCTTCCAAAAACCCAAATCCAGAGCCAATTTTTTTTTTTGGATACTGGAAAACCCAAATCCTTCTCGCGCCGTCATCCAATCAGTCGTCATCGTCCAATATATCATTCTCGCGCCGTCGTACAATCTGATCATCGTCCAATTTGTCGTCGCCGTCATCCAACCTGTCCTCGCGCCGTCGTCCAATCTGGTCAAGCTATATTTGGGGCGGACTCTATTCTGCGACGAATTTTTAGGGCTTTATCGACGAAATATATTGCCACTAAAAAGGCGCTTCTTGCGACGAGATAGCCATTTTTGTTGTAGTAGAGAGAGAGTTTAGCAAATTATAATTTTGGGTGTCCAAAGAAAAATTTAAGGGTGCTCAAGAAAATTTGTTCAATACTCAAAATATATAAAGGGTATAAATGGAAAATTTGAATCAAATTTGGGTGTTCAAAGTAGTTTAAAAAAAAAGAAGATGGGTGTACAAATAAACTAGGTGTCTAAAGTAGAAAATCGGGTGTACATAGCAGCCCTCTTGCATTAATACCCATTGTTTTGACACTAATTTTCTAGTTGGGCTTAAAGAGTAATTAGCCCAAAAAGAAAGAGGGGTAGTTGACTGGGCACGGACTGCTTTGACCAAGGCCAATCCATTTCTAACTAAAATTCGACAAAGAGTAACTTCCTTTGAACTAAGTTCACATGTTTGACATTGATCCAAGAACTGAGGCAGTTTATAGGTCAGGAGCAGCCGTGATTAGCCCCTTTGAACAAGAAAGAAGAAGATAAACCGACGACTATGTGAAAAGTAGCCATTAGCTTGTTTTGTCCCAAAGTGGCAAGTTGACTCTTTGCTTTTCTACCACGTTAAACGAACTGCCACCATGGAAGAAACATATGGCTATCAAGACATTGGAACAAGAGAACTTGCGAGTGTCGAAGCCGAAATGGAGAAAATATGTGAACTAATCGAACTTGGCACCTTCCTTATTTAGAGACAGCATAAAGGAAAATCATGACACAACTCATCTTCGCGAAAAACTTGACTTCAAGCATGTCAAGCTTTCTTTAGAGAAACACTCCCAAATCAACTTGACTTCAAGCATGCCAAGCATTAATACCATTCAGTACAAAAGTTACTGAACTGAAATCCAAGTTCAAAAAATGTCAATAACTACACTATTTCTAGATATTAACCTATTCGCTTGGCAATGATCTCCATTTGACGACTATGAAAATACACGGCTTGCATTTCAGACAAGGTCGAAGTGTCAACCAACATAATTTTACCATCTCCCCTTTGTTGTTTGGTTCTTCCTTTCTTCTCTTGTCATCTTCAGTTCGTCTATTGTCTTCCATCATTTGCCTTTGAATATCGACCTTTTCTCTCCTAAGAGCAAGTGTTTCAGTCTCGTAGGAGGCGAAATACTGAAATTGCTTGAGTGCTTCGTCTTCACACTTTGCTTTATTTACTTCTAATTCGGAGCGCCAGATCTCCAATCCCTCATTGTTTCATTTCACATTTCTAAGCATACTCTTAGCAACCTTTTTACATATTGGCCTCTTCATGCAAGAAGATTTAGGAGATCCAACATCGTCTTCCACTAAGTTCACTGATTCTGGAGTGGTGGTGGGACAAGAAGGTGCACAACTTGAATTTCGCCTTCTCTTGCCTTTTTTCCTTATAAGTTGTGAAATCCATTTTTTATTGAACCTCAATAAGAGCCAACAATGATCAAATGCAAATGGTGAGTTTCCTTTTTGTAGTTTCTGCAACATCTCTTTTGCTGCTTGAATCTGAAAACAGAACATAAGAATTCATCTAACATGTTTGATGTGTTATTATCATACATACACGAAATCATAACTATCTCTTACCATATCGTGTTGGTTGAGACCACTTGGGTTCACGTCTCATCATAGTATCCACAGAACTTACTCACTCCAAATTGAATTGATGACCAAAGGTTCATTAGACAGCTTGCATTACGTCTGGAAGGAAAAATCTTTTCTTTGTGTAAATATTCATAAATTATGTACCACTAAGTGCTAGTTTTTTGCTCGTTACTGTGAACTGGATCCAGACTAACATTCAGCCATGCAGAGACAAGAAGCTTGTCTTTATCAGTGGAAAAGTTGCTACATCTTTGAGCTTTCTTAGTAGTGGTTAGCTTTTCAACAGGCAACTCAATAGAGTTTGGATTGAAGTATTCCTGAGATATGTCATTGCTGCCAATCCTTCATTGAGTAACGCAGTGAAATTGAATTCATCTTGAGAACCCATCTACACATATAACAAAGAGTATTTAAAATCAGTATCTTGCCACTACAAATAATATTCCAACTAAACATATGCTCAACTATATGTAAGAAGAATCAATAGAAGTTTTGTCATTACCAATCAACCAAGAGTTTAATAAAACTACTATGTTGTCACAAGTTTCCACATTGTAGAACAACTTAATTATTATGTGTACCTCATCATCTCGCATTACAATAAGCTGACGAGGCCAAGCTAGGTGAGTAATAATTGCTTGTTGGATAGTTTGAAACAACTAGGTATTGGTACAAGACCATCTTGCTTAATAGCCTTGTCAACCGAAACACGTATATTTGCAGCCCCTAGTGACACTCCATGTAATTTTATGACTATTCCATATGCAACGATGTTTTGCACTGTGTCTACAACTAGCTTGCATTTTTTTATCTTGCAACAATGGTTAAACACAATCAATATATATCTTGACCATAAATAAGGCAAACACACTATGTACGTTCTTGAGATTGTCATATATTCTTCTTCTTTTCAAATTATAGATGTTATCCATTGGTGAGACCTTCAAAACATAACATTAATTAATTATCAGTGTTGTGGAGTTGGACTAATGAAATCTTGAGAATCCATCTACCTTTTTGTACTCATGCTTGAATCAAATAGTAAATTACTAGCTTTGAGAAAATTATTCATACAATAATTCATATTACACATATTGCCCAGATAAATAGAATTTCATATGTTTCACCAAACGAAGAAATCTCCTAAATTTGCATTAGAAAACCCTAAAATCATAAATAAACACAACAACAAAATCTGAAAACTTTCATTCAATTCAACTGTATAATTACCTTAAAAACATTTCTGAATCACTTCTAGTAGGAGGATTCCTTGGACTTGCCTCTTGCCATGAACTAAATCAAAGAAGTGGAACTCCGGGCAGACGTAGAGGAGAACAGGCATGTGAGGAGAGAGAGGAGAGAATTTTTTATTATTTTTTTATATTTAGCTTTTGCTAACTTTCTCTCTCCGGTTGCGTATATTTAGTTAGGACCTGTTCACAAAATTAGTTTAGCCCATTAGATGACTACCTTGTTGGAACAATAAAAATTGAACTTTCGGGCTAAAATAACAAAAATTGGGCTTTTGCTCTGTTGGAGATGCTCATAAAGTGAGACATTTTTGTAATAGTATATTATAGAATGGCTTGTCTTTTCCTTTGTCTATCAGAGTTATGAATTATGCTTTCTATTAAATTTTCAATCCTACTTCAAATATAAATTAGGTATGAGGCAAAATCATTTGAAGACAATTATTGAGTTCACTATAAGCAAATGGAGTAGAACGTAGTGCTTTTCTTTTGTGGAGGCTCATCCTCGCTAATAATGACTAGTGTCCAAAGGTTGCTCTTTTATGGACACAATAAATTTTAATTTTAAAATTTTTTCTTTGAATTATATAATTCCTTGATCCCATGAATATATTTCCGGCAGTGTA
The DNA here is from genome assembly GCA_033992175.1 of Spiraea crenata. Lineage (NCBI taxonomy): Eukaryota > Viridiplantae > Streptophyta > Magnoliopsida > Rosales > Rosaceae > Spiraea > Spiraea crenata. Next base: position 707,010 of record JAVBHV010000086.1, on the reverse strand, counting down.
TTCATATTTGGCAGAGTAGGCGAACATACTTAAGTTTGAAACGAAGAACTATATATCGAGAGTCGATCCAAATAAATTATCCTTTCCACGAAGGTGTATTTACATATTTATTGTATTTTATTAATTAAATACAATTTTTGGTTGGGGAAATACTTGCTCTACAAGAAAAATATCATATGAGAACAGAGAGGTTTGAGTCATTAATTTGACAAATTAACTTATGTCAAAAGCAAGCCCCATGATCCTTCTTTCTTACATATATGCTTGATCAAGAGTGATGATGTTGGTTTTGTTAAGGAGCGTGAGATGGTTTCATTAATTATCATGTTTTTGATTTAGTAAAAGATGCACACAAGAACAGAAAAGAAACAGAGAAATCCAAAATATTGGATCCAACAACAAATCTTTTGTATCTTGATTTGATCATCTTGAATGACAAGATTTTTTGACATCATATATTCAACATACAAAAAGACTTAATTGAGGGATCCAAACATTGAGTTTCTTGGTAGGAAACTAAAGTTGGAAATGGAAAATGCAAAACATAATTGAAAAGACAATAGTGTTTAGCCCATATTTTCACACGGGAATAGAGGCAGCTGATCAAGAATCTACTGGATCATTAATGAAGGATTCTCTCTTGGCCACCAACACTTTAACTCATCAGCCGGATTATCGGCTGTATTATCGGCCGGATCGTCGGCCGATCCTCAACCCACTATATCTCATCATTCGAGATTTGCTCTCAGAGAGTCTCATAGGCCGTTAAAGATGCTGAATTCCCTAGCCAACAAAGGATGCTTGATCTATTTGGCCATCAAGGAGTTTGAGTCCTTGTCCATCTAGGAGAATCGGCTGACTTTCAGCCGAAGTAAAATATTGTTACTTCCGTCCGAAGCAAGGAAATATTTTCGGCCCAAATCAGATGAGTGTTACAGAGTCCGAGTTAGGTTATTTTGGCCAGAATCCCAGCGCCCTAGGGATCTCACCACTATATAAGATCGCCTTGTGGAGAGAAGAACGGGATCCAAGACACACAAACCCTAAACGCCCCAATGCATCTCTCTACCCAGAGTTTTACCCTAAAGTCCTTTCATTCACCAGTGAAGCTCGTTCGGAGAAGTCCCGGAGGTATTTTGCTAGCCAAAGTACGGGCCGGAGAAGTCCAAGAGGTATTCCCAGAGTACGGGTTGGAGAGTCCAGGAGGATCTTACCAAGGTTCAGGCTGGAGAAGTCCCAACCAATTCCTATCGGCCAGCCGTAGGAGTTCGAGGGGTCAGTTTACAATAGCAATATTGTTGGCCGTTCCATGATTTTCACTGTTCACAACCACATCGAAGCCCATCCACGTGAAGGCGAGATTTTTTTCATCTTCAAAACCACCGTCCGAGTCGAGTAGTCTGGCCATTCGGTCTGTTCGGCTCATATCCCGTCATCCGCACATTCGTCCTCAACGAGATCATCACCATTCCAGAGCCACCCACGAACAACCCGGAGTACTTCGTATTCACGTGAAAGCATACAGCCAAGGTAACGAACTTGAATGGTCGGGAATTGTTCCTTCCTCGGCCGCAGTCGTTTGATTGAAGTTAAGATCGCGCAACACCCTCACCATTTGTAACGCTTGGCCAAACGGCTGCGTACTGGCACGCCCCCACATCACCACATTCCTGGAGGACGTAGTTATTAGAATAGGGCGTTATTTACGGCCTGCGCGCCACGTATCTTTTACTCTATTTTTAGTCAACAAATAGAAATTTAGGGTTTAAATATAGGCATTTAGGGTTTTACACAAAGCTAATGGGCTAATAACAAGCAAGTCCAAAATAACACAACATAGGTGATAGATAGTTCGGTCTAATCCTAAGGGTCCTAACATTTCTGATATAATCGTCAATCTTCTTGTGCTTCCTTATTCAAATTACAAACAAGTGCCGAAAACCTTGCTACTAAGGATTAGGGCGATAATTAATCACTCCAAATGATATATGTGATGTATATTAATTAATAGCATAGTAATTACATAGAAGGTGGAATGCGAACCACCGACTAATCCTAGCAAGACATTCTTCGTCTTTATCCTCTGGAGCTGCATGGCAGGAGAAACTTACGTGCACCTTAACTTATGTGCACCTATAAATACACCAAAATGATGTGGGCGAATGAAATGTTGACACGTGTAATCTAAAAATTTGATTGCGCGACCCACCTCCCCAAAAGTCTGCCATTTTCTACCGCGAAAGAAACAGAGCCTATCGTCGTCATCCTCGTCATCATCCCTTAACCGAAACCCTCATTTTATACGACCGGTCACGATGCAGAGACCACGCCGCCTCTGCGAAGGCACCGCCATGGGGACAATCGTGCTCGAACTCGGCCCCAACCTCGGAATCGGACCTTCACCATCGGTAATCCGACGTTACTTTATGTATTTACGCTCTTGATCAGTGAATGAAAAAAAAGAAGGTTTTCTCAGTTATCGGCTTCAATTGCGTCGTTTAAGTGCAAAGCTCGTGTTCGTAAAGTGTGGAGATTTAAGAGAAGCGAGGCGTGTTTTAGAAAAATTGTCTTCTCGTCTTCTCCCACGAGCTCCCTACAAACACCAAGTCTTTTTCTTTCCAATGAATTTCTGAATTTCTGGGCTGATCTGCTTTTGGGGTTTTGATGAATTTGAAATTATCAAGGATGAAATCTTTTTGTGTGTGCTTCTGGTGGGTTGTATATAGTTTAACCCAGCAAAGAAATTTCAAATCATGTTGTGAAGATGAGAGAGTGGGAAAATGATGGAGTTTTGGGGAGGTGGCTTGACTTGACGGAAGACGAGAGCAACGGCAGGGAGAAAGAAAGAAAAAAAATGGTGTTTGGATACAGGTTAGGGCACAACCTCAATCAATTAGATTTAAGATCACAGATGTCACCATTTCATTCGCCCACATAATTTTGGTGTATTTATTGGTGCACCTAAGTTTCTCCCCTTAATGACCCTCTCCCTGAGAAAATTGGTTCATTATTCCCTACTCAACGAAACCGTAGTATGGAAACATTGAGTTCAAAGTAGTTTTTGGGATTTTGCCTTTATAGTTGTAAGCTAATGTCAACCTGTCGCTGTGATAATTTTCCATTAATCTTGGATGGTACCTGTAGCTGTGATCATTCTTCCTCGATTGTGACTGCATCAGCGCCGAAAGAAGATGATGGGCACTCGCGGAGCCTTTGTATGGCCAAAGGTGGTCATGGCCTCCACAAAATTTTTAAAATCTTCTACTAAACATATCTATTGTCCAATAAATTTGAACAACTACTACTAATGGCCCCCACTAAAATTTAAACACTCATTAGAGATGGCCCCCATAAAATTATTAGACTCTAATTAAAGAAGATGTCAAATTAAAAAGAATGTGAAGCATTGTCGCTCTCAATTCTAAGTTAGATTTTTATGTTTTTGTTGTGGAATTCCATCATGGAACTTATCTTGTAGATGACATTGTGATGTTTATGTCTGTTTTTGGGATATGTTTTGTATATGTTGACATCACATAAGATATGATTATAGACAAAGGTAGCCATCTTTTGTTCCCTTTGTGGCTCAAATTTTTTATGTCTCTTATGTGTATGAGCGGCCCCTACTAGTCCTTTAACCTAGCTTCGCCACTGATGATGGGTGGAAAGAGTGATATGTAGACCTATGTAGCGCAAGTCAATTGTCTTTTCCTTTGTCTATCAAAATTAGGAGTTCTGCTGGAACTAGCAGCTCCCTTTTTCAATTGCAAAAGGATTAACTTTCTTTTATGGAGACTCATCCTCGCCATAAGCACTCTAGTGTCAAAAACTTTCATCGTTAATTAAAAGTCACCAACTACAATATGGACGGACATGCTCTTGCATTAGGAAAAAAATACTATATGACAACGGACAAGGTTGAGTCTCGTTTGACAAACTATAACAAGCTAGAAAGCATGCTGATCAGGATGAAGAACACCATGCTCGATGCTAGCCGCCGAGGACAAGCTTGTGTGAAAGGCAAGCAGCATGATCCAGCTTCGTCTTACATCCGCATGATCAGGACACAGGAGTGATAATGTTAATTTTGTACTGGAGTGTGGGATGGTTTCATTAATCATGATGTTCTTGATTTCTAAGGAAAAGACAATGCACAGAAGAACAGAAAAGAAACAGAAAAAATGCAACTTATGATCAAACAATAGATTCGAAGTCCGAATGAACATTTATGTAGGAAAAGAAAATTTAAAATAGTTAGCTCATGTGAATATTCGGCATATTTCTTTATCTATCTCATCGTTCTGATCGTGTTCTCTGGGCTCGAAACCAGAGTTTTACATGGTTCTTGAACTCATGATTTTCTCTGCATCGGGATATGATCATCACCTTAATTATCATAGCTTGAAATGGCAACAATTAGAAATTTAGTCGATTGGTGAGACCGGATCGATTACTTTTACTTCAACCTATACATATAAGAATTAAATTGGTACAATTTGAATTGCAGTTCTACAATGTGTCAAGGTTTAGTGGCTGGTGATAATGGAGGTTAATATATGAGGGCTCAGTAGCAAATGAATTAGAAGCATCAATCTATTGAAATCGTCTCTGGTTCAAAGTTAAAGGAGGACTATTGTAGCTAGCATGATCGATAGAACTACTACAAAATATCAAAACTCCTAGAATACATGACTTCTATGCCATTGGATAAAACTACTACGTACTAAATATAAATATAACAAAAGTTCTAGAATACATGTTATTGTTTACAACGAACTCCTAAGCCATTGGATTCCCATGATTTTTATTTACACCAACCTTGAGGATGACAGATTTCCTCAAATCGAAATCTGCATTTTCGGCCTGTCCCTCCTGGCAACATCAATCCAGTTGTGTTCAACGAAGAGAATTGAACCTTCAAGTTTTGACAGTCGAACCACAATTCACCTTCCCTTGGTGCAGCACTAAAACCCCATCTCCAACCGCCTCCATTCATATACATTGTCGCATGAATTTTGACACTGAAATTTACAGCTCCAGTTGTGCTCCTTTCTTCCTCAATCGCATTGGCTGTTTGGTTGGTAATAAGAGTTGTTGTGGGCGAAGTAACAACCGCAAAACACACCAAATTGGTCTCTTTATGCTGCTGAAGAAAAGGCTTGATGAATGTTCCTCCAAGAAACTCATTCCCGTAAAAGATAGAGGCGTCGAGCTTCTGATAAATTACCTTCGCCATGCGGTAAGGGTTTGTGACAGAGAAACTGATGTTCCAATGAGCAGTTATTTGAGAGTTGGGAACAACAGAGACATTGAAGGGTTCAACCGACAACGAGCTCACTTGGAGGCTCGAGGAGGAAAACCCTTTAGGAGTTAGATTTCGGGGTAAGAAGATCAATATATACAATAGCGAAAACGGAATCAGAACGAGAGCAGAGCACAAGACCCAACTGCAGCAAGGACTCATGAGTGCTTCCTCACCTAGCTGTGATGATTTTTCCTCGATTGTTACTGCAATACCCATGTGTGTGTGGTGGCTATGGATTATTGCTATATATGAATACCGGAAAAGAAGATGGTGAATCAAAAAGTGCAGAAAAAGATTTTTCGCAGAGTGATTGATTCATTGATAAAACAGCTTTACATATACAATACGCTTTCTTGTAGAGCAAGGAGTCCTACCACTATTTCAGGATACAACAAAGGAGAAGTCCCAATCAATTACACATCTATTTTCCTATTCGCATACAAAGACCTCCTAACTAGCGCGAGTCAACTGTTTCGATTTGTCTCTTCGGAGTACTTATTGAGTTGTGTTTTTATAGTTGACGCTTCCTCTGTTTACTTATTGAGTTGTGTTTAAAGTTGACGCTTCCTCTGTTTGAGTTCTTCTATGATTACTTTTCAAATATTTCCAATTGCAGTATGAGGCAAAATCATTTAAAGACAATATTGACAATTGAAATTTGGTGGTGTTATTGGTACTCCCCAAAGTTCTTCTTCCTGCTCTATATTATAATTTTAGAGGGCTGCTATGTACACCCGCGTTTCTTCTTTGAACACCCTGAATTTTTTTATAACATGTAATTACATTTATATCCTTATGTAAAATTCTATATAAGTACTTAATTTCTTTGTACATCATATATAAAAGTTATGGACACCCATTTAGGTTTTAAAAAAATAAAATCGGTCATCTTGCATCATAGTTTGTAAATCCTAAATCTCATACAATCTCTGATTTTTTATGAAAGACACAATGAAAGCGGATGAATTTGAAGAAGAAAAGGTAAAAATTTTCATTGGTTGTATCAAAATTTTTTTTGTGGGAATTGAATTGCGAATATGAGATGAATTTGAGCAAAGTTATTTTGTTGTTGTCGGTGTCGTTCATCCTAATGCTAAATTGAATGATCAGTGCATCATTGGACAAAGTATTTATATACTGTTGTCTGATCGTATGGTTAATGTGTGTAGAGCTCCATTAGGAAGCAATCTGGAAGGTGCAGACATCGCTTACTAAGGTAAATTGTTTGCAATAGTTTACTATGCAGATTTGGTTGGTAAACATCGTCATCTTCAATGCATAATAAATTACTTTTTTAATCCAAGGTTACTAATGAGAAATCCTCAAATTCTGCACCTATAAATAACTCCAAGTCTGAATATGGATCAGTTGGAGGGAAAGATGAAACTGATAAAGTTGCCAATATTCCAGATGCATCGTCAATCTCGGCATTCAAATTTGGGTGTCCAAAGAAAAATTTAAGGGTGTTCAAAAAAATTTGTATACTAAACAAAATAAAGGGTATAAGTGGAAAATTTAAACCAAATTTGGGTGTCCAAAGTCGTTTCAAAAAAATGAAATGGGTGTACAAAGTAATTAGGTGTCCAAAGAAGAAACACGGGTGTACATAGCAGCCCTCTAATTTTAATTTATCAAAGAGGTAATGAGATATAATATAAGCCCATAAAAGTTGGATTCTGTAAACTGATACCCATCTATAATTTTTTCTTAGAACAAAGCCCATCCTTTATTAGCCTCGCCACGTAGAATATGTAATCAGCCCCACACTCCACGTTATTTATATAAAGTGTCATTTTATTAACTCACATCACATTTCAAAATTCAAATCATCCAAATCAAATATGGAATTCTAATGAATGGCTTCATTTTCTCCATGAGTTGTTTATGAAGCATTTTTCAAAATTTCTATGTGATCACGTATACAACCTCAAAAACAAAGTGATGGATACTATCGAATATTGCAAAAACTATATGAACAAAATTAAATTTTACACCACTATTCCTATAAAACAAAAAAAGTAATGTATATGTAAATGACATTGTTGATGGGCAAATTACAATTTTATACCCAGTGGTTTGGGTCAAATTTCAAAATGATACCTATATTTTTTTTTTTCATTTTCGTAGCCTATACTTTCAAAGACTTGCAAACGTGTTCCACCGTCAAAAAAATCGTTACTGTGGCTGTTAACTGCTGAAGTGTCTTATGTGGGGTCCACCAAATTAACAAACCGTAGGATATGTAATTTGCCCTTTCTTTTTTCTCTTGCCTTTGTTGTCCGGGATCGCCGTTCGGGGCGAACTTGGATTCAAACGGTGACGTTTACGCCAGAGGGTCCCAGGATATGAAGTGCGTTGGGCTTCAGTACTTGGAGGCGATTCGAAAGCTCAAGGCTTCTGGGTTTTCGCCCCAAACGGTCCGTTTACTTGTCGTTTGTTCCCAACGAGGAGATTGGTGGGCATGATGGCGCTGAGAAGTTTGATGAATCGGAGATTTTTAGGGGATTGTGCTTGAAAAAGGTCAGGTTTTGAAATTACCAAAAAAGATTAGTGCTTTTTGAAGTTTTTGTTATTGGGTTGCTAGTTGATTGTGATTTTATTTTATGGGTAATTGGGTTTTTTGAGTATTTGTTATTGGATTGATATATCATAGTGAATCTGTGATTTGGGTAATTGGGTGTGATGATGATTTTGAATTGTTTGCTATTGCTTTGCTGTTTTCTGATGATTGTGCTATGTTGGTAATTCGATTTTCGAACTACTTATTTGTTATTGGATTGCTATTCCCTGGTGATTGGTTGTGTTAGTGATTTTGAATTGTTTGCTATTCGTTTGTTGTTTTCTTCTGATTGTGTTATTGGGGGACTTTGGTTGTTTTGGAAATGTAGGGTTGGCCTCGCCGACTGAGAGTTACAGGACGTTCTATGCTGAAGGGTGTCCTATGTGGCTGGTGATCAAGGCTACTGGGGCTCCTGGTCATGTAGCTAAGCTCTATGACAACACTGCCATGGAGAATCTCTTGAAAAGCATTGAGAGTGTGAGGCGGTTTTGTACTACGCAATTTGATTTGGTAAAGGCGGGTTTGAAGTCTGAAGGCAAGGTTGTCTCAGTTAATATGGTGTTCCTGAAGGCTGGCACTCCCACTCCGACTGTAAGTGCACTCATACTGCGCAGTTTGATTTGGCGAACGGCGACCCCCGACACCTGCACCTTCCTCGAAAACGACGGCAGAGGCAGCGAGCTCGGCTTCGGAGACACTAAACGCCGACCCGGCGTACATGTCTGACTTACGGGCTTTCTTCACCTTTTGGTGGTTTTTTTGGTTCCCTTATTTATGGTTTGTTAATTTGGTGGAACCCACATAAGCCACGTCAGGAGTTAACAGCTACAGTAATGATTTTTTTGACGGTGGAACACATTTGCAACTCTTTGAAAGTACAGGGTACAAAAATGCAAAAAAATAAATATATATAGATATCATTTTGAAATTTGACCCAAACCACATGGTACGAAATTGTAATTTGCCCATTTTTGATCCTATTTTTATATGAACAGAAAATACAAGTACATAAGCTTGTTAAAAGCCAAAACAAAAAGATAGGTACATTAGATAGGTACATTAGCTAGATAAATTATACACCTTTAGCAAGGTAAATTATACACTAGATAGGTAAATAGCACACCAACTAGCTAAATTATTTTGTACATGTACACAGAAAGAGTCAAAGACTATAGATAGGAGGTGCTCGGTGATCAAAGCTTATAGAAACCTTGCCAAGTTCACGTAACCTTGCCAACTCCATCTATTGAAACTACACGAGCTTACATAACCTTTAGGCCACCTAGGAAATCAAAATTAGGCAGAAAACCTAAGTCAATCCATTTGGATATAAGGATATAAGCTAACTTCGGTGGTGTAACTTAGGCAACCATTTGTTATGTTGAGGCGGTGTAATTTGGCTACCTACATGTTTTTCTTTCGATGAAATATTTTTGACGCTTTCTAGGTGGATTGGTGGTTCAATTTGAGTATATTCACCAATATAGATGGATTGTATTCCTATTTTGTTTTTACGTGGGGAAGTTCAGGTGACTTCCATTTTTGTTGTTTTCATAACTTTGAAAAAACTGAACAAAAACGACATTAATATAATAGCATTCAATCTCACCTATTGAATTAATAGGGATAGATTCAAGACACATCATTTGAAATCATAAGTAGATATAGAAAGTTTATGATGTGGAGGTTGGTCATGGGTTTTCATCTACAAAAAATTTTGGGAGGCTGGAATTAAACACAAATAAAATTGGGAAATTAGCTAAAATGGCCCAAATGGTAAAATGTTGTGCTAAATTGTTTTGGTCAGCACAATCCTTTCCAAATTGTCAAAATTATTGTCTATTTACACAACAAGCCCCTCATGCTATTTACACTGGAAGCCCCTCCATCTCAAAACAAGGTCGCCGAAGCTCTCGCCATCGTCGCTCTTTTTCTGGCAACTTTCTCCGAACGCCACCACCTGCACCGGCTTCCCAACTTTCCTGAGCTCACCCCCACGAGGTTTCATGATACGACCCGTTTCGAAAAATCCCCAAAAAGTAGTGAATTGACCAAAATACCCCTAATGGTCAAACGGTTGACTTCTGATCCGTAAGGAATTTCATATTCAATATTGGACTTCATGAGAAGAGCTCGACGATACGAGTACGTCCGCGGAGCCGGAATTGGATTCCGAGTAGTAACGAAGGCATTATAGACCAAAAACGGAATCAACGGGATTGGATGAATGGACAGGTGTCATGTTGTGGTTGGTTCAGGTGTTTTGTTGTTGATGTGTCACTGCATGGGGTAGTGAGTCTGGTTAAAGTTTGGTGGTGTTGAAAAGAAGAAAGGAAAAAACAAAGAAAAAGAAAAGAAAGGAAACAGGAACCAGACGCGCGCATTCAACTCGCCGAGTCGACTCAGCCTCACCGCCGATTCACTACCACCGACCACCGATCGTCTCACCTACCACCTGCACCGTGCTCGCCTCGTCCTCGATGACTCATCCACGAAGCTACAAGCCCAGAAATGGCGCGGAACGCCCTCGGCGAACCAAAATAGAGGAAGCGACGCCGCGATCTTTTCGCCGTCGTTCTTGCCGTTCCGGCCACCAATCGAGGACGGCGTCACCACTAATCGGTTCCTCGCATCCCAGGGAGCATATCCATGAATTTCCAGCTCAGGAGACAACGTCGTTAGCCGCCGACGAGTGTGGACGGAAACCGCCACTTTCCGATCCTAATTCCGGCCAACTCCGGCCGTGGTAAGCTTCGAAAACCATTCTATTGAATTTATTGGATTGCGTAGATGGATTTTGGTATAACATGCATCGAAATTGGTTGAGAATTGAGTAAATTGGATGTCGCCGGAATCCGCCGCCTTTCAGGGCTTTTTCCGGCCAACTCCGGCGACATTGGGTCATGAAATCCTCATTTTTGAACTCCTGATGTTCTGTAGATGCGTTTACATATAAGATTTGCTGAATTTGGTTGAGAATTGAAGGAGATTGAGCTATGGGGGTTTCGGCCGGAATATTTGCAGAATCCGGCGACGGCGGCGGCGGCGCGACGGCGATGATGTCACCACCGGTGACGACGTGGATGCCACGTCAGCGCTGACTCGGCGCCACGCGGTCGCTACCTCAGCGCCACGTGGATGCCACATCAACGCCACGTGGATGCCACCTCAGCGCCACGCGGCTGCCACCTCACTGTCAAGTCAGCGCCACGTCAGCACTCCGGTGGTGACGTCAGCCCTACGTTGACCGTCAGTCAACGCCGAAGACCGGTGTTGACCGACTGTTGACCGGCGTTGACCAAGTTTGACCGGTTACCAATTTTAGGGGTTTCGACGTTCCAGATCCAATGGCGAGTTTTGCCATCTGAAATACGGTTAAACCGCATTTGAGCAAAATAAGGGAATTAGGGTTTTTACGATTTAAGTTCGGTTATTGATATTAATTGTGGTTATTGGGACGTTCAGGGTGAACGCATTCCTTGGAAATAGCACAACTGAACTGAGCATTCAGGCACAACTGAACTGAGCATTTAGGCGAGGATGAGGAGGACCGCCTGGTATCCCTGTGAGTGGACGGGTTTCGGTTTTAAATTCATTTGAGCATGCTATATCATATTATATATATATGTTGATAAATGATTGGTTGTTGGATGATATGCATATTGTGATTTATGATTAGTACAGATGATGGCACACCTGAGAATCCAGTGGGTTAAATTCCCAGTGGGTTCTAAGCATACGATGTCTGGGCATTGGTGGTTAAATTCCCCTTGTCCTGACATCCAGGCATGGTGGTTAAATTCCCCTTGTCCTACACTCCGTCACTGGTGGTTAAATTCCCCAGGTCGGATTAGATCACGGCCGTAGGTTTATATTGTGAAAATGCACAGGTATGCCTATTGTGATACCTTACTGTACTACTGCTGCATGCTCATTATAGTAAAGGCTTTTACTAGGTGTTTTCAAACTATGGGGGTTATTATATTGATTTGTAAACGTTTTTCACTGATCTTTATTTTCCCTGTCCACTCACCCTTGTTTTTGCGCCCCCACAGGTTCTGATACTGTTGAGCACCACCGAGACGAGCGACAGAGTCCAGTGTAGCTCTATTTTGTGTTACAAAGAGTAGGACTCTCTTTGTCTTTTGTGTAATTCAGACTTGTGTAAACTCTTCACTTCCGTTGTATAGAAGCTCTGATATTATGTTTACGGTTGAGTTGTCGAGTTACATCCAGTTGTTTTATCTTTTGTTGTTTCTTTTGAGCTTAAAGGCTTCGTCACTCTTTGGGGGTGACGGCCGCACCTCCCAGGCCCCACTTTCTGGGGCGGGGTGTGTCATTTCAGCTCCAAACTCGTTGTGGATTGTCGTCGGCAAAGCAAAACGGAAAGCCGAACCTTTGGAAGCTCTCGCCGCCGTCGTGCTTTTTCGGCAACTTTCTCCGAATGCCACCACTTGCACCGGCTTCTCAACGTTCCCGAGCTCACCCCCACGAGGTTTCAGCTCCAAACTCGCCGTGGATTGTCGCTGACAAAGCAAAACGGAAAGCTGAACCTTTGGTAGCAAATTCCGGCCAACTCAGGCCAAAGTAAGTCCCAAAACTTGTACCATTGAATTCGTTGGATTGCATATATAGATTTTGACATAAAATTGGTCGAATTTGGTTGAGAATTGAAGAAGTTATGAAAAATGGGGCAGGGTGTGCCAAACGAGCCATAAGAGACTATGGACATACTATAAGAGACTATGGGGGACTATGAGGAACTATGGCCACACCATGGGCGCCTATGAGGGACTATGAACGCGTTGATGAATTACTAATCTGTACTCCGAAGACTATGAGGGACTATGAGGCACTATGGGCGCACTATGAGGGACTATGAACGCGTTGTTGGGTTTGGGGTTGTGGGGGGTTGTGGTTGTGAGCCTTCTCTCCTCTCAAATTCTCTTGCTCTTCCAAATTTATAACCCCTAAATTCCCTAAATTCCCAACCCAACTCATAATCTCAACCCCTCAATCTTCAATTCGACAATTCTCACTCATTTTCGGATGGGGGAAAGAGGGCATCACCAACTTAGTTTTCTTCTCTAATTTGGCAATCTTTTTCTTCATGGTAGTATGGTACATATATTCCATTTCCATACGAAATTATTTAATGATTGGGTTGTTGTGTTCATTGATAATTGATTAAGATTTTACTTGTTCTTTGATTAAATTAATGTGTAGACAATATCAAATTATTTAATTTGGTTGGGTTGTTGTTTTGTTCATTTACTTAGTAATATAGTTTTATTTGCTTATTGATAGGCACTATTAAATTGTTTAAATGATTGGGTTGTTGTTGTGTTGAATATCTAGTAACATAGTTTTGTTTTGTTTCGTGTGTGGAAGTGTATTGTTTTGTTTAGTAAGTTGAGTAGGGTAGGGGAGAGTAGAGGAAGATGGGAGAGGAGTAGAAGAAGAGGGGGGGGGGGGGGGGGAGAGGGAGAGGGAGGGGTAGGGGAGGGGGAGGGGGGGGGGGAAGGGGGGAAGGGAGAGATGGAGTCAGAGGTGAAGAGAGAGGGTAGGAAGAAAATAAGAAGTAAATAAGAAAAAAAAAAGAAAGGGTGAGGTAGGGGGGGGGAGGGAGGGGAATGAAAGGGAGATGGGGGGGGGTGGGGGTGGGGGGTGGGGTAGGGTGAGGGGGTGGGTTTTTGTGTTTGTTTTGTTTTTTTAATTAATTTTTTAAATTTTTTTAAAAAAATTTAAAGTAATTTATATGAATATATATTTTTTTCGCTCCCACTCTGAAAGACTATGAGAAACTATAAGGCACTATGGCCGCACTATATACCCAGGGATTTAAATGCAAATTCACTGTATAAATTTGGTAGGGAAGAATTGCCCGCTGCCCTATGGCCATTCTGGAAAGGAATTTGGCCTACTTGGGCCATTTTGGATAACTCCCCAATAAAATTAGAAACATTTGTACACCTAAAACTTTTCTTAACACTTGTAAAGACGATTTTGTCCTTTCTTTGAATTGATTTGAACACCCGTAACAATAATTTACAAAACATTTTATAAAAAGAATCTAAAAATTGGAAATATGAAAAAAAAAAAAAAACAAATTTGAGGCTGCTGCCTACAACGGCGAAGTTGCCGAAGCGTTGTATAGTGATTGTAGGTTATTTTATGATTGACTATCCTTGTACAAAAACATTGTAATAAATGTAACAAGCTCAATTAGTCAATTAGGTCTTATCCCTAGATATTTAGAATTGTTGAAGAAGCTTGAAGATTGAAGAGTGAAGATGCATTCATACATAATATTCATTTGCATAGATTTTCTGTGTCAAAATCATTGTCATTTCTTTATTAAGTCAAAACCTTTTAAACACTTTAAGGCTTTATACTTGTTTTTAGAAGAATAAGGATTTTAAGTTTTTCGTGACTGGACATCTATTTCATGCACGTGAAGGTTGACTGCTTTTCTGACAGTTTGATTAAACAGCCCATCCTTTTACCCACCGGTCAGTCAACTGTGCCCCACTCACTCGGATCTGCCTAGGTTATGTTAAAGTAGAGTTTTAAGGATTAATCTTGGCAATGTGTTTCTTATCCTCTTGGGTCTATATAAACATAACCTCATCCTCCTTCAAAGCTAGGGTTTTCAAGTTATAATCTTCAAAATATTTTTGAAAAGCTCTCACTTTCTTCATACTCTCCTCTCCGGTTTCTTCTTGTCTTCTTGAGAGCTTTTTGTTCACTTACATAGAAGCATCATAAGAATTATGAGGATGGTATGCGTTTATTAAACTCTTGATTTTCAAAGTTGTTTTCACAAGAAAATATTCTAAGCAAAACTTTGAAGATGGTGTATCTTCCTAGTTCGGCTTGTTTTTAAAGTTCTCTTATTTTAAGTCGAATTAGTAGTGTGCAACTAGAGTCTTCCATGTTCATAGACTTAGTTGAGTTTTAGAGGTCATTGACCTTAGTTAATTTGCTGCCCAGTTCATAACTGTAGCAGTAAACACAGTTACTGTTCATTTCCTGAAGCTTTGTAGCTTTCTGGGAATGCAACTGTGACTGGTCATAAATCACCACTGCATTCATACTAAGGTGCCACGTATAGGAATACTTGTGTATGTCTGTATATCGTGTTGACCAAGCAAGCATCCATTGGAAGTGAAGTGATTGAGAAGAAGCCGCACAAGAGACCGCTGCATCTAAGATAGGTACATTAGATATTGAGCTTGGTTGAAATCTTGTATTGGACATCTTTTGCCATTTCATAGTGGAAGGCCGGTCTTCTGATAGACCCTCGGTTTTTTATCCCTTTGTGGATTTTTCCGGGTACCAAAATCGTGTGTCCATCTCTGTGTATTGTTAAATACTTGGCTTAATTAAAATTGGACTTAATTCAGCACCAACTCTTTTAACATGCAATCTGGACAAATCTGCCTGACTGGTCATCTTAACTGCTGCATTAGAAATGCTGGATTTAATAAGTTGTAGTTGTGGATAGCTCGTGAATATCTAACTCACTGATTTCGTTGAGGACCTAAGTTGGCATAGCATCTGAGTGTTGTTGAACAAATCACAAGCATCCACAAGTTATATTTGTTAAGTGATTGTTATCTTAAAACATCTGTTAAGTCAAACACAATCTGTAAGTTAACTGTCAAGCTTGACCAGAACGGTGACTGGTCATCTTTGTGTTTCTGTTTGTGCTGTTTGTTAATTAAGAGGAAATTATTTTAAAATACCCCCCTCATTGCCAACCTGCAATTGGCATCAGAGATGACTGGACACAAGTTCAGGTCAGTGCGTCTAATGCAAATAAAAAGACTAGGAACGCCATAGCTGTTACAGTTTCTAGTGGACAATACTCACATATTCAGCATTGTACAACATCTAAGGAAGCATGGGATAGGTTGTGTGTCATTTGCGAGGGTGATGACCAAGTAAGGGACCTAAAGCTTGAAATGGTCCTTTCCGAGTTTGAAGAACTCGGGATGACTGATTCAGAGAGCTTCTCTGATTTTTATCTCAAAGTTGAGAGTGTCACCAATGCTGCGATGAGTCTAGGATCACCTATTTCTGAGTTAACAATTGTTCAAAAAATATTAAGGGTGTTACCTAAACGGTTTTTCGCGAAGAAGACCGCAATCAAGGAATGTCAAAACATGTCCGACATCAAACTTCCTAAACTTGTAGGAAAATTGAAAACCTATGAACTTGAGCTAAAATTGGAAGAAGGTATGCATAAGAAGGATAAAGGTGTTGCACTGCAGAGTGTGACTGATCATGCTGAGCTGAAAAGCTCAAAATCTGAAAAATCATCTTCGGTTGATGATGACATGGCTTTTTTTGTTAAAAGGTTTAGAAGAATTCTCAAGGATAGAAAGGATTATAGAGGTGGTGCGAGCTACCCTAGAGATTCAAAATTTAAGCCACAAGGTGAAGGGTCAAATGAAAAGAAATTTGAAAAGAACTTTGGATCTAAAGATAACAAGTTTAAAAAGGGGCAAGTTAAGTGTTTCACTTGTGGTAGGTCTGGTCATATATCTGTTGATTGTGCTAACAATAGGAAAAAGTTTAACAAAGGCAAGGACAAGGCCTTGAAAGCTTCTTGGAGTGATAGTGAGGATGAGGAATCACTTCACTCTGACTCTTCTTCAGATATTGAAGATGATGAGGTTGCCTTTGTTGTTAAAATCTCTGAACACAACTCAGCGGGTGAGGAATCCGAGTCGGGTTCACATCACATGACTGATGATGACCAGTCACCTGAGATGTTTTGTCCTGTTTTTCATGATTATGACTCTCTTCCAGAGAATCAGACTTATGAGAAGATGTGTGAAAGGTATGATGCCTTATTTGATGAAACTTGTGTGATCAAGGCTGATAGCATTGAGCTGAAAAAGCGTTGTCATGATTTAGAGATGGAAAAGGCTGCACTCTGTCTCACTTTGCAAGATTACGAGACTAGTCAGTCTAGCAAAGGAAGAGAGAATGCAGATGCTCAGTCACATAGGTCAAAACTTGAGGTCATGTATGCACGGTTGTCTGTTGATTTTGAAAGAATTAAAAAGGAAAACATTGACCTTAGACATCAATTGAGTAACTCGAAGCACACTGTTAATCTTATGCACAGTAAGAGTCTCAAGTTGAAAGAAGAAGTTGAGTCACTCAAGCAATCTAATGTCTACTTGGTTGGTTACAAGAAATCACTGCAAGAAAAAGTTAATGACCCATCAATTGGTTCTGCAAAGTTAGACAAAATGCTTAATGTTGGAAAAAGTCATAATGATAGGACTGGTCTTGGATTTGATGCTAGTAAGTCTGTTGCTTCAACTTCACAACCTAGGTTTGTCAAGGCTAGTGAACCACACTCACCGAAGTCACTGGTCATCACAGTTTCACCAGAACCTAGAGTCATTGAAAAGAAAAAGAGTCATCAAGAGTCCTCTAGTTCCACTGCACCCACAAGAACCAGATTTGTTCCCACGTGTCACCACTGTGGCGTGACTGGTCACATTAGACCTAAGTGCACCAAGCTTAAAATCAGAAGTCTGTCTAATCATAACAGTTCACTTAGAGAACAGGTTGATTTGTTGCTTGTTGAAGTGACTAGAATTGCTAAATTTGTTGTGTCATCTTCATCACCACCTAGTAAGTCCAAAACTAAGTGGGTAAAGAAAAAGGAAAAATGTTTGGTTGCCTCGTCTGTTTTAAATTTGCGTGATCCAACTCGTTGGTACATTGATAGTGGTTGTTCCAAACACATGTCTGGTAACAAATCTGTCTTTGTAAAGCTTAATGATTTTGATGGTGGTTTTGTTGAGTTTGGGGGCGGAGAAACATCAAAAATGACTGGTCAAGGGAGTGTTCAACTCCCGGGTTTGCCTTTACTTGAGGGAGTAAGGTATGTAGAAGGCCTTAAGTCCAACCTCATTAGTGTGTCACATTTATGTGATCAATGGGGTGATGAAGTTTGTATGTCCACAAGAGGTTGTAGGATTGTTGATAGCACTGGTCATGAGGTAATTCAAACAGGTAGGTCAAATGACAATTGCTATACACTTGATAACCAAACTCTGGCTGCCAAGTTGACATGTCACTCTGTGATTGATAAGACCACTTCCTTATGGCACCAAAGGTTGGGACATATGAATATAAATGATTTGTACACCTTGGCTAAGAAACAACTTGTTAGAGGTCTTCCTAAGCTAGGCAAGCCTTCAAAGCACATCTGTGGTCCTTGTTAATTGGGAAAACAGTCACGTGTTGCACACAAGAGAGTCAAAGATGTTGGAACTTCTCATCCTCTTGAACTCATTCACATGGACCTAGTTGGTCCGGTTCAAACCGTGTCTGTAGCTAGTAGAAAGTATATTCTTGTGATTGTTGATGATTTTTCTAGATATACTTGGGTGTCTTTCTTGAGAGAAAAGTCAGATACTTTTCAAAATTTTGTGACTGTGTTCAAACAAATTCAGAATGAGGTGTTGGCTGGTCATCCCTCTCTAGTTAGAATCAGGACTGATCATGGTACTGAATTTGAGAACTCTTTATTTGCTGATTTCTGTGCTAGCATGGGGATCAAACATGAATTTTCGGCTCCAATTACTCCTCAACAAAATGGGATTGTTGAGAGGAAAAATAGAGTCTTGATTGAGATGGCTAGGGTGATGCTAAATAGCAAAAATCTAACCAAGAATCTGTGGGCCGAGGCCATAAAAAATGCATGCTATATCTTGAATAGAGTTTACTTGAGCCCAGGAACATATCAGACTCTCTATGAGATCTGGAAGGGAAAGAAACCTATGATTAGTCATCTTAGGATGTTTGGCAGTACTTGCTACATTCTAAGAGAAGAGATAGGGAACACTTAGCAAAGTTTGATCCAAAGAGTGATGAGGGCATCTTCCTTGGATATTCCACGACTAGTCGAGCTTATAGAGTTTTCAATCTTAGAACCAATACCATCATGGAGTCCATAAATGTCACAATTCATGATCTTGATGCATCAACTGATCAAGTTGTAGATGATGATGGGTTGTTCCCAAAAAAGGTCACTGAGTCTGCTAGTGGGACTCAGGCAGAAAATGATGATGGGTCATCAGATTCTGACTCTGACCGTTCAGAGAGTTCTAGACAGCCACCGAAAAAGAAACCAAACTGGGTAGTGTCTAGACATCCTGAAGATAACATCATTGGGTCAGTCAAGGACGGGGTGAGAACTAGAAGTCAAATCCAAAGTGAAATAGCTAATGTTTGCTATGTGTGTACTGTGGAACGTAAGAACATCAAGGAAGCTCTTGTCCATGAGGAATGGATAATTGCCATGCAAGAGGAACTAAATCAGTTTGATAGGAACCAAGTGTGGACTCTTGTTAAGAGACCAGTCACTTCCAATGTCATTGGGACTAAGTGGATCTTTAAGAACAAGAGTGATGAGACCGGAAAGATAGTGAGGAACAAGGCTAGACTTGTTGCTCAAGGGTATTCTCAAGTTGAAGGGATTGACTTTGAGGAAACATTTGCACCTGTAGCTAGACTTGAATCGGTTAGGTTGTTGTGTGCTATTGCTTGTCATCTAAAGTTCAAGTTGTACCAAATGGATGTCAAAACGGCTTTTCTAAATGGTTACTTGAATGAGGATGTGTTTGTTGAACAACCAAAAGGTTTTGAGGATCCTCATATGCCGGATGGTGTTTATAAACTGAAAAAGGCTTTGTATGGTTTGAAGCAAGCTCCGAGAGCTTGGTATGATAGAGTGTCTAGTCATTTGCTGTCAAATGGATACACTCATGGATCCATTGACAAAACCTTGTTCATCAAGCCAACTACAAGTGATGTGGTTGTTGCACAAATTTATGTTGATGATATTGTGGTTGGGTCTACTTCGGAATTTCAAGTTCAACAATTCATAAAGATTATGACTAGTGAGTTTGAGATGAGCCTAATTGGTGAATTGAACTATTTCCTTGGTTTGCAAGTTAAACAGGAAGAGACTGGTCTCTTCATTTCTCAATCCAAGTATGCTGCAAACCTTGTTAGCAAATTTGGATTCTCCTCTGCCAAACCTGCTAGGACCCCCATGAGTAGAACCACTAAGTTGTCTAGTGATAAGAAGGGCAAGAGTGTTGACCAGACACTCTACAGAAGCATGATTGGCAGTTTGCTATATCTTACAGCCAGTAGACCAGACATCTCCTTTTCTGTTGGAGTTAGTGCGCGATTTCAAAGTGATCCTAGAGAGTCTCATTTGCATGCCGTGAAAAGGATCATCAAGTACGTTAGTGGAACTCTATCATTTGGTATTTGGTATACGTTTGATACCAATACTAACTGGGTTGGGTTTAGTGATGCCGATTGGGCGGGTTGTAGTGATGACCGGAAAAGTACTTCTGGTGGTGTGTTTTACCTTGGCAATAACATGGTTTCTTGGTATAGCAAGAAACAAAATTTTGTGTCATTGTCTACTGCCGAGGCTGAATACATTGCGTTAGGAAGTTGTTGCACACAGTTACTATGGATGAAACAAATGCTTTTTGACTATGGTATTATTCGTGACCAACTCACCATTTACTGTGACAACACTAGTGCCATATGCATATCTGAAAATCCCGTGCAGCACTCTAGAACCAAGCACATTGATATTAGGCACCACTTTATTAGGGATCTTGTTGAGTCAAAGATTTTAATGCTCAAATTTGTACCTTCGGAAAAACAACTTGCTGATATCTTGACCAAACACTTAGATGATCAGGTACTAACTGGTCTTCGCAAGAGTCTTGGAATCTGTACTACAGAATAATTGTGACTAGTCATAGCTGGTGCTTGTACATATTTCAATTACTGCATATCATGCATCATGAAAAATGAAAAATGCATTTTCAGACTAGTCTCTTTGAATTATTACTGTCAATTGGATGCTTGTTGAATAAAATTGAAGCACTACGTTGAGTTACATGTTCATAATTCCTTTTTTTTTTGTCAAAGAATGAAAGAGTGTGAGTTTTAAAGTATAAAAGATTTAAGTTTGCTTTCTTCACTTTTTTATAAAAACTCTTACTACTTGATGATGATCAATTGTGTTAATTCTTGTGTTTTCAAAAGTGATGTGTAGTCAAAATAAATATTTTCCTCGAAAATGAAAACGAGAATAACAATAAGGCCCTAACTCAAAAAGAAAAATAACAAAGTTATAGTTTTGGGTTTGAGTTAAAAAATAAAGATGTGTCAATGTTACACCAATTTGTGATTGTCAATGTACTTTCCACAATTCTACACTTAAAAGAATAAATTTCCAAGTTTTCACTAATTTGAAAATCTTAATGTGTTGTGGGTACATAACTTAGTGTGCAATCAAATTGTAATCAATTTACTTTGTGGTTCTTACTCGATTTGACTAGACTTCCCATTTCCAAATATGTCATGTGACTTAGTCTTTGAATCAATTTTATTCTCTTAAACATGCTATTGGGTGTTTTAATTCAAATAAGAGAACAAAAGTCTAACTACCAAAAATAACCCTCATGCATAGTTACATTTTGTCACAACATTCATGTCAAGCACTAACTATCGATTTTGTCACATTATAATCTATACCAAGTGTTGATCCGATTGTACTTAATTGATTCTTCAAATCTTTGTTTCGAGATTCTCAATTGGTGTGTGATAATAGTTGTGTTGGTTGGGTTGATATTGATATCGGTTTGACCGATTGGGGTATGGATACTTAAGAGACTTGTCTCTTCAAGTTTAATTAGGCGCCGTTTCCCTTCCATTAGAAAGTCGACACATGTGGATTGGTTCATGAACCAGTGGCGTCTCCATGTTTCCATAGCAGCTTTTGGGAGTTCTTTTGAGGCAATAAAGAAACTTAGGGTTTCAATAAAACTTTCACTTTCCCAAGTACGTAGCCGCTCATAAAGTTCACTTCCTTCCCAAAATCTTCCAAAAAGTGTTCGGTTTATCTCATAGTCTCTCATTCCAAAATTCTCCAAATTTTCTTCAACCTTTTGAGAGAAAACATGATGATCCTTCTTGCACTTGCATCTCTGGCACATATCTACTTTAGCTCTGCCGATTCCGATGAGGATGTCCAAGTAATCCAACCGGATTCTCCTCCTGCCTTGCCTGCCGACTCCTCAGTCTCTCCTGTCGCTTCAGCGTTCCATGGTGGTGAGCCTTCACACCATGCTGAGCCACATCACAGAAGTAGTGAGCCTTCCGTGCACTCGTTGCATTTTGAAGAGCCATCCGAACCTGCTATGCCTCCCGTGAAGAATAGTGAAGGAAGGAAGAAGAAGAAGAAGGCAAATCGCCGAAAGATGCCTCGACAACCGCCTGCTCCGATTGTGAATCATCCACGTTTTGTGAATGAAGCCGCACGTAAGTATTATGATCAAGTGATGACACGGATGGTGGTCACGGAGCGTGGTTACCATATTCTTAATTTTTCCTCTGAATTGGTGTCATCTTTAGGTCTAGGATGGGTCCAAGATGTCATTAGGTTCTTTAATTTGAGAAATTTGCTATCGGTCCCCACTCATGATTTTAGATTCAATCTAACGGTTGTGAGGGAGTTCTTTGCTAATTTTCCCAAATTAGATGTCTTTTCCGATGATGCTGATATTGTGGTGCGTGGAGTTAGAATTCATCTTAGCCCGGAGGTCATTTATGAATATTTTGGTTTGCCTAGTCATGCCGATCATGAGTCTTACACAACACACTTAGAGGAGTCTAGCCGGATTCTCATGCCAGATTTTTCTGCACTTGCCTTCCATGATCCCGATCTAGTTGTTGCCCTAGGTGACAAGCCAAGTAGGTCTCATTTGTCTCCTAGTTATTGGTATTTGTTGCAAATCATCAAAACTAACATTCTCCCTACCGGTAATGCTGCAAATGTTACTCTTGAGGCTGCTAGACTAGTCTATCTTTTAGTGCAGAGGTATCCCGTTCCCTTAGGTCATCTAATCTATGATTCCATTATGTCAAAAACTCGAAATACTGGGAAAATTGTGGGTACCCATGCGTCTGTGGTCTTTCCGTGTTTTATTCATCACTTATGCGAGCATGCGGAAGTTCCTATGGATATCTCTATGGATGATTACATGAGTTTGAAGGGACCCTTGACTGAGGAACTGGTCAAGAAGAGTGAGAGGGCAGTGAAATCTGTAAGGAATGCGAAGCTGTCCATTGGACCAGTCTCTCCATCAAACCTGTCTGCCACTATTAACTCTGCTATGAAGAAGGCCACTGCCAAATTGATCAAGGCGTTGAGTGGAAAGAAAATCTCCAAACGTTCTTCAAAGAAGAAATCAAACCATGAGTGATTCGATTTAAATTGTTGTGTTGGGTTGTTGCATGTTTTTACTAGTCTGCTTTATGTTTTAAATTTTGTGTCTAGTCATGAACAATTATCTGTTTAATGTTGCTGTTTTGTACTCTATTATGCCCACTGTGAACTTTTGGGCTTATTTTGCTGTGACTAATCATGTGTTTAAATTGTATTTGCTTGTGTGTTTAATTGCTACATTTTGGGGGAGTGTTTCCCATTATTGCTTATGTGTTTATATTGCTCCGTTTGTGCTTTATTCTCTCTCATTGCTCCTTGGTTACATTGTTTGATAGTAGTTTGCTTTTGCTTCCGTTGCTCATTCTACTCTAATTTCATTTCCTTTGTCTTGCCATGACAAAAAGGGGGAGTAAATACTACTTTCACATGCTCTATCACTTAGGGGGAGTAATTTTTAGCATATTAAACTCTGATTTTATTATGCTAGTTAGGGGGAGATTATATCATATTGCATATTGTTGTAAGCTTACTTGCAGGTACACTTTGACTAGTCAATTTAGCATGGATTTGGTGAGTGTGTGCGATGTGAGTTATGGGGTTGTTTCTGTCAAGGAAAGCCAAAGGGGGAGATTGTAGGTTATTTTATGATTGGCTATCCTTGTACAAAAACATTGTAATAAATGTAACAAGCTCAATTAGTCAATTAGGTCTTATCCCTAGATATTTAGAATTGTTGAAGAAGATTGAAGATTGAAGAGTGAAGATGCATTCATACATAATATTCATTTGCATAGATTTTCTGTGTCAAAACCACTGTCTTTTCTTTATTAAGTCAAAAATTTTTAAATACTTTAAGGCTTTATACTTGTTTTTAGAAGAATGAGGATTTTAGGTTTTTCGTGACTGGTCATCTATTTCATGCACGTGAAGGTTGACTGCTTTTCTGACAGTTTGATTAAACAGCCCATCCTTTTACCCACCGGTCAGTCAACTGTGCCCCACTCACTCGGATCTGCCTAGGTTATGTTAAAGTAGAGTTTTAAGGATTAATCTTGGCCATGTGTTTCTTATCCTCTTGGGTCTATATAAACATAACCTCATCCTCCTTCAAAGCTAGGGTTTTCAAGTTATAATCTTCAAAATATTTTTGAAAAGCTCTCACTTTGTTCATACTCTCCTCTCCGGTTTCTTCTTGTCTTCTTGAGTGCTTTTTGTTCACTTACATAGAAGCATCATAAGAATTATGAGGATGGTATGCGTTTATTAAACTCTTGATTTTCAAAGTTGTTTTCACAAGAAAATATTCTAAGCAAAACTTTGAAGATGGTGTATCTTCCTAGTTCGGCTTGTTTTTAAAGTTCTCTTATTTTAAGTCGAATTAGTAGTGTGCAACTAGAGTCTTCCATGTTCATAGACTTAGTTGAGTTTTAGAGGTCATTGACCTTAGTTAATTTGCTGCCCAGTTCATAACTGTAGCAGTAAACACAGTTACTGTTCATTTCCTGAAACTTTGTAGCTTTCTAGGAATTCAACTGTGACTGGTCATAAATCACCACTGCATTCATACTAAGGTGCCACGTATAGGAATACTTGTGTATGTCCGTATATCGTGTTGACCAAGCAAGCATCCATTGGAAGTGAAGTGATTGAGAAGAAGCTGCACAAGAGACCGCTGCATCTAAGATAGGTACATTAGATATTGAGCTTGGTTGAAATCTTGTATTGGGCATCTTTTGCCATTTCATATTGGAAGGCCGATCTTCTGATAGACCCCCGGTTTTTTATCCCTTTGTAGATTTTTCCGGGTACCAAAATCGTGTGTCCATCTCTGTGTATTGTTAAATACTTGGCTTAATTAAAATTGGACTTAATTCAGCACCAACTCTTTTAACATGCAATCTGGACAAATCTGCCTGACTGGTCATCTTAACTGCTGCATTAGAAACGTTGGATTTAATAAGCTATAGTTGTGGATAGCTCGCGAATATCTAACTCACTGATTTCGTTGAGGACCTAAGTTGGCATAGCATTTGAGTGTTGTTGAACAAATCACAAGCATCCACAAGTTATATTTGTTAAGTGATTGTTATCTTAAAACATCTGTCAAGTCAAAGACAATCTGTAAGTTAACTGTCAAGCTTGACCAGAACGGTGACTGGTTATCTTTGTGTTTCTGTTTGTGCTGTTTCTTAATTAACAGGAAATTATTTTAAAATACCCCCCTCATTGCCAACATGCAGTGATCCAACACCCAAATAATAAGTACTTGAAACTGGAGATTCAACCATCTGGATATGGGTATGGATAAGATGTATCGCCACTTCATTCGCTGCATTATTCTGGAAGAAATCAATCTCATTTGTCATTATATCACCGATGATCTCAAATATATTGATCAAATGTATATCTAATTTAATTTGTTTTTGGTCAAAAGGTACTCACAAAGAATCTAAAAATAAAAAAGATTGAGGTTGTGCCCAATGATGAAGAAATCGCCGGGAAATTGTATAGAAAAGGAAAGAAAGATCAGAGAACCATACATAAAATGGGAATATGCAGGTTGGGGAGGGTGGGGTGGCGGCGGTGCCGTGGGTTGCAAATTTCAATCAATCTATTTTTCTTTGAGTTTATTATAGGTATACAAAACCAATTTTTCATAGGTTGTTTTTGGTATATATGTATATTTGTTGGGTGTTCAAAGATATTGAAAATTCAACTCGGGGTTGCCAAAGAAATGTGGGTGTCCAGAGATGAAAAGTGGGTGTAAATAGCAACTCTCAGTTTTAGGGTAGTATTAGAAAATGAGAATGCATTTCAGTCTAAAAAGTAAGCCCAAAATATTTTTACTTTTTAGATTGAAATCCATGCTCTCTCTTTTTTTGTAGAATGCTACCCAAAGTTCAATACTACTGGCACATAAGATTTGTAATTAGCGAGTTGTTTCATTATAATTAGAAACATGTCAATCTCGTTGGTTCAAATGGGTTCTTATAATCATGCAATTTGATTAATTACACATGATGTTTTATACCTGATTTTAAATTCAAACATGAAAAGAAAAAAGAACAAAACTTATGCATAATTCAAAAAATTATACATAGTAATACATTACAATAAAGTATGAGAATGAAACCGTGAACATGGAAGCCTCTTCAACTTCCCCACCTAATAAGAACAAAACAGGAACCAATCCACCTAGAAAGCGCCAAAAACATTTTGTCTAAAAGAAAGGTACTTAAGCCAAATTACATCAAAAAATACATAAGTTACATGCACCATATAGAATACTAAACCTAAATACTAGTACCATATCAAGTATACCCAAGTATACATGACTTACATTTGGATACATAACCAAAATATAAAAACATATAAATTTGGGCATCTAACTTAATACACCGATCTAATAAGACCTTATCACCTGAATATATGCACATATGCTTATACTAGAGAATATTGTACAATGAATATTGAGACCAACTTGGCTGGATGAATTTGAATATATATTTGCAAAAGTTTATAGCATAATGCAGACAAAAGTGCTTATTGAATTGTATTCAATCCAAAATGCTAATTGTGACAAATCTCACCTATTAAATTAATAGGGGTAGACTAGATACATATCATTTGAAATCATAACTAGATATAGAAAGATGATGTGGAGTCTAGTTATGGATTTTCGTCTCAATGACCTCTAAGGACAAAATAGACCCCCTAATTCTATGGTAGGACAACAATTTTGAATGTTCACCTCCAAGGACAAAAATATTGGGGACCACCTCTGACAACAAAACAAATACACGCATACAGAAACAATTTGTGCCACAGAAACAGTTTATGACACAGAAATAGTTTATGCCACACAGTTACAGTTCATGTCAATATAGAAACAGTTTGTGTAACACATAAACAGTTCATGCTAACACAAAACAGTTCATGCCAAAAAAGAAGCAGTTCATGCTAACATAGAATAATTCATGCCAACACAGAAGTAGTTCATGCCAATACAGAAGCAGTTCATGCTTACACAGAAACAGTTCATGCTAACACAGAAATAGTTGTGGCAGCATCATTGGGGTTCAATGGTAGTTTACAAAAACTGAATGAAAAAGTTATGATTAAGACAAATTTGTGGAAGTTGTAGAAGAAAAGCAAGGAAGGAGGCCACGTGTGAAGGGAGAAAAAGGTTGTGGCTAGTGTAATTGTGTCACATGTCTTTTTATCCTTATATGAGAAGATTTGAATTTCATGTCCTATATTAGAAAGAGAGATTAATTCTAGAGTATGGGATCATTAATCCAAAAAGAAAATTTGGTAAACGAGAAGTAAACAAAAATAAAATTTATGGGTGTTTGTCCCATAATAGTGGCTTGCTTGTTGTGGTTGGTGTCTTTTCCTTTGTCTATCGGAGTTGGGAGTTTTACTTTAGACTACATTTTGAATTTCTAATTAAAGTATGAGAGGGATTACTTGCTCATAATCTCCAAATTAGACTAACAGCACTCCGTTTTTCAATTGCAGAAGGATTAGTACGTACTTCTTTTCTTCTGTGGAGGCTCATCCTCGCCATAAGAACTAGTTTCAAAGTTTCCTCATCAAAGTCACCAACTGCTATAAGGACACATTACTTGCTCTACAAGAAAAATACCATTTGTCCACAGCGAGAGGTTTAAGTCGTTCATTTGATAAACTTGTGTGAAAAGCAATCCGCATTATCTTTTGTGTGATAAGGAGTGTGCGATGGTTTCATCAATTATCATGTTCTTCATTTATAGGAAAGGAAGATATCGATGCACACAAACTTTTCTCAGCATCAACCTTTTCCTTTGGATCCAGCTACAAATCTTGTGTGTCTTGATTTGATCATCTTGAGTGACCCCAAGTTTTTTTAACATCATATTCAACATATAAAAGAAAAAGACTTGTCTAATCTAATCATCATTCTTCTTGTCTTCCTGATTCAAATTACAAACAAGTGCCGAAAACATTGCTAATCAGGAGTAGGGAGGTAATCACTCCAAATAACCCATGATGTGCTAATAGCTTGGTAATTAATCACAACTGGTGGTTTACCAACTGCTGGTATGCGGGCCTTCCAAACCTCTCTGCAACACAGTAAACACCGCCATAGTCTTTGCAGGGGACCGGGCGTCTTCCCTGGTTCCCTCCTCCCTTAAATCCAAAATCGGGCGCCTCTCTCCCCCGTTTGTTGTAGAGAGTTTTGATTCTGTTTGGACCGGGTCATAAACGGTCAGGTTTGGAACCTAAACGGGTTCAAATATACTTCTAAACAACGTCGTTTGACGAGCATGTTTGATTTTGAGTTTAACTCGAGCCAGAAAGGCCTTGTAAGATTTCAAGCACATGATCTGAATAGGTTCAACTTGGAAGCAGGTCCAGCAATAAAAGGCCTTGGAGACGGCCTAGAAGAGACGGCCCTAGAGACATTTTCTAGACGGCCTAGAAGGGACGGCCCTGGAGACGTTTTTTAGACAACCTAGACGAGACGGCCCAGACGAGACGGCCTAGAAGAGACGGCTCAGATGAGACGGCCTAGAAGAGACGGCCTTAAAGAGACGGCCCTGGAGACATTTTCTAGACGGCCTAGAAGGGATGGCCCTGGAGACGTTTTCTAGACGGCCTAGACGAGACGGCCTAGAAGAGACGGCCCAGACGAGACGGCCTAGAAGAGACGGCCCAGAAGAGACGGCCTTGAAGAGACGGCCCTGGAGACATTTTCTAGACGGCCTAGAAGAGACGGCCCAGAAGAGACGACCTTGAAGAGACGACCCTTGAGATAATTTTAGACGGCCTTGGAGAATAGAAAGCCCAGAAGTTGTCAAACTTTGAGGCCTGATGGCCCAAGACCCTTCAACTAAATTAGGATAGTTGGGCGAAGATCAAGAGAAGTTATGACGAAGTCCTCTCACGATGCAATCAAGTCACAATCTGCGAGGTGATAGTACTTTTGATCAGATTTTCAAGGTTAGAGGTCCACCCATCACGAGGTCAGAGAAGGGAAAGAAATTGCACGTCAGTGATCACCTTACTCCATGAAGGAAGGACATGCAAACCAAGTTGGACTAGGAGCAATTTGTCATCAAGTCTTCAGCAATCAAGTCCAGACTTGGAAGGTTTTTCAAACAAAGTTGACCCGGGCCAATTAATGGCCCAGATCTAGGGTTGAGGCAGCCCTATATATACCATCAGACGGAGAAGAGAAGAGGCCCCCCAAACACAACACACAAAATCTCTTCATTTTATTATCTTTCAATTCGTAGTCTAGGTTTTTATCATTCAAGCAATTTCAGTTCTTGTCCAAGTCCTTCAATTTCTAGTGTAAGTTTATTTTCCAAGTCCTTTTAATACAATCGCACTTTTATTCAAAGTTCTTAGTTTAAATTCGCTTTTGTTATAGTTTAATTTATCATTCATCGCTCTTTTACTTATTGCTTTATTCGCATTAGTTTCGTATTGTTTCATTCTTGCACTTTGCATTCATCACAACCCATAAACCTAAAATACCAAAAATATCAAACCAAGATCTAATCATCCTTGACCCCGAGGAAGTGAAAGAACCCAGACCAAGTGGAGGTTCCTTGCTTGGTCGCACAATCGCAAGATCAGAAGTCAGACTTGAGCGCAAACCTTAACATCACATTCCATTCAGGCCAAACTTGGTGGTGGCACGCCTACGCATCCAACAAGAAGAAGGACCAAATACCCTTACGGCCCAACCCGGACTGAAAAGAGACAAACAGACTCCCCTTGCTTTGTGCAAGGTTTTGTCCCACCCTGGTTTGTCTAGGGCCTTTTCACCGGCTTTTTGGCCGGATTTGTTTCGGTTTTGGTGGTTTTGGGCGATGGTTGTTCTATCATCTTTCCCTGCCGCATATATCACACCTCTTTCTAGGATTGCATCTGGGTTTTTCTCATCTCAAATCTATGGTTTCTCTTCATGGGTTTGAGGAAATTCCTAGATTGCAATTTGGAAATCTTCTTTGTGGTTTGGGTTGATGATTTGTGTACAAAGTTTGTTCGATTTGGTGTAGTCTCTTCCAGATCTGCCTTGTTGGAAGTTGGGTTTTATGGGTTTGTTGAATGGTTGGATTGTAAGTTTGGTTGTTTTGCAGATCTGACATTTAATTGGAGGAGAAGCCGTTAATTCATGTTGGTTTTCAGAGTAGTGGTGCTGCCAACCTGGCTGAGACGAGGTCTACATTGGACATCCAAAGAGTAGTGGTGCTGTCAACCTGGCTGAGACGAGGTCTACGTCAGACATCCTTTGGATGTTGGGAGGAATTGAGTGGTTATGCCGTCCTCTTTGTGGCATTGCCTGTGTCTCGTAGAGGTGCAAGGGTTGCTTGCTGCCAGGTTCTTCTGTAGCAATGGAGTTTCATGAAGCTATTGCTCTGTGTTTATCTCGGCTTCTAGTGAGCGGCTTTGTACTTCAATTCTTTTGCTCACTATATTCAGGCTATTTTGTTTTCTTGATATTGTTAGTGCATGTACCCTCCAATTGGGGTTGTTGTAAATATCCAAAACTTTGGTTTTCGCCCCTTAATGAAATTCCAACTTTGTTTGCTCCAAAAAAAAAAAAACTGCAAGTATGCGAACCACCAACTAATCATAGCAAGACATGTTTCAGATTCGTACTCTGGAGCTGTATGGACCATCTCCTGCACCAAGAGAAAACTGTTTCAATATTCCCTACTAAGTAATAACATCAGGTGAAGGCTTCACTATCTCCTCCCGAGTCTATAAAGAAGATGAAAATCGCAGTTGTCGCCATTTCCTCTAGGCAACATTGATCCAGCTGTTGTATTTGGTGAAGAGAATTGAAGCTTCAAGTTTTTACAGTTGAACCACATCTCGTCTTTCTGAGGTGCAATATGAATAGCCCATAGGAAACTACTGCCCTTTACGAGAAACTGTGCAAGAATTTTAACCCTGAAGTTTACAGCTCCAGTTGTCCTCAATTCTTCATCGATAGCTTGGGCTGCCTGGTTGCTAACAGCTGCGGATGAGGCAGCAACAAGGGCGGTCACCAAACTCGTCTCTTTTTGCTGCTGCACAAAAAATCTGATCCCTGATGCTCCAAGAAATTCATTATTGTAGAAGACCGAGACGTCGAGCCCTTCCTGATAAGTTACCCTGGCCACACCATACGGGTTTGTAATCGAGAAACTGACGTTCCACTAAGCAGTTATTTGAGAGTTGGCAACCGAGACGTTGAAGGGCTCAATAGAAAACGAGTCCACTTTGATGCTTGATGAGGTGAACCCATCTGGAGTTACAGTAGGGCTACGACGGACATTAGATACATGACTATAAGTAACAAGGCAAAGCAGGCCTCCGCGGCCATCTCCCCACCTCAAGTGTAGTATGAGTTTCTAGGAACACTAGAAGAAGATCAAGAAATTAAGAAAGCTATACTGCTCGTTAATTTTTTTGATTACTCAAGTTCTTGGGGTTATTGAGTTTGTCTCTTTAAATACTGGCCTCACAGTAAGGAGTTCTTCTTTGACTAAACTAGCCTCATTGCACACCCAAACATGTGTGCATGAGGCTTTTTTCGTATCTGGGCTGGGGTGCTTTGCGCCACATTCAATCTAGAAAGAACATGGTAGGGAGCAAATTGAAAAGAAATAAAACTAATCTAGAAAGAAAACTTTAACAATCCAAATCTTACATGGACTAAATTTAATATGAGAGTTTACATTTGATTGTTTTACCCTTTTATTTTAGTTTGTTTTGTCTTATCTATTGTTTTAAGGGACATCATTTAAAAAAACACAAATTTTTACTGCGGGTGCACTTGACCTTACCCCCACATTCTCCTTTATCAATAGAGATGTTCAAATTCAATTGCTAACTACAGTATTTGGAAACAATTAAAATTGGAATTAGGTTTTACCAAGTCTTCAATAATCAGATGTAAATCAGCAAATGCAAGAAAACTGAAACTTTCTCGCAATGAAACAAACTATATGAACACATTTCCTTGCACTGCAAAGAGAAATAAGGGTGGGAAAAATCGGCCCAAAACTCGGAGTCCGGCCCGAGCCCGACCCTAAAAAGTATAATAGGTTGGTTCCATTTTATAAGCCCAGCCCGGCCCTAAGAAATTGGGCTTATATTTGGGGCCCAATTTTCCAAAACCCGGCCCGAACCAAAAAACCCGATTATATATTTTTTAATTATTATATACACGTGTCGACGTTTTATTGGCTACAAAAAGGTTACACAATTGTTACAATAGGATTGTAACACTGAATAACTATGAAAATCGGACGACTGTGATCAACTTTAAGGAATCGGACGGCTGTGAGCAAATCTAGAGAATCCGTGTTCGTCGTTGTCGTCGTCCAGATCGCGTCTTCA
Organism: Spiraea crenata; assembly: GCA_033992175.1. Taxonomy (NCBI): domain Eukaryota; kingdom Viridiplantae; phylum Streptophyta; class Magnoliopsida; order Rosales; family Rosaceae; genus Spiraea; species Spiraea crenata. The sequence continues at coordinate 674,466 of JAVBHV010000086.1, read as the reverse complement.
GCCGTCCGTCATCTTCCAAGTCGCAGCATCGCCGTCGTCATCTTCCGGAATCGTCGTCATCGTCCGGAATCGTCGTCATCGTCATTGTCTGCTCCTAAATCGTCCCTCCGAGCTCTGCTCTCTTCGTCGTCATCGTCATCGGCAGCTCCTAGGACAGCTCGGCCCACTGACGACTACAAGCCCAGTTGCCGCTTCCATCGATCCTAGTCGTCGTTGTCGGACAAGGCGCTCCTCGATTTCCGTTGAAATCGAACGGGTTTTAACCGGCCCAGCCCGAACCTGGCCCGAACCCAACGCACCTAAAGCCCGACTCGGACTGAACAGTTTGGGCCCTCCAACGGGCTTAAAAATTGAAGGCTCGATCCCTATCGAGCATTTATCGGGCTCACCCAAAACCCGGCTCGGCCCGGCCTGATCCCAACCCTAAAAAGAAATACTAGGGGTGGGCATTTGGACCGAAAACCCCGGACCGTACCGCAACCGTACAGGAACCAGCACCGGAAAATACCGGTTGACCAAAAAGTCAATAGAACGGGACCGAACCGGACCGAAATCAGTTATTTTCGAGTCGAGACCGGTTCCTATAATGAAGAACTGGCGGGAGGACCGGACCGGACCGAATATTTAATTTATAATTAATTTTAGTTTTTTATTATATATATTCTCCCCAAAAAATCCTGACCTTTCATTTCATTCTCTTCTTTCTTCCCCAGCAACCTCGCCCGACCCCAAACCCAGTTCTTCCGAATTGATCGCTTCTCACCTCACCTCAACAATAGCAGAACAATCCTCTCACCTCACGCCTCCATCCTCTACGCCTCACCACCGAAAACCCCAAATCCATCGCTTCTCCTCTGCGCCTCACCCGAAGACCCCAGATCTAATCGCTTCTCCTCTCCCTCACCTCACCGGCCTCCAACTGATTTGCCGGCCTCCACACACCTGAACGTCCGATGCTGACCTCCACCGATGGCATCCCCGTCGAGCTCCGAGATTCGCGACGTTGAGCTTCCGTTTCCTCCACGACGTCGAGATCCCTTCGAGCTTTTGGTCCCCTTCTGTTGCAGATCCCGTTTCCTCCAATTGAATTTTGATGAATTTTGATATGGATTTTTCAATATTGTTATGTTGATGATGGGTTTAGATGAATTTGGATTATGGGTTTTCAATCTTGTTCTATTGAATCCTTGCTGGAATTGCAGTGATGTGGTGATAATTGGGTCGTGGGTATCATATTGTGTTGATGTTGGATGAATTTTGATGCTGATTCCATCTCGCTCAGGCAACGAAGCTCTGGTTACATCCCACTCCGGCAAAAATCGGGAGTCTCCCCAGACCGCACCTGACCGTCCCGAAAAGTCGGGTTGCCGAGATAACGGTACCGGTTATAGGTTGGAGATTTCACATACCTAATAGTCCGGTCCGGGAGTCGGGTTTGGGGTCACTCCCGACCGACCCGGACCGAGCCTAGCCCTAAGAAATACCATATGACAAGTTCTAATAAACTAGTGAGAACGCGGGGAGTTACTTGGTTTAATAAAGTATTCTACAATGCGCACCCCTGTTGTTTCAGCTAGCAAGCACCTTTATAAATTGACTTATTTCAACAAAGAACAACTTTATCAAGTTAAGCAATACTACTAACATCCTTTTGGTCTGGTTACAACTTACAACACTGATAATAACATTGACTGCAAGCTACAGCATATCATACATTTGGCTAGAAGACAATGTTATAACTCGTTTGGTCACTATGTACAACAACCGAATGCAATCAAAGAATAACAAAATTAAAAGAAGAAAAGCCGAGTCCTGGCTGTTCTCATCAGAATTCAAATTGGATTTGAATTTTTGAAAGGATGAGACTAATGCAGTTTTTTAAGTAAAATCAACAAGCGAAAGCTTACTGTAGAGACGCTTCTTCATGAATTACGGCCGCCATCCTCAATCCTCATTCCTTTAAGACTCTTTGCTAACCAGATAGCTGTCTCTCTTGGAGAGACCTTGTCTTTCCCAAAAGGCTTCAAAACAACCGAGAGTTCCTCCAATCTATTATTCTGCAGCAAGTCTGCAGATAATTCTAGTAGTCCTTCTAGTGCCTCTGCCCTCTGCCTAAAAGACTTGACATCCATGATTTCCTTTTCTGGTATTTCTTCTTCGGTGGTAGGAGGACTGGACTTTGTTGCCTCAGAGGAATCAGATCTCTGAGCTGAAAGAACACGGCTCCTCATCTCGGTTTCTTTGGGATCAGACTGATCCGAAATATTTGATTTTGGACTAACCACTTCAGAGCAGTTTGATGATTTAGGAGGTGTAGAGGCAGTCACATTTCGCTCCAATTCATCCCGTACTACATTTATCAGCTTACCAACATCCACATTTTGTACCCCCATCTCCACGGATTCCATTACTGGCTGATCACTCCCAACACGGAAACTACTGTGACGTATGACATGTATGATATCATCAAAAGCAGGAGGAAGATTAGCAGCTCCTGCCTTGTCACTTAACGGACTCTGGAAATTGGTCCCTCTGTCTGGTTGAAATAAACTTTGGCTTGATGAAACAGGAGGGGGAACAGAAAGGGTAGTGTCGGCGCCTACTGGAGATAAAAGTTCCCTTACAGTGAACTTGTCATGATCACTAGGTGCAGTTGTAGGTTCTGATTGAAACAGTGTACCAGGCGTATTACTGGGCCTACTTGAAGCGGTATGATTATTACAAATAAATCTTTCTTCGGAAACTGAGACAGGAAGATCAAGAGCCGTAGTTAGAGTCAGTTGTTTGTCGCCAGCAGTTGTATTCTGAAGATCTAGAACAGCCTCAGAGGTTCCAGTTAAGCATTGAGATCTATTATCGTGCCCATGGTCTTCCGTGGTTCGACACGTCTCTGAATGAAAATGAGTAACAGCTGAACAGCTCTGAGGAGATTCTGTACTCTCAGTGTGGATGACACTCCCATTATCAGGAAGTATTTGCTCTGTCATATCAACAAAAGGAGTTGTTGCATTATCACAAATCTCAAATCCTTGAATTGACACGGAAGAGGACATTGAATTGCTGCTGTCTGTTTGCATTTCTTTTGAAGGTATGTCTTGATATCTTTGAGGCTCAGTGACCTCTCTAGGAGAGTTTGTTAGGCAACCGTTGGGCACTTGAGGAGTGTTCTTTTCAGCTTCCTGGCTTATTTCTCTTGGACTTATCCTCCCATAATATAGAGGTGCATTTGAAACATCAACCCCTACGTGCTTCATCCGGCCAGGAAATGTAGAACGCCTAGCCAGCATAGGAGGGGTTTTTTGCCTAGACTTAAGTCCATCTTCAAAAACTTGTTTTGTAGGAACAGGAGGAGGAGTACCATCGTGTCTAGACTTAAGTACATCTTCAAAAACTTGTTTTGTAGGAACAGGAGGAGTACCATCGTGTCTAGGTTTAGATTTTGGTGATGACTCAATTATGGGTACCTGTAAAAACAAACAAGAATATATCAGTTATCAGTTTCGTTCACATGCTAGATATAATAAACAATTCAAAATATATTATAACCTGATGCTTTACAGGATGGGACCCCTGTGTTCGTTTTGCAGAATCAGGGACTGCTTTTGATGATGCAACAGTTGGCGTATCAGGACTAGACTTCGGACCCGAAGAAATATCACTCAGCTTGGGTATTCTAGAGACTGCTTCTATGTTATTTCTTTGGGGTGGTACACCAACCTTTGCACGATTACTCCTCATTGGTGAACTATTTTCCCTAACTTTTCCTTCTTTCAGAGCCTGCATTATATTCCTGATTGTTTTTGGTTGCTTTGATTCAGTATTTGATTCAGAATGAGAAGGTTTCCTTGACTGTTGTTCTTCCACCTTAACAGTGCAAACATTTGGACTACGTTGTTCACTAGGCAGGAGCTGCTCAAAGCCATCTTCATCCTCAAGAAAAATTAAATCTGTCTCAGTACCTTTATTATCACAGTTTGACACCATTTCTGGAACGTGTTTCTCAATTGAACGCAAACTGTCTTTATCACTGCTTGAACCATTACTGCTTTGGCTTTCTGCCATGATTCTTCGAGATTCACGAACTGTAGATGTTCGCTTATCCGGGGAAAAAACAGTTCGAGTGCTAAAGGATGGACGATATTGCTCAACATAAGGCTGCAAATAAGGGTGTCTCAAAACCTCGGTTGCCTGACAAAGTACTAGTTGTAAGTATTAGGATGCAACTGCTATAAATTGTCAAATTTTCAAAGAGTAACGTCGAGAGAGGCTCACACTTGGCCGGTGCTCAGGGTTCTTTCTCAGCATGCCTTTAATCAAAGTTTTCCTGCATGCATTATGCACAACAGATCTCTATTATCATGCTGGCATGGCATGTGCATCCTTCCAAAATCTCATACACATGCTTTTACAAATGCATAATGACCTATTTATACGCACAGTAAGCTTCTCGAATATGATCCCGTGCTAATCAAAATGTGTGGACCTTCCATCGTGACCGTTATATTAATCTTGAGATTGGAATATAATGGGCATAATGGGAGATCTGCACATATGAAATAGTGGGGAACCCATTTAGATAAGTTTTCACTTTTTTGTTTATGTTTATGCATCTATTTACATATGTTTCATGATACAGGGCCGAAGGCACAGTGGTGCAGAGCTATATAGAAGTCCAAGTAAAAGAATTGAAAACACAAAATAAATCCTGATACTGCTTCATTGCTATATACTTTCCACAAATGAAATTTTTAGCAGTTGATAAGAACTTACAAGGACGGAGAATAGCAAGTAGGCAAAGGACCTATAGAGGAGCGATTGATCTTGCTTATCAATCCTGCCATATCCTGTAGCCAGATGTGTAATTAAAACATTAAACTTATGATAGATTACCAAAAAAACCATTAAACATCCGATAAGAAAAACTGGGCAAGATATATCTATGATTCGTTACAAATAAAAAAAATCTCTATGGTTCGCGACAAGATATTTTGACTTGTTAAGAAGTGGGAGCTTGTAGCCAGCTCGTATGGTTCAGAGAATACTGCACCCACAACCCAAGGACAGGAACTGAATTCCCCCAGTCAGTCTGACCTCCCTATTAAGGAAAAAATTGACTAGTTGAGGGAGGTCGTTAAATAAGGCAGAAAAGAAAAATAGCCGGGGAAAAAACAGAACCACACAAAATGGTGGGACTTAAAGACCAAATAAAACACCTGAAGCAGGTTGCTCTGACCAAACATATAAACTGATTTAAAGCATGCCTGCTAATAGACAGCACATCATGTACATGGGGTAGAATTACCAATGAGGTTCGAGAAGTTACATCATGCATAATTGGCCACTTCAAATACATAGATGAAATTCATTGATAAGTACATACAGAGACACCCCATCATATGAACCAGAATGAGAATCCCTATAAAATCATAATTAAGGATTTTTTTCCATTTTTTTCTCTTCTTAAATTGTTGTAAGATTAAGTAGAATTCAAGATGCTATTTACATTTCTGGTGTAAAACTAAACAGATTACTAGATAATCTGGTAATTTAGAATTCTTGATTAAGCATATGGAATTCACATAATCAATACGAAGAGAACTGTAATAATTCTTACAAAAGCTTTAAAAGCAGGTCGATGAGCAGCCATCTCATATATGCAGCACCCTGGCCAACAATCAACCATTTCAGTGACAGAAATAAATAATATATACAACAGACAGATATAAGATGCCATACCTAGAGACCAGATATCAGATTTGAATCCATAAGGAATATCCGCAAGCAGTTCAGGACACATGTAATTGGGGGTCCCGACCACCTGTAAGCATAAGTAGTTATTCCGCAAATAGCAGTGCTGTATCTCACAATCAGGGTAGGTAACTGAACGCTTATAGAATAAGCACCAAGAGCATCTCCATTTCATATCTAACTGGTAACTCTAGACCCTATATATTGTTCCTTTCAATGTCTATATGGTTATTTACATAAATCTTGAAAGATGAGCTACAATGTGAATTGAAGTACTTCTTACAAAGTTTTCGTGCAGATTATACATAAATTCCAATTGTTCTAGATATAATTATCGAACTTCAGTAAGCATGGATAACTTTACAAGTAAAAGAAAAGGAATTAAACAATATCATTATACAATACCACACAAACTTAGAACTAATAACTTAATATCTTCTGGTATAGTATTACCATTGAATGCTTCTATACATATCAGGGTCAGTTATTGACATATTGAACTATATTGCACCACTATCATCCCAGAAATTAATAATATCAAGCTTTATTAGTAAATAATAAATTTCCCAAGATTTGTATCAGGTTACATGTGAACATGGCATATTGAGAAAAACATTTACAGATGTGAACATGAATATCTCATTGGTATTAGGCTACATATAGTTCATTGGATGTACTGAAAATGACACCAAAAATGTTCAGCAAAAGATTAATGCAAAGCAGGTGCTACAGGTAGTTATTGCCTAGATTTTACAGTTACTTCTGAAACAATAGATGACAAGCAACATTTATAAAAACTTTAGACCACAGATGCAACTCACAGTTTCAATCCCTATCTTTCTGCGGAGATCTAATTCAAATAAAATTATAATGAACTGCTGTGAGAATACGCTTTGAAAGTAAATCTTGGTATAAATTATTCCAACCGCTCTGAAAGTAAAATTATAATGGTATTTAAGATACACAAACAAATAACATATAGCAACAAAAGCAAGTTCCACATGTAGCACATACCGAAGAAGCCAAGTCATCTGCCTTCAAAGTTTTAGCAAGACCAAAATCCCCTATACAGATCAGACCAGGATGAACAAAATCAGGACAATAGGTTGTCATCTATAAAAATCAATATGAAGACATCATATGCCACAAAACATTTTCAAATCCATCTTCAACTCACCAAGACGAACATCTTGATCCTTAGTTAAAAAGATGTTGGAACACTGCCAAAGAACAGAACCCATGAATCCTAAAAAAACCTAAAAACTACAAATTTGCATTGGAAGTACTAGTATTGGCAAACATACTTTGAGATCGCGATGGAGAACATAATTCGAATGCAGGTACTCAACCGCCAATAGTAGCTGTGTGAACCACCTACAGAGTCTCTGAGCAATTTTCCACATTCACCAACACAAGCCAAAAATCAAGATTGAATTATAAGCACCGCAAAGGAAAATGCACATGTGAGTTGTTGCATATTAGGACAGAGATGAGTATACTCACATCCTCAGGAAAATAATCTCCATTGGATTTCTTCATCAACTCAGCCCTGAGAGTTTATGGATGACAAAAATGGTTAAAAGGACGTTAAGAGCGCACGCACATCATAAGTATTGAAAGTTGAACGAATCAGGTCCGTAATAACTGCGACAACTCACATGTCTCCACCTTCACAGTATCCAGTGACAATGCAAACATAGCAACCCTACATTACGCATACACCACTTCTAAAAAATTCAGGAAAAACACAAAGGAAAAAAGAACTCGAAAAGAAACACTGACAACACTCAAAGAGAAGGCGGTCGAACCTTCTCGACCCAGGCCTCCTTAAATTCGACAATGTACGGGTGTTGGATTCGGGCAATAAGAGCCATCTACAATTCCACAATTAATCCAAACATACATTATGAACCACAATTTGTATCCAATGCTAATAGAAATCAGGAACTGAACATTGAATTGAAGTTACCTCCTGATGAGCCGACCGGCGACACCGCTCCGTCTGCCGTGCAAGGCGGATCTTCTTCAACACGTACCTGCAAAATGCATCAAAAACAAATCACCATCAAATCCAAGAACCATATCGACCAGTACATTCAAACAAAGGCACGTACTTTTTCTTCTCGGCCTTGTGGTGGACGAGAATGGCGGCGCCGAAAGCACCGCGGCCGATCTGCTCCATGAGCTCATACTGATCCATCCTGGACTCCATCGCCGACCTGCTTACTCGATCCACAACAATGGTGTCTGCTCCCAAATAGCAAGATTCAATGATTCAGTTGTGGCATTTACTCCAAGGCTCGCGCTATTTCTGGGAAACCTAATAATGGCGGATTCAAAAGCTCAATCCATGGATTTCACCACCAACCACTGCTCCCACTCATTGGAATTGGGAAATGCGAGTGTTTAGATTATTATCTGAAAATGGTGAGGAGATAATCATGGTGTCTCCAACAAAACTGTAGCCATCTTTCTAAGTAAAATTTTCTTTCTTCGCTTTCGCTGTCCTTCAATTTGGGCTTCCAATGGGGTTAATGGGTATGCTGCCTTGTACGCCGACACAGGTAGCTGTCCACTTGCTTACTTCAACATTTTTTTCTTCCTCTATTTTCCCCGTGGGTCCTAAATTTAGTGGATGGTGAATCGAAACAAAATTGCGTAAACGGCATATTACTCAGTTGATTAAGATTATTTATTTTTAATATTTATTGTTTTAAGTTTGAATTTCTCCTCATTCAATCTATTTGTATTGGATTTTTCCTCACCAGATCATTTTCAATGCGGTTCCTCCACCACTGTAGATCATTAGTTTTTTCCAATTTTGCCAACGTTACATTTTTAGCTCAGAAATCCATGTTCTAGGTTAAAAGGAGCAAATGTTCCAAATTTTGAAGGGATTGAAGTTTGATGATATCTTGAAATTAGAATAATTTGACTTGTTGAAAAATAAAAAATAAAATATTAACATTATTTTGGGTTGTAGTTTAGTTAGTAAAGTTGCGAAGGAAAAATGATTGGGTTTGGGGCCCAACCAAATGCAACAATGCTCATTATTGGTTTGCTTTGGTTTTGTTTTGTTTTTTAAGAGATTTTTGTTATGATGGAACTTTACTAAAATCAAACCGATTACCAAATCAATCTTAATTGAGATCCTCTCTAATCTATATAGCAATACCCTATAGGAGCTCATACATGAGTCCTGTTTTCCTGAATTTCATTCGTGCCTATATTCTTTATTCAAATGAAGGGAATACAAGAATCAAATTATGGTATTTAGTTCTTTAGTAAGATTACTTAAAAAAACTACCACTAGTGTAATTCTTCTGAAAAGTATTAAAAGCCTTCACATGAGAGAGTCAGCAAACATTTATCACCAACGAACACGAGGTCAGATGATACATTATTTTAGATATCTTATTGTAAGTTTTTTAAAGTTTTTAAAGTTTTAAGTCGAATTCCAACTTCATATTAGATGGTATCACACTTGATGTTGATGCATGTCCAACCTTATAAATGAAAGATAAACATAGATGAACTGTATGAAATAAGAGTAATATATTGAACGATATGAGGAATCTGAGATAATATCATATTATCATGATATCATATTCTCACACGTCAGTATTTTCACATCAATTCCAAACACTTTTTTTAAAAGAAATTACGAATGTAAGGCACTAAGTTTTGGATTTTATGACCAAAGGACCTCATTACTAGAAAGCTAGATATAAAGCCACTAGTCATTCTGTGTTCAATGTTATCAAAAATCAAAGGACGATCTAAAGTTCCTAAGGCCTTTCACAGTTGTTCAGGTGAGTTTGATGTCTATAAATGGAACTCAGGTGGCTTGAGTTTGATGTCTATAATAATTTTCCTAGAGTAGAACTCATGAGTTTGAACATCACACTCATGATGTCCAAAAATGGACATCACAAATAGAACTCATGGGTTTGAACATCATATTTTATGGTCAAGTGTGGAAGAGTGATGTTCAAAAATGGAATATCACATTTTCAGGCCTACTGTGCTTCCTAAGGACTTCAATTTTATATTTTTTCCATTTTCACTATGATTAATTAGGAATACTCGTTATTCTTTTGTCAAAATTAATACAATCAAATTGGCTTTTCATGTGATTGGCTTCATCAATCATTGATCGTATACAGGATCAAGCATCTGTATTTTGTTGACTGCCTTTAATCACTGACAAGCTACTACTGGACCTTATTAATTGGACCAATTAATTACAAAAAAGTTATCTAGCACAACACGCATAATCAAAGCAGATATTAATCAAGCAGATTATGAGCGTTTGATGGATGATGACCTTACACCTAAAGGGCCCTCGTTCAACTTCCACACCACCCCCAACATCCCCTTGTATGGCAAGAAGAGCTAGCACACACCTCCAATTAGAGTTGACAACCAAAAAAACAATCATTAGTGTATCATATGCAAGAAAGAGCCATGCATAGCATGTGCAAATGGGAAATGCAGGCAATTATATAATGTACACTGCATTATATGTACCTTTTCTGTCAGTTCCCGTATCTTCAATTTTCAGGACCATGTGCTTTGTTTAGTTTTAACTGCGCTAGGTGCGTGGTGCTTCTACCGGAGCACAGCATTTCTAACGCAGAGCAATGCTACAATCTGCTACATGACAATATTATTATTCTCACTATTTTTGTGTACCACTAACAAATAATAGTTTGTATTATCATTTTTTTTTTACATATTAAATAAGTGAAATCACACACGAATATCAAAAACAACACTCATTTAACAATAAGGATAAGGAAAGTAATAGTAATGCTTATGATCAAAATTCTTTTAGCAAAATTGCTGGGAGGAACTTTGTTTTTGGCCTAAGAAATTGTCACTTGGGTGATTTTATTGGTGATGGGGAGGTTACTCTGTCATGCGTTCCCTGATTATTCTCTGGGTTCCTCCAAAATGTGCATATGCAAAGCGACGAAGAGCGCGGACATCCGGGAGCGAGTCACGTGGGCGTGGGACCCCCTTCCCACCTTGCTCACGTGTTTGTACAGCCTTTATCAATTTTTAATCTACTTCAAGAAGATTTGCATTTACTGTTGTCCAAAAAAAGAAGATTTGCATTACTGTTGGGTACGTGGACTAACAGTTCCATCTCTCTGATCCCTAATATTTTTCATACAAAATGTAACAATCTGAAATTTTAATTATGAAAACAAACTAAACATTTCGATAATAATTCATGATAAAATGTTCATTCGGATGCATATAAACCAACTCCAATTTGAGTAAAACAGTTCTTAATGTTAATTTTGAAATGGCCTAGAATCACATGCCTTTAGACTACGTCCTCTATCTATATATGGACAAAAGTGATTGTATTTTTCTTTTCCAAAAAGTTAATTTTAGCAATTATTAGACCTTTTATAATAGGCTAAAAATATGAGTTTGAATTATTGATAATGTGGATATTTATCCCGCATGGGGACATTAAAAGACCTTATACGTGCTTTATAAGGAGTTTGGCTACTGCCCCAATTACCAATTGATTTTAAGTTGAAACCTCAACTACCTTCATCATGAATTCTATAAGAAAATGATAGATCCCACCCACTAGCTTATATGGTATTAAATTGCACCATTGCGACACTAATACCATAAGAACCAAACTAAAACAAAGCGTGCAGGAGCATTCACAAAAGATTCTGTATATTTAAAGTACCATAAAAAAAAATTTAATATATATTTTTACAATACCTGAGAGACAACTTGATATATATTTGAAACCGCAAAAAAAAAAACTATGAAATATCCATATGAAATCGCAAAAAAAAAACTAAATTCAATTAAAACTTACCTAAAATCATCAAATAGTCAATGTTAGAAAAAAGTTAGGAACAAACATAAAGGAGCCGTTGGAGACACCTTCTTGGCATGGTTACTAGAGTCAATTTGGCAAAAATAGGATATCCAACCATATTTACTTTTTTTTTTTTTTTTTTTTTTTTTTTTTTATGATATTGTTTTTAGGATTATTGGGGTGGTGTGGTGTTCTTTTTTTTTTTTTTTTGTGTCTATGCCGGAGTTGTTTTTTTGGTCCGTCTGTGTCGGGCGATGTTGTGGGAGGTGTGTTTTTTTTTCTTTTTTTTTTTTTCTGGGTGTAATGGTTTTTTTTTTTTTTTATATAAGAATGATTAGTTGATTTTTGCCCTTTGGAACAAAAAAACTAGAACAGGCAAACCTCCTTCGACAATTATAGCTCAAGCAATTTATTTATTTTTTGGTCAAATTGTACAATTCATTAATAAGAAAAAGGGGGGGCTGGGGGGGGGGGGGGGCGGGGGGGGGGCGGGGGGGCCGGGGGGGGGGGGGGGGGGGGGGGGGGGGGGGGGGAGACCAAAAATACAAAGATATGGGTAAAACCCAATGACAAAAGAGAGGAGTTATGGAGTTAAAAGAATACAAAAGACAATTGAAGGCACATTTTGGACGTAAATTGTTGACTGGAAATTATAACACCCGATGTCTTGCGACTGAAGTTGTTGTCATGTAACAAGTTCTGAAGACCAGAAATTCTAGATTCTTTCGACTATTTCCTATAATCAAATCCCCATGCTAGTGTTGTCCCTCAATTCAGAGTGAGTAGTATTGTCCCTCGATTACGTGGCGAGTTTTGTCCCTCCATTACGAGGCAAACTTTTATATTTATGTTCCTCAAGTTATAGGCGTTCATTCAGTATTGATTCCGCTTGTAAAGTTCGCCGAATTTGTTGGTAGGGTTGATAATCCATCTGTAATGGTTTGTGACCATTTTCATGCAGTAAAGGAGTTTTGGAACAGAGACGTCTATCTTCAGTCAACTCTATATATATGTTCCAACCATTATGGTCAATTTCAATCTGCCTCTTTGGAAAACACTTGTTTCATATATTTTTCTGATGGAAATACTTTCTTAAGGCTGCGTCAGTTTTCAGTTTGTTAAGTCTACGCCATTATTTGATTATAGAATTGAAGGTCGAGATGGTCTAAAGGAGATGTTCAGTAAGAATCGGAACTTGAGTTTTCATTAACGAAGAGTGCATTGGATTGTTTGGTCGATTTGTTCTAGTATCAGCGGGGCGGTTACTTTCAGTTATGAAAGGGAGGTTTGCTTTCCTTGACCGTTTCGAGATAAATCTTTTTTTAATTTCAAATTTTCAACTGTCTTCCAATATATTCATTTTGGTTGATTATCACTCCGCAGTTGCAATTGCTTTTTGTCTTTAAATAATTTACTTTTGTATGGTTATTTAAATTATGGAATGATCTGAATAAAATTTGTTAGCTGCTTTCCTTCAATTAAGTGACATGTTTATTTTGTAGTTTGACTTTTAATTACTTTAATTTATTTTGTGTTTAAGTTTGGTTCTCTTGTTCTCTAGTAGAGTTTAATTTAATTCTTGTGGGAATTTCTTATTTATTTTGATTAGTTTTTGAGTTTGGGTTTTTGGAAGATATTTATGATGACTAGTTAGCTAATAAGTATATTTTTCCTATTAAATTGTTTATCAAATTCCCAAAAAAATTTAAAAAATAAATTAAGTTTATGTTCCTTATTTATCTATTGTTTACACTATCTTAAGAAGTCAATTATCAATTTGTTTTATAAGATAAATTTTAATTATTAACTAGGGCTGGGCAAAGGGTAGGGTACCCGGACTCAAGCCTCAGAATCGGTACCCGTACTGGAGGAGTCGGGAAGAGGTTTCCATGGAATAACTTTTGGAATGGAAAGTTAAGGTAGCTGTAGGGACCCAGGTTTTTAGGGATGGAAGGGGTCGGCTTCAGGTTTCGTACGGGAAGAGGATGATGGCGGCAATGATGGAGGAAGGAGAAGAAAAAGAAGAAGTATATATGTGGCGACGACAGCGGAGATGGAGGAAGAGGAAGAGGAAAGGAAAGAAGAAAAAAGATGGTGGTGACGGAGGAAGCGGAAGAAAACGAAGAAGAAGGATGATGGTCATGGAAGAATATGGCACTGGAGGAAGAAGAAGTCTGCAAACCCCTGAAAACTCATCATTTCTCTTTCTCTGCACTCCCAAAACTCCAACATTAAATCAAATGGTCACTTACAATCACACACCAAGAACAATGACAAGAAAGCATGTAGCCCCACCACCCCCCTTCAAGCTCTCCTTCGATGAAGCAAACAGAGTTGTGGTGGTGCAATTGAATTCCAATTATGGCGATTAGATCGGCATGGATTCTTTGATAATGTGAATCTTGAACGAAATCTGGACCTCTTTCAACAATTAGGAGAGATCGGCGCCCTTGGACGTTGCAAAGTCGACAAAGTCTACTCGAAGATGTGAAGAGTGTTTCAATGATTTGAAAGCTTGATTTGGTGTTCTAATAGGAGCTTGGGCTGTGTGAAGTCGACGAAGGGAGTGGCTTGAGTCGAGCTTCAGTTCGGTGATTTTTTATGGTCGACTTGCTCGTGAATTAGCTGATTGTCGTGGAAGTGCGGCTGGGCTCGACAACATAGAGGAAGCTCAAAGGAGGGTGTAATACCTCGGAAAATTCAAGGTGGTTGTTAGGATCGAAGTAGAGGTCGCTACGAGTCCGTGACATTTTTCGATGTATTTTTCCGAGTTTCGAGCTATTTTTAACCCGATTTTAGAATCGGATAAGTTAGAAATTGGGCCAAGCCACCTGAAGGAGTGATTGAGGTTTGCTGTTCGCCCGTGCTCTCCATCCTCTTCAAACCCATCTCCCCAAAATCCTCTCACATTTCTCAACCTTAATCTCACAAAAGTATTCATATCTTTCAAACCACAAGTCCGTTATACAAGCTGTTTGTTGCTGTGGATTCGTGGGAACGAGCTCCATGAGTTGAGGTAAGCCTCGTTTATAACTTCTGTGGTTCTCAGTTCGTGGGGTCTTGAGGTTTGAAGCTAATTTAGGTGTTGAATTCATAATTTGAGGTGGAGGATTCGTTGGGTTCTGATGGGTGAGGCTGCAAACCAGTTTGAGACTATGGGTTCCTGTTTAAGAGGTAAATCCTTCTCTATCTTGGCTGGTTCTTGTTGAAATTGGGACGTGACAGAGGTTGGTTTGATTCTTTGGATGTTGGTTTCGGTTTAAAATTGGGTGAGGAGTTTGGAATCTTGTTTATCTGGGTTTTAATGCTTGTCTTGGTTGTTTTTGATAATCTTTCAGTGTTGGAAATCGGATTCATGAATGAAGGGGAATTAGCTTCGGAATTGAGGTAGGGGGTTTTTTGTTGGGATTTAATTTATGTATTTGTTTGTATTAACTTGATTTGTATGTTTGTGTAACTAGGATGCAAGCATGTGATTAATCATGGACTAATATTTGTTGGATTGCTTGGCTGTTTTGCTTGATCGTATAATTGGTTCTAATTCTTGATTTATATGCTTGCTTGATAAGCATGTTCATATCGTATCATATGCCATACAATTGCATATTGATAGACTTGGGAGTTTGGGTTGAGTTTATGGAGATGGATATGTATTAGATTATGGGACTCTTGCGTAGTTGAGTTAACTTCCACGCGTTCCAAGATCTATGATCAGCCCAACTGTGCATGATCACTCATATTTATACTATGTTTATACAACCCAATTCTACATTCTTGAGAGTGTTTTGAGCACAAACTGGTTGCATTTAACTCATTTTGTGCAAGTGTGCAGGAATATTCAACATAAGGGAAGTTTCAAATTGAAACTGCAGTTTCTGCACAATGATGTCACAATATCGGACATAAAATGGACCACAGGAAGAACCAGATAATGTGGCTTAGCTTGCTAGAAAGATACAGATGTTACCTAACCGTAGCATTTTACGGTTTGCTAATCCAAGCCCTGAGGTGCAAGTTATGCCCATTTTACTGAGGACTGTTCGATTCGCGCGATAAACACAGCCCATGTTCGGAGACCCAAGTTCATGGCCCAATATACTCCGAAAATTGGCAAACAACTTTTGGTATTTCAAGTCCAACCAACCATTTTGTGTGAGGGAAACAATGGCATCTTTTGGAAGTTAGATGAGAAAATAAGATGGAGATAGTTTGATGAAGATGGTTAGATGAAGATAATTAGATGAAGATGGTTAGATGAAGGAGTTTGGTAAAATAAGCATTGCCATCTACTTCAACTTTCACACACTATATAAAGAAGGCTTAGGACCTCTCATAAAACACAATTTTTTCACATGAAGTCACACACCAATTCAAGGTTCATATCTTCAAACACTTGAGAAGATAGGAAACACAAAGAAGGTGAGTTAAGCTTGAGAGAGGAGCATTCCACCACATCTTCCGTTCATCATTATTCCATCACAGCTACTGTTCATCATAGCTTTCCACATACGGTGACTTCTTTCAATTATGCTTGTTGTATTGTATAATTTAAAGATGCTTACTTGCACTATGGGGAGCTAAATTCATATTTAGGATTTCGATGTAACCTATACATAAAGATTCTATGCCTTAAATAACAAGTTCATATCAATTCAAGTTTCTAATTTCATTCATTGATCTTCATGATATTATGCACTCATTATTGATTGATCACCTTTAATTGATTTGCATAAATGAGGTAAGATTAGGCCACAAAAAATGGGTAATCTTATATCGCTCTAGTGAATGAATGAGAAAATGTTGAAGCACAAAAAATGCCTAAACACTCTTGGTTTTTAAAAGTTCTTCTTGTACTTAATGAGTTCTTATTTGCAAACTTGATCACAAAAAATGACTAGGGAGCAAAATAAGGAAACTTAAGAATGACCACAAAAAATGGCTTCTCATACAGTAGATAAGAACGAATCTTAGAAACTAAATTGAATCTTTATCTTAAGTTATCTTTTTTTTGGTCAAGTTATCTTAAGTTATCTAAAGGCATAGAATCACATTGTTATGGTGAAATCGAAGTCCTAGTCTTTCTTCCATTGATTCCTCGATCTCTTCTCTCTAATTTCTTTGATTACTCTTGGACACTCGGCATTCAAATTTATGTTAATTTCATTTAGCACATGTTCACATCACAACCAACAAACAAGTTTCTTTTCATACACTATTTTTAATAGGTGCATAAGTAATAAGTTGTATTTAGATTAACTCTATAATTCCTCGTGGGATCGACCTTGTATTTGCATGTCTGTACTACAATACGACTCGTGCACTTGCGAGTATAAAATAAATAACATCAAGTTTTTGGCGCCGTTTCCGGGGAATATATTAGAGTTTCTTTTAGTATAACTTGTTTATATACATTTTTGTTTTACTTAATTTGTTTCATTTTACCCCAGGTAGTGAATGCAAGGACTTCGATCACAAGAAGGAGACGTGTTTTCTTTGGTCGACAACATCGAAGGCATCTTACGCAAAAGAAAGCAACCAACTGAGAACGAATCAGATTTTGAATCTGGTTCAAGTAAAGGTTACACGACAATTGCAGAAGAAGAAAACATCGACGAGATGGCCGACGAGGAAAACCGTCCTTTAGAGGAATTTGCGCGTCCAATCATTCCTACATCTCCATCATGCATTGTGCTTCCACCAGCAGCAGGAAACTATGAGCTAAAATCCTTACATTTCAATATGCTTCCATCTTTTTATGGATTAGCTAACGAAGATCCTTTAAGTTTCATTAAGGAATTTTATGCTACTGTTAGTACTTTTCCTTTGCATGGGGTGAATGAATGTCAACTTAAACTGCGATGTTTCCCATATACACTCAAGGATAAGGCTAAATTATGGCTAATGTCACTTGCACCAGGATCACTCAATACATGGGAAGCAATCTACAACAAGTTCATGGGAAAGTTTTATTCACATCAGAAGACAGGAGCTTTCAGACGACAAATTTCCTCATTTGCTTAAGCTGATGGTGAACCATTCCATGAAGCATGGGAGAGATTTAAAATGCTTCTACTTCAATGCCCTCATCATGGTTACACTTTAGAGTTACAAATACAATTTTTTTATGACGGTTTAACTCAACAGTGTCAATCAATTGCAGATAATGCAGCCGGAGGAACGATGTTCAAAAAATCTCCCCAGGAGGCCTACGAGATCTATGAGATGCTTGGATCCAATTCACAACAAAGAGATGCTCGAGGCAAGCGTTCTGGAATGCATGAGCTTAGCCGAGATGATGATATGGCAAGACAACTTGCAACCCTAAGCAAAAAGTTGGATGCTATGCTCTGCGGACGTGCCAATTCTGTGGCACAGGTTGAGGTTTGTTCTCATTGTAATAATTCTGGTCATGCTACTCAGTCTTGTCCTGTTAGTCTTGATTTTCCAGGATATTCTCAAGAACAAGCTAATATGATGAATTCATATAATTCAAGGCCAAGAAATGATTATTACTCAAATAATAATTTCAACTCAAGGAATAACCCCAATTTGTCATGGAGCAATCCCCAAAATCAATTGAATCCACATTTTCAAACAAAAAGCTCTTCCAGCTCTTCCTTGGAAGATTCGTTGAAATTGTTTGTGCAGGAAAGTAGAGCTAGAATGGATAGGCACGACACAGCTCTTACAGATCAAGAAGCGAAGCTGAACCAAACTTTGGCATCCTTGGGAAAGCTTGAAATCCAAGTTGGCCAACTTGCAGATGCGTTGCGTCACAAAGAAGCGGGAAAATTCCCAAGCCAATCAGAGCAAGCTAAAGCAATCACAGTACTACGAAGTGGTAAGATAATTGATAATAAAATTAACCAAGAAATTACTGATGATTCAAATATGAATGCAGGAGGACTTCAGGACTCAAATGAGGCTGAGAAGATTGCTTCTAGTAGCAATACCAAACCTGTTGTGCAACTTGGACAAGCTTCACCTTCAGAAGTGGAGCACAAGTCCGAGTCATTCACATTCCATAAGTCTCAGAAACCTTATGTCCCTCCAATTCCTTTTCCGGGCCGACTAAATCAAAATAAAAAGGATAAGTCATTTTCTAAAATCTTTGACATACTTTCGAAAGTGAATGTTAACTTGCCTTTGCTTGATGTAATTAAAAACATGCCTGCTTATGGAAAGTTTTTCAAGGAATTGAGCACGCATAAGCGTAAATACGAACCTCATGAGAAAGTAATGGTTTCAGAAAATGTGAGTGCAGTTCTTCAAAGAAAGTTACCTCCTAAACTGAAGGATCCAGGAAGTTTTTCCATTGACATCACAGTGGGAAACAAGAAGGCAGAGAAGGCAATGCTAGATTTGGGAGCAAGTATCAACTTGATGCCATATTCGGTGTACATTCAATTAGGTTTGGGGGAAGTGAAGAAGACCACAATGACTTTACAACTTGCTGATCGATCTATCAAATATCCAAGAGGTATAGTGGAAGATATTTTAGTTCAAGTTGATAAACTAATTGTGCCTGCAGATTTTGTAGTACTAGATATGGATGATTCCCCCATACATGATCGTGAGCTACCTATTTTGTTGGGAAGACCATTCATGGCAACTGCAAACACTTTGATCGATGTAAAGAATGGAATTTTCACCATGACAGTCCTAGAGCAAACTGTGAAATTCAAAGTGTTTGATTCCTTATCGCTACCTTCTAGTTCACATGATTGTTTTACAGTTGATGCACTGGATTCTCTTGTTTCCTCTCATTTCTTACAGGAAGAAGCACAAAATGCACTAGGTCTGACATTGCGAGACGATGATCAAAATGATGATAAGGAAGTCTTGGATATCATTGCCACATTGGACAGCCCGCACCCATGTTCCCCAAACACTCCTACATTATCTCTGGAGCCTTCAGATCTCAAACATGTTCCTTCCATTGTTTCTGCACCTAAACTTGAGCTTAAACAATTACCAAAAACTCTTAAATATGCTTTTCTAGGTGAAAATGATACACTCCCAGTAATTATAGCTTCTGATCTTTCACCTTTGCAGGAAGAAAAGTTACTAACAGTGTTGAGAGAACACAAGTCAGCCATAGGATGGACCATTGCTGACATAAGAGGGATTAGCCCAGCTATGTGTATGCATAGAATTTTGATGGAGGAGGATGTCAAACCCACACGCCAGCCTCAAAGAAGATTGAATCCACACATGAAGGATGTCGTGCGTACAGAGATCTTGAAGCTGCTTGATGTTGGTATTATCTACCCTATCTCAGATAGCAAATGGGTAAGTCCAATTCACGTTGTCCCGAAGAAGTCAGGAATAACAGTTGTGAAGAACGAGGATGATTACTGGGTGGCGTGTGTGCATTGATTACAGAAAACTTAATGCTGTCAGTAGAAAAGACCATTTTCCTTTACCCTTCATTGATTTAATGCTTGAACGTTTGGCAGGGTATCCTTACTATTGTTTCTTGGATGGTTTTTCAGGTTATAATCAAATACCAATCGCACCGGAGGACCAAGCGAAGACAACCTTTACATGTCCATTTGGTACTTTTGCATATCGAAGAATGCCTTTCGGACTTTGTAACGCTCCAACTACTTTCCAAAGATGCATGATGTCTATTTTCTCCGACATGACTGACAGGTTTATTGAGATTTTTATGGATGATTTTTCTGTTTATGGAAATTCATTTGATAATTGTCTTGATAATTTATGCTTAGTGCTAAAAAGGTGTGAAGAGACAAACCTCACTCTTAGTTGGGAGAAGAGTCATTTTATGGTAAGACAAGGTATTGTTTTAGGGCATATAATTTCTGATAAAGGTATTGAAGTTGATAAGGCTAAAATAGATGTTATTGCAAAGCTGCCACCTCCTACTTCGGTAAAAGGTGTGCGTAGTTTCTTAGGTCATGCTGGTTTTTATCGAAGATTTATTAAAGATTTTTCTAAGATAACACGACTATTATGTGATCTATTGGCTAAAGATGTTGAGTTTAACTTCAATGATAAATGCCTAGTTGCCTTTCAGAGATTGAAACAGGAATTAACTGCAGCTCCTATTATGATGCCACCAAATTGGTCATATCCATTTGAATTAATGTGTGATGCATCTGACTATGCTATTGGTGCAGTTTTAGGTCAAAAAGTGGATAAGCAGTCACATGTCATTCATTATGCCAATCGTACTCTCAATGATGCTCAACTCAATTACTCCACCACCGAAAAAGAGTTACTTGCAGTAGTTTTTGCATTGGAAAAATTTAGATCGTATCTCATCGGATCTAAAGTTGTTGTGTATTCTGACCATGCAGCTTTAAGGTATTTGTTAACTAAAAATGATGCAAAACCTCGTCTAATTAGGTGGATTCTCTTGTTGCAGGAATTTGACTTGGAAATTAAGGACAAGAAAGGGAGTGAAAACGTTGTAGCTGATCATTTATCGCGCATTGTGGATGAGAATGGACAAGGTGATAGTATTGTACCTATTGCTGAGTCATTCCCTGATGAGCAACTCTTTTCTGCAAGAGAAGTTGAGCCATGGTATGCGGATATTGTTAATTATTTGGCTTGTGGTGTTATTAGAAATGAACTCACCTCACAGGATAAAAAGAAATTCTTTGCCACCATTAAGCATTACTTTTGGGATGAGCCTTATTTGTTCAAACATTGCCCTGATCAAATCATAAGACGATGTGTTCCTGAAACTGAACAAGAGAGCATTCTTAAGTTCAGTCACGATTTAGCATGTGGAGGACATTTTGGTGCTAAAAAAACTGCTCTTAAAGTTTTGCAATCCGGTTTCTTTTGGCCTTCAATATTCAAAGATGCATTTAATTTTTGGGTTAAGTGTGATAGGTGCCAAAGAACAGGAACAATTGGCCAGAGGAACATGATGCCACTGAACAGTATCCTAGTAATTGAACTTTTTGATGTGTGGGGTATCGATTTCATGGGTCCTTTCCCTTCATCTTTTGGCTATAGTTATATACTAGTAGCTGTTGATTATGTGTCTAAATGGGTGGAGGCAATCGCCACCAGAACTAATGATTCTCGAGTTGTGCTGAATTTTTTAAAGGATGTTATTTTTGCAAGGTTTGGAACGCCAAGAGCTATCATCAGTGATGGTGGTAGTCATTTCTGTAACAAACCTTTTGAGGCATTACTGAAGAAGTACAACATCACACATCGGAGATCGACGGCTTACCACCCTCAGACTTCTGGCCAAGTTGAGGTTAGCAACAGAGAAATTAAAAGAATTCTGAAGAAGACAGTTAATTTTACCAGGAATGATTGGGCGGTAAAGTTAAACGATTCATTATGGGCATACCGAACAGCATACAAAACTCCAATTGGGATGAGTCCATACCGACTTGTCTTTGGCAAGGCTTGTCACTTACCTATGGAGTTGGAGCATAAAGCATACTGGGCAATCAAGAGACTTAATTTTGATCTCAAGGAAGCTGGAGAAGCAAGGAAGCTACAATTGAATGAGCTTGAGGAGATTCGAAATGAAGCATATGAGAATGCAAAAAACTATAAGGAAAGGACCAAACTTTACCATGACAAGTCCATTCAAAGGAAGGAATTCACACAAGGCATGAAGGTTTTGCTGTACAACTCTCGGTTGCATCTCTTTCCAGGAAAACTAAAGTCTAGATGGACAGGTCCATTTCGTGTGTTGCAAGTTTTTCCACATGG
Organism: Spiraea crenata; assembly: GCA_033992175.1. Taxonomy (NCBI): domain Eukaryota; kingdom Viridiplantae; phylum Streptophyta; class Magnoliopsida; order Rosales; family Rosaceae; genus Spiraea; species Spiraea crenata. The sequence continues at coordinate 652,151 of JAVBHV010000086.1, read as the reverse complement.
GGCTATTGAAATTGAGAACTTAAAGGATGGATCAATTTTTAAAGTCAATGGTCATCGATTGAAACCATACTTGGATACATTGCAAGGGCAAGATGTTGATATCATGGAGTTTAACACCTCTTAGTTGGGAGGCAATGCGTCTTGCCTAGAAGTTAACTACAGCGCTTTTGGGAGGCAACCCAATCAGGTTTTGTATTCTTCTCATTTCCGTTTTCATTTAATTGTGTGATTTACGCTTTGTGAGTTTATTCTTGAATAAATTTTAGCTAACTTAATTGTTGTTGTCTTTATGTTTAAGCACTGCTCTTTTACCAAGGATCATGACAGAAAGGAAAATTGCATTAAAAAAAAAAAAAAATTTTAAAAAAAAAAAATTTGCTTAAATTTGTTTTGTATTGATCTAGCTTACTGATAAGATGTATATGTTATGTTGCAATTGTTAATTCATTACTAAAGTGTTGCCATATTTGCATTACATCACATACTGCCATACTATTAATGTTTTCATACAAATTGAAAAGGATTCGATATAACATGATTTGAGTGAGAAAAGTATGATAATGTGTGCAGTACCTACTTATTCTTTTGATAGCATATATCTAACATGCAGACCTGATTTAGTATAATAGACTTTGTTTATACTAATTGAATGTGAAACAACACAGCATGCTAAACCTGATTAAACCCTCATCCATGCGAGTTTTTGAGCCTATATAGACAAAGTGTATGCCTCTTTCATACTCTTTCTTATTCATGTGTGCTATCTTACATGTGTGCATCTCTAGAACTTGCTGGAGACCCTTCGGAACATTTTATCAAGAATACAACTTCTCAGAAGTGATTGTAGGTCTTAGGATTTAATCACCTTAGCCATATATACCTGTCTCCTAAATTTATTCCCTAGTAAACTTCTTGAGCCTAAATATGCCAATTCTTTCTTGAAACCACTATATTGACTTACCTTGAAAGCTTAAATACATTACCTTACCTGATTCACTGGTAAATACTTGTAATAAGATATGATGTCATTTTGACGTGGTTGAATAATTCAGGTTTGGGGGAATTTCTCTGATGAATGGAGCTTGAGAAATAAATGCATATTAAAAAAAAAAAAAAAGACAAAGATGTTGATTCTTCATGAAGTGTACATGTGTAAAATGAAGTTAGGGCCAACAAATTGAAATCTTCAATGCTTAAATTTTTCTATGTGTGCGTATATGTCTTTACGCTAGCATATATCTTTACTTCAATATTATGCTCTATCCATACCAGTGAATCTTTGTCATATCCTTACCTTTTTCCTTAACCTTGACCCTAAGCCCATTACAACAAAAAGAAAGGCCTACTTGATCTGAGAATTCTTGATTTATGGAGATTGGTCAATATGCAAGCTTATGGTAGATACTTCATGTAATGATCTTTTGAGCGTAGACTAGTAACCATAAACACTTGAGTGCAAAATTCGAGTGTATATCTTGTGAGCAAGGGGTAAGCTGACTTGAAACATGCTGGACTGGATTTGCTTAGGATTGACTTTGGCTATTCTTCAGAATTAGAACTTGCTTTGTAATCTATGCTATCTTAAGAATAAGGTGTGAACTATTTGCGCTATTATACTCTATTGTTCTAATTTTGTCTATATATGATAATTCTATGAGTAGCGGCAGTTCAGATTTCACTATGATGCAATTGATTTATATTGGCAGCTCATTAGTTTTGAAGTATGATTGTGCACAGTTTGGTTTTTATTAGTTTATTCATTATTTGCTCTAATAAACTTGTTTTTCAGAAAGCGTTTGTGGGTATCGTACTTAGGTAAACCCTCAGGAGACACAACTCCTCCTACTAGGGACACCTAGGGGTTTTAAGGCTTGTTGCAGATGCTCAGTGCAATCGTATCGCTTACGAAAGTAGCACTCATTAAATTTTCATGTTATTATTTGGGTTGTGTGTTATGTCATGTTTTCTTTCACAATTTGCTCGAGGACTAGCAAAAACTAGGTTTGGGGGTATTTGATCACTCATATTTATACTATGTTTATACAACCCAATTCTACATTCTTGAGAGTGTTTTGAGCATAAACTGGTTGCATTTAACTCATTTTGTGCCAGTGTGCAGGAATATTCAACATAAGGGAAGTTTCAAATTGAAACTGCAGTTTCTGCACAATGATATCACAATATCGGACATAAAATGGACCACAGGAAGAACCAGATAATGTGGCTTAGCTTTCTAGAAAGATACAGATGTTACCTAACCGTAGCATTTTACGGTTTGCTAATCCAAGCCCTGAGGTGCAAGTTATGCCCATTTTACTGAGGACTGTTCGATTCGCGCGATAAACACAGCCCATGTTCGGAGACCCAAGTTCATGGCCCAATATACTCCGAAAATTGGCAAACAACTTTTGGTATTTCAAGTCCAACCAACCATTTTGTGTGAGGGAAACAATGACATCTTTTGGAAGTTAGATGAGAAAATAAGATGGAGATAGTTTGATGAAGATGGTTAGATGAAGATAATTAGATGAAGATGGTTAGATGAAGGAGTTTGGTAAAATAAGCATTGCCATCTACTTCAACTTTCACACACTATATAAAGAAGGCTTAGGACCTCTCATAAAACACAATTTTTTCACATGAATTCACACACCAATTCAAGGTTCATATCTTCAAACACTTGAGAAGATAGGAAACACAAAGAAGGTGAGTTAAGCTTGAGAGAGGAGCATGTCACCACATCTTCCGTTCATCATTATTCCATCACAGCTACTGTTCATCATAGCTTTCCACATACGGTGACTTCTTTCAATTATGCTTGTTGTATTGTATAATTTAAAGATGCTTACTTGCACTATGGGGAGCTAAATTCATATCTAGGATTTCGATGTAGCCTATACATAAAGATTCTATGCCTTAAATAACAAGTTCATATCAATTCAAGTTTCTAATTTCATTCATTGATCTTCATGATATTATGCACTCATTATTGATTGATCACCTTTAATTGATTTGCATAAATGAGGTAAGATTAGGCCACAAAAAATGGGTAATCTTATATCGCTCTAGTGAATGAATGAGAAAATGTTGAAGCACAAAAAATGCCTAAACACTCTTGGTTTTGAAAAGTTCTTCTTGTACTTAATGAGTTCTTATTTGCAAACTTGATCACAAAAAATGACTAGGGAGCAAAATAAGGAAACTTAAGAATGACCACAAAAAATGGCTTCTCATACAGTAGTAAGAACGAATCTTAGAAACTAAATTGAATCTTTATCTTAAGTTATCTAAAGGCATAGAATCACATTGTTATGGTGAAATCGAAGTCCTAGTCTTTCTTCCATTGATTCCTCGATCTCTTCTCTCTAATTTCTTTGATTACTCTTGGACACTCGGCATTCAAATTTATGTTAATTTCATTTAGCACATGTTCACATCACAACCAACAAACAAGTTTCTTTTTATACACTATTTTTAATAGGTGCATAAGTAATAAGTTGTATTTAGATTAACTCTATAATTCCTCGTGGGATCGACCTTGTATTTGCATGTCCGTACTACAATACGACTCGTGCACTTGCGAGTATAAAATAAATAACATCAAGTTTTTTCTACGGTTTGCTAATCCAAGCCCTGAGGTGCAAGTTATGCCCATTTTACTGAGGACTGTTCGATTCGCGCGATAAACACAGCCCATGTTCGGAGACCCAAGTTCATGGCCCAATATACTCCGAAAATTGGCAAACAACTTTTGGTATTTCAAGTCCAACCAACCATTTTGTGTGAGGGAAACAATGGCATCTTTTGGAAGTTAGATGAGAAAATAAGATGGAGATAGTTTGATGAAGATGGTTATCAAACTATCTCCATCTTATTTTCTCATCTAACTTCCAAAAGATGCCATTGTTTCCCTCACACAAAATGGTTGGTTGGACTTGAAATACCAAAAGTTGTTTGCCAATTTTCGGAGTATATTGGACCATGAACTTGGGTCTCCGAACATGGGCTGTGTTTATCGCGCGAATCGAACAGTCCTCAGTAAAATGGGCATAACTTGCACCTCAGGGCTTGGATTAGCAAACCGTAGAAAAAACTTGATGTTATTTATTTTATACTCGCAAGTGCACGAGTCGTATTGTAGTACGGACATGCAAATACAAGGTCGATCCCACGAGGAATTATAGAGTTAATCTAAATACAACTTATTACTTATGCACCTATTAAAAATAGTGTATAAAAAGAAACTTGTTTGTTGGTTGTGATGTGAACATGTGCTAAATGAAATTAACATAAATTTGAATGCCGAGTGTCCAAGAGTAATCAAAGAAATTAGAGAGAAGAGATCGAGGAATCAATGGAAGAAAGACTAGGACTTCGATTTCACCATAACAATGTGATTCTATGCCTTTAGATAACTTAAGATAAAGATTCAATTTAGTTTCTAAGATTCGTTCTTATCTACTGTATGAGAAGCCATTTTTTGTGGTCATTCTTAAGTTTCCTTATTTTGCTCCCTAGTCATTTTTTGTGATCAAGTTTGCAAATAAGAACTCATTAAGTACAAGAAGAACTTTTAAAAACCAAGAGTGTTTAGGCATTTTTTGTGCTTCAACATTTTCTCATTCATTCACTAGAGCGATATAAGATTACCCATTTTTTGTGGCCTAATCTTACCTCATTTATGCAAATCAATTAAAGGTGATCAATCAATAATGAGTGCATAATATCATGAAGATCAATGAATGAAATTAGAAACTTGAATTGATATGAACTTGTTATTTAAGGCATAGAATCTTTATGTATAGGCTACATCGAAATCCTAAATATGAATTTAGCTCCCCATAGTGCAAGTAAGCATCTTTAAATTATACAATACAACAAGCATAATTGAAAGAAGTCACCGTATGTGGAAAGCTATGATGAACAGTAGCTGTGATGGAATAATGATGAACGGAAGATGTGGTGGAATGCTCCTCTCTCAAGCTTAACTCACCTTCTTTGTGTTTCCTATCTTCTCAAGTGTTTGAAGATATGAACCTTGAATTGGTGTGTGAATTCATGTGAAAAAATTGTGTTTTATGAGAGGTCCTAAGCCTTCTTTATATAGTGTGTGAAAGTTGAAGTAGATGGCAATGCTTATTTTACCAAACTCCTTCATCTAACCATCTTCATCTAATTATCTTCATCTAACCATCTTCATCAAACTATCTCCATCTTATTTTCTCATCTAACTTCCAAAAGATGCCATTGTTTCCCTCACACAAAATGGTTGGTTGGACTTGAAATACCAAAAGTTGTTTGCCAATTTTCGGAGTATATTGGGCCATGAACTTGGATTTCCGAACATGGGCTGTGTTTATCGCGCGAATCGAACAGTCCTCAGTAAAATGGGCATAACTTGCACCTCAGGGTTGGATTAGCAAACCGTAAAATGCTACGGTTAGGTAACATCTGTATCTTTCTAGCAAGCTAAGCCACATTATCTGGTTCTTCCTGTGGTCCATTTTATGTCCGATATTGTGACATCATTGTGCAGAAACTGCAGTTTCAATTTGAAACTTCCCTTATGTTGAATATTCCTGCACACTGGCACAAAATGAGTTAAATGCAACCCGTTTGTGCTCAAAACACTCTCAAGAATGTAGAATTGGGTTGTATAAACATAGTATAAATATGAGTGATCAGTGCACAAACAGGGAGTGACGCCCTTCTGGAAGTGTCCAGTAAAACCATCTATTCGGGGTTTCGGATTTGGTAGCTGAAAGTGTTACAAGACGACTAGCAGGAGGGGTTTATTATTTTGTTGTGAGTCAAGGAACAAGGCAACATCGCATTGCATTCATTCATCATTATACTTTCATGATTAATTGTTATATGTATGTTGTATGTTTTATATTGATTGTTTTGCCCCCTACTGAGCTCGGCAAGCTCACCCCTAGAACTTTGTGCTTGCAGGTTCGTGAAGTAGAGCGTAAAGAGAGTAGCCAAGTGAAGACAATTTAGCTTATAGGTGTTTAGGTGTTGTAATTAAGACGCTTCTTGTCTTTTTGTAATAAAATGAAGTTCTGGTTTTACTTGGCTATCCTGAGTAATTCCACATCCTTTACGCATTTTATTTTCTTTTATCGCATTTCGATTATAGAAGTCCCTCGTATGCTATGATTGAGATGTGATTCACACCCTAATTCAGGGCTTGGCTTTAAGCTCGGGATTGGGGCGTGACAGAGGGAGCCTCAATTGGTTGGTGAATCGGTTTGAACCGTGGGTTACATCATCGCTGAGGAGCTTCTGGAACTCGTGTTTGTAAGGGACCATAAGCTTTTTTTTGGGGCGAGTGGATTTCTTGGGTGATTAATTGCTTGATTGTCCTAGGAGGTAAACATTCAAATTTGATGGTGTATCATGGAATTAAAAAGTTTATTTTATTCTTAGGGATCTTTGTCTCCTCTATCTAAAGTGTGTAAAATGTGTCTTTTAATGGCTCAAGAAATTTCTAGCTAATTAAAGACACAACTTCTATCTTTTCAAAAAAAAACTTAGGTTTTATTATGAATGATGCCTGAACTTTCACTCACCGGATTCATAGTGCCTGAATTTTAAAAGTGATTAATTTCATGCACAGACTTTGAAAAACCGGACTTCATAATGCCTGAACTTTAAAAATGATCAATTTGGTACCTAGACTTTCAAAAAGAGGACTATATGGTACCTCAGTCAATTTTTCGTCAAAGTTCCATAAAAATGAGGGATAAAATAGTCTTTTTTGACATGAACTTTTATGTAAAATACTATTTTTAACATCTCAACCTCTATATAAATATGTTTTATGGTGTTTTAAAAAATATGCATATATCAATTGCAAAACACTAGATAAATTGATGAATAAAAATATTCTCAAACATGAAAAAATATTTCTAACATAATTGAGTAATTATAAAAGTCTACCACTAACAAATGATACGTCAATCATTTAATATTGGGTAAAGTCAGAAAAGTCATACATGATAATACTATTGTTCTAAAATAGCTATATGTACATTTTCATTTTTTTGAAAACACATTTTTATAAAGGTTGAGAGATAAAAAAAATATTTTACGTGAAAGTTAATGTCAAAAAAGACTATTTTATCTCTCATTTTAATGGAACTTTGATGAAAAATTGAAGGAGATACCACATAATCCTCTTTTTGAAAGTTTGGGTACCAAATTGAGTATTTTTAAAATTCAGGCACTATGAAGTCCCTTTTTTTAAGTTTAAGTACCAAATTGATCACTTTTAAAGTTCATGCACTATAATGTCTGGGTAATGAAAGTTCAGACACCATTCATGATAAAAACCCAAAAACTTAAGAGTTCTACAATCAATCAATTAAGTACAAAAGATTAACACGCCATAGTGTTCCACCGAATCTTTATATTGTTGGTAGGTACTAGGTAGGTACGCGTGTCATGGAAAAAAAAGAAGTCTGTTATTGTCATGTAAAGAGCGTTTTTATTTATTTTATATTTCAGTATATTAAATACTTCTTCAGTGGTTTATTTAAACTTCTTGTCTTCTGATTTTAGTATTTTCTTGAGTGACACATTTTTGTTTATTTGCAGTGCATCTAACATGACTTCATAACACGGAGGAGGTCGGTGGTGAGAGTGGGAGTCGGTGGTGTCTAGGATACTGTGGTTGAGGTACTAAAGATGCCGCTTTAAGGATGGATTTTAGTAGATTGTACATCGGTGGACAATTTTTCAAGACTAGATATTTTCTACTTTGAGTAGCTTATCTAGATACTAGTGCATGTGACTGTCATCAGATAACAGATCTTTAGTAAGAGTCCAGCTTTTATCATGATCTATAGTTCTATCTTTTTTAACCTTTTGGTATTTGTACTCTTTCTTTTATTAATAAAAGCCACTCCTTCTCAAAAAAAGAAAAGAAAAAAAAAGACATCAAAGTCAGATTGTGTCAAAACTGTAGAATGGAGTTGTTAAATAATTGTCTTTGGCTATGGAACCTTCTTAAACAAACAACAGATGAAAGATTTCTACCCATTTGCCAGGTCCAGGTTGCGCTAGCAATTGGGTTTTCCCTTTACATTTTTGTTTAATTTTTGGTCGGAAAACAGGTAGGAAGTTTGGTATTACACGATTTCATAAAGACTTGGTCATGGCGGGGACAGACGGACTCCGTTCTTGTGCATTTTGTCAACCTGAAGAGGACAACCTGGCCAATCACAATTATGTTGAATTGAATCCCATTGACCATCAAAACATGGGTGCCTATTATAAATATGGTGGTGCTGCTGGTCTGGAATTTGCTAATCAGACCCAGAAAGATGGAGTTGGCAGTGGGTACACAGAGGAAAAAAGTGGTGGTTGTCGGAGGCGGTGTCGCCGGCTCGCTTCTTGCCAAATCTCTCCAATTCCATTCCGATTTCACCTTGATTGATGAGTAAGCATCTTTTTTCCCTCTTTCTTAATGTATGAACTTCTATTTGTGTCATTTTGGAAATTTTAAGGATGTCTTTTATGAAGTTATGAGTGTCGAATACAGTATGGTGTAGTTACATATCTTTTTTTGATCAATAGTGTAGTTACTTATCTAGAACTGTGATTATCACTGATTCTGACTGAAAACAAATCCCAACTCAGGAAGGAATATTTTGAAATTCCATGGGCAAGCTTGAGGTCGATGGTGGAGCCATCATTCGCAGAGAGATCGGTGATCAACCATAGAGATTATCTCACCAATGGCCACCTTGTTACATCCAGAGCAATTAATATTACAGAAACGGACGTGCTGACCGCAGAAGGCCGTCTTATTCCATATGACTACATTGTCATTGCCACTGGTCATGCAGATCGTGTTCCCAAAACGAAGACTGAGAGGCTTAATCAATTCCAAGGAGGTACAACAACTGCATGGATATCAACATAAAAGTCATGTACCAGCATTAAAAGATGAAGTTTTTACTTAGAAGAATCACATTTCGCTGTTAATTGAACCCTGAATATGTTTACTATGACTTGTTAAGTACTTGAAGAACGATGTTAATTGTGCATGAGCTAATATTAAACTCTTTATTGGCAGAGAATCGAAAGATCAGATCAGCTGATTCCATTTTGATTGTTGGAGGAGGCCCTACTGGTGTAGAACTTGCTGGAGAAATTGCTGCTGATTTCCCAGATAAGAAAGTTACTCTTGTGCACACTGGCTCGAGGTTGCTGGAATTCATTGGACCAAAAGCTGCTAACAAGACCCTCAAGTGGTTGAATTCAAGGAAAGTCGAAGTGATATTGGAGCAATCAGTCAGTTTGAATGCTATCTCAGATGAAAGCAAAACATATCGAACTTCAGAGGGTCAAACATTTGAAGCAGATTGTCACTTTTTATGCACAGGGAAACCTCTAGGTTCAGCATGGCTCAAAGAAACGGTGTTAAAAAATAGTTTAGATGTTCAAGGGAGGTTGATGGTTGATGAGAATATGAGAGTCAAAGGTCGAAAGAATGCCTTTGCCATCGGAGACATTACTAATATTCCAGTAAGTGCTCGCTACAACCTTGTTATGAGATTCTTTAGTTGCTAGTATAGTTTGATACTATTAATCTAGCATACGAAGTCAGGCTTTAATTTTTGAAACTGTATGCCATGGTTCACTAAAATTCTTAGCTGAAGTTAGACTCAACAAAGTTGACAAAGTGATGATAGTCTGCCTAAGTATTTTACTTATTCATATGATGGTTTACACTTCATATATGCGTGTTTAAGAAGGATTGAGACTTCTGTTCTTTTAGTAACGAATATATAAGTAATTAATCTTGCCGACATAATTCTGTTTTAATTTTGAATGTGATTCATGAGTCCCAGAAAGTGCTCTGCATCTCATATTATGGGTCAATGTCTAGTTTTAACCTGAGGTTAGATTCAAGATATTTGTTGACATGATTGTGTGCTCCTGATTATGCGAGTTTAGAAAGGAACAAGAGTGCTGTTCTTTTAGTTTTGAAGACATAGTAATTACATGTTTCAATATGATTCTGTTTTGACGAGTAAGTGCTTCGCCAGGAAGGGAAAAGGAAAAAAAAGGTAGATGCATATCATTTTCAATCTTAATCATCAATCTGCATAAAGATACTAATGCTTATAGTTACACGTCTTGTGCTGTGATGTATATCTGTACCAAAATTTAAAGGGGAAAAATAGCATGCAGAATGAGAGGAAAGAGTATATGCTCATTAAGCTATATGAACCTAAGATCTTTGATTGGAGAAGCATTATAACTTGGTTTATGGAATGCTTCTTCTTTGGAAGAAATTCTAATGGATTTTCTGTGTGAAATTAATCCATATAACAGGAAATCAAGCAAGGGTATTTAGCACAAAAGCAAGCTTTGGTGGCTGGAAAGAACTTAAAGCTATTGCTGGCAGGTGGAAATGAAAGTAGGATGTCAACTTATGAGCCTCATTCAGGAATTGCACTTATTTCACTTGGGAGGAAGCATGGGGTTGCACAGTTCCCATTCACAACCATTAGTGGACGAGTCCCGGGACTGATCAAATCGAAAGATCTTTTTGTGGGGAAGACAAGGAAGCAGCTGGGCCTGGAACCCGACCTTGACCTTGTACACGGTTAATTTGGTGTGTATATGTGACATATGTATATCCATTCTTCTTTTCGGTAATATACACATTGTGCGCATTGCATTTGTGTTTGAAGAATGGCGTTTTGCCTGCATGGTTGAGATGCATGATGCTCTCAATACCATCGATCATGTTGACATCACTGTATATCAACAACGTGTTCACGACATCCGTAGCTTTCCCAGACTCCAGTTTGGATGTGATTTTTTGCTGAACTTTTGAATTCTTCCTTCTACCAGGGTTTTAAATTTATATTTTTGACAAAGTTGAATTCTTTTCTTCAGTAAAGGTTAAGGCTTTGGAAGAAAGTAAAGGTAACTGGCATGTTTGCGTATAACTATCATGACCCAACAGAAGAATGTCAAGATACCCTAATCTTTTTAGTGAGTGTTTGTGCTTTGGAAGAAAATAAGAAATGTTGGCTTTACGCACCCAGCTTCGCTTTAGTTGAGCAAACTTCATCCAGGATTTTCCTTTTAATATAGTCTACAATGAGGACTTTACAGATAGGGAGCTACTGTGTGATATCTAATAGAGAGAAAATTACCATATACAGAGCAGAAACAATGTAGATTTTGAGATAAGGTTTAGGTGACTCTAGAAACAATGAATTCATGGCAGGGGTAGACTAACCTGAGGAATAATTAGTAGCTATTACAGCTACTGTAGTCTGTCCCATCAGACAACTAGACGAATAACTAATAAATTAAAGGCAGCCGAAACGAAACCAGATATGGATCCTTGCCTACTGGAGTAATCTTTACCATGATATAATGGCAAGATTCATAAAGCCAGCTGCCAAATCTAGTGCTTGATATCACTCACTCACTTCAGTCGTCTATCTCACGAAAAGTGCATTCATACCATAATCTTTGCATGCAAACCGCATCTTCTTCTTTTTTGTAATATATAAATTGCAGTCACCATATCAACAATCTGGATATAGTAGATAATGAGTTGGTCTGAAACGTTTCCTCTACAAAATTTCGCCGTTTTTCTACATATAGGATGAGAAATATTTTGACAGTGTCAATTCTAAAGTTTTAGTTGTTTAGAGTACATGTTGTGAATTGTAAATATTATATCGTTTGCCAAAAAAAATTACTTAATAGTATAATTCATTTACATAATGAACCGGAGAAAAATGAATTACATATTTTGATTCTTCCTCCTATATGCTTGGAGAATATAAGATGAAGTAAGAGACACAGTAGCATCATCTAATTGCAATTCCAAAGAGTAGATGATGCAGGATCCAAATTCTTATGTATCTTGTTCTATGATATCTAGCTCTAAGGAGGGATGGGGATGTGAAATTGGCCAGCTCCCCATAAAAGTATCAATCAAGTAATCAATCGCTTCTTAATTTCCAGGTTTTGATGATGCAAATCTTTGGTACCTCTCCCTCTTCCAGATCATCATAATAGTGCATACAAAGAAATATCCATGCCCATAATTATTCCGTGTGATGGTGACCTGTACCATGCAAACATATAAGTACAAAATGCACATCTCATAACCGAGTATAACGGAAAGCATGTACAGAAACAGGATAGTACATTTGGTATTTGACATTATTGGCATATATCAATCATCCATGACCTCATCTTATTTCCTTAACATCCCTCCCATTAGGCTTCTTCACATTTTGAGCTGTGTTTGGTTGGGGGAACAGGGAATGGGAGTAAGAAAGCAATTTCCATTCCCATGAACATGAAATTCTCATTCATTTGGAAAAAAAGGGGGTGGGAACTTTTCCATTCCATGAGAATGAGGACATTTTTACCAAAATACTCTCAAAATCATCGATTATTAAAAAATTAAAATAAAAATGTAAAAATAATTTGTTTTATTTTTTTATTCAAATACAAATTCTCATCTATTTATTCAGTCCCACCTGCCATAACCAAACACTATAATTGATTTTATTATTTCCATTCCCACACCTTATTCCCAGTAATTATATTCTCATTAATCATTTTGGTCTATTCCTAGTAATGTTGTTCCCATTCCAAGTAATCTTGTTTCCATAAATCATTTTCAACGAACCAAATACAAATGATTTTGATGAATAATTATAGAGTACTACGTAAATATAGCTATTTTATATTTTCGTCATGTAAGTCCACCGGTTAGATGTTATAACTTACGAATACAAACAAATATACAGTTTATTACAATACCCTAATATTGGAGAGTTGTCGTCTACTGAGCTGATTATAGTACTACTTCATCCAACATATTCGAGAAGTCAATATGGTAGCTAGCAAAATAGATTAGTTTTTATGCAAGAAGATTATAACAGGTGATTGTAATTTATAAGTTATAAAGGATACCGTACTACAGGCTACAGCTAATATCTCGTGCTTTTGTAATCAAACTATTCCATATGTTCTGTTCAACAAGTAGTCTTAGTACGCTCTTAGTACGTACTTCCAGCAGGTGTGTGCAGGCGCAGGTGCAGGGAATAAGAGGGTATGTATGTGAGCATGACAGATATATATTTATCTTTGAAACTGCATGCAGTACTGACGTGGCAGTATATGTGTTTTGATGTAGACTTGATGAAGACGGCGCTGTACGTACGTCACCAGTTGGGCTTAACCATAATAACGCTAGCTGAGCTAAAGTTAAGCTTTTCTATCATCATCATAATAGCTAGCTAACTAATCATTCTTTCCTACACAAATGGCTGCACATGTAATTATTCACTGTGAGGATCTCACATTTCCACAACCTCTATAAATTGGGCAATGCTCCCTCTACAATCCTCCACATCTTACTCTGCATTATTTGCTCTCTCTTTTCAAAACCTTCTTTTACCTAAAACATTTGTAGCTTATTCTCTAGGAGTGCTAGATAGGGTTTCCAAAAATGGCTTCTAGATCATTTTCTCTGGTTTTCTGTTTGGTCCTCCTTGTGGCTTTGCGCTTACAGGAAGCTGCTGCTACCAGAAAGGTAGTTATTCTTCACAAATCTCTTTCTTTAGTCCTTTTTTTGTAGACTTTGTTACTGATTTTGCTGGTATTGCATGCAGGTGCTTGGCGTTGGTTTGAAGGAGAAGAAGCTGCATGAAGAAGCAGCTGGTTCTGGAAGTGCTTCATCAAGCAGTGTTGTTGATGAAAAGGAGAACTTGGTGGGCTGGGAGTTAAGGAGGGTACCATCTGGGCCTGACCCATTGCACCACAATGGCAATTCCCCAAAAAAGCCTCGTACCGATCCGTAACGTACTAGTTTCCATGGACACTTCTTTTGTATTTATAGGGCTGTTTTGATCTCTCAGGAGATAGATGATATATCACATGTTTGCCCCTTAGTTAATATATCACCAGCTTGCCCTATTTGTACTTTCTTTTTATGTGAAATATAACATATGTTTTTCTAGTTATTAATGTGTGCAACATATATGTATATAAGAAAAGTTCAATATACGTTATCGTACCTTAACAATCCGCGATCATTCATATTGCACCAGCTAATTATCATCGAGTTAAATTTGTCGCAAAATTTTTTAAAATGAAGATGTGGAGTAAAACAGGGTAGTGCATAATTCGTACCAAACCAAATCTTGGTACCGAGATAGAATTTTCAGTTTTTTCACGTAAAAAGAAGTAATTAATTTGTCTGACATGAGATGAGAAGGTGCAGGGGATGTCAATGATAATTTTGGCACTTTGGGCTGACCCGAGGACGACATCAGTTAAAAAGTACCTGCAATAATAAGGGGCAGTAACTGTCACAGTCAAAAATTGACTCTTTCTGCAAACAGCCCATTCCTGGATTGGGCTGCCCAGGAAAAAGTGACATATGTGGATGCCTCCCATATTCCCGTCCCAAGATTTACATTAATTAATTATTACTGTAACTCTGGACAGACAGACTGCACTGCAAACTCTATATTCCACTGATGCTGACGTCTACAGCAGCAGTACCCAGTACCAAATTGAACTCTTGTTTTCCATTTTGATGCTCCTCTAACACTAAATTCTTTTTGAGCAAATTACAATTTAGTACCCTGTGATTTGAGTCAAACTCCCAATATGATACATGTGATTTTTTTATTTTTTCAATTTAGTTACCTGTGTTTTCAAAATCTTTCATTTATGCTCTTCCGTTAACTATCTGTCAGTTACTCCGTTAATTGCTGACATGGATATGGTGGTTTTCCACATTTTGGCTTATTATAATAATTTGTTTTGAATTTCTTTGTAAAGGTTTCTTTTTTTGCCTAATATGGTGTTTCTCGGGTTCTGAACTTGCCCCTTTCTTAAACTCCTCCGCTGCCAACCCCTAACACTCCACCACCCAATCACCGCAACAAACACCACAACGGCTGCACATGACACCCCAAACCACACATTGATCTTCTTCCGCCCATCTTGTCCTCATCCCCAACGCCGTTTCTTCTTAAACCCAGAAATTATTGATCTCACCCACTCCAGCACTACAAAAGTCACCGTATTGAACCGGAAAACACTCCCCGGACCGAAACCCAAACACGAGCACGACCCGTTTCCGGCGCTGCACGAACCGAACGAACCGCAACATTAGCAACTAAATACCACACAATCATAGTTATTCACATAACAAGTAAACACCGCTCAAACAGATTTTGTAAAACACAAAAAGACTCGAAATTAGTCAATCATGTCGCCCAAGATCAAATTTTTTAAGCTGCTCAGGACGCAAAAAGAACATAACCCAGAAAACTAATCCCCCTTTTGTCTTAAGTTTGGATCACAACAAAGAGTGGGGAAGTCTAGATTGTGCTCGCAGGTTCTTCATTGAACAATTTTTGGCTGCTCAAGCTTGAGCAGCCAAAGCTGCTCAACTCTCCCATTTTCACACTTTCTCGCAAATTTTTTTCATGATCGGAACCGTTCACTTTATTCATTAACATGTCAAGATCATTCCTACAAAATTTCAATCAAAACGGAGATCATTTGGTTATCTAACTTTGTAAATATATCCACGGTTCGTTTAATGCCTAATTATACTGTTCATATAGTTCATACGGTTAGATAACCAAACGATCTTCGTTTTGATTGAAATTTTGTAGGAATTGATCTTGACATGTTAATAAATAAAGTTAACGGTTCCGATCATGAAAATAATTTGCGAGAAGTGTGAAAATGGGGGAGTTGAGCAGCCTTGGCTGCTCAAGCTTGAGCAACCAAAAATTGTTCTTCTTCATTTGGTTTCTCAAAAACCAAACACTGTACTCAACTACCTCTAATCAAAATATGCATCAAACCCAAAAATCACAGAGACCCAGTACAGCAACTGACATAAAGTCCATTAATTTTGTTTTCTTTGCCGATATCTTCACCTAATTTTCTGATCAACCGGGGTCGGGTTTCAGGTCTGGTACATTCCGATGATTTGGTGCGGGAGGGTGCAGGGCGGAAGAAGATCAATGTGTGGTTTGGGGTGGGGATTGGGGTGGCCTAGGAGGCCGTTGTGGTGTTTGTTGCGGTGATTGGGTGGTGGAGTGTTAGGGGTTGGCGGCGGAGGAGTTTAAGAAAGGGGCAAGTTCAGAACCCGTAGAAGCACCAGATTAGGAAAAAAGAAACTTTTACAAAGAAATTCAAAACAAATTATTATAATAAGCCAAAATGTGAGTCCCACCGTATCCATGTCAGCAATTAACAGAGTTACAGTTAACGGAAGAGCATAAATGAAAGATTTTGAAAACACAGGTAACTAAATTGAAAGAAAAAAAACCACAGGTATCATATTGAGATTTGACCCAATCTACAGGGTACTAAATTGTAATTTGCCTTTTTTTTTTCAAGTCGAGCACTCGAAAATTAATATGTGGTAAATTTATGAGAAGTTTGTTATATAAGAATAATTTTTAATTAATTTAGAATAATAATGTGCTTATGTAATAATTTTGCTTCTCTAGGCGAAACACCCCCCCACCCCCCCTACCAATGTATTTTTTACATTCCACGGTTTCGGCATATCACTTAGTGCAAGAGCACTATGACAATATTGTATCAGAAATTATATTGTTTAGCTTTCAAGTTTTGAAACTATTAATTTATGGATAATATTTGACTGCTATGACCAACTTTTTCACACTCTCAATTGACTTGTATCGTGATCAAAACCATTTTATTTTAATGATTATACATATAAGATTATTCTTGCAAAAAAATTACTTAAATTCATGATTGTTTGGTTATCAAAATTTATGAAATATATGAATAATATAATTAGATGTCAAATAAACCATCTACATATTTCACAAAGTTAGATAACCATCTCAGATTTGAGTAATTTTTTACAGAAATGAGTTTATCTGCATAATGAATAAAATGAACTGTTCCGATCTTGATATACCTTAAAGAAAATGAGATCAAAGAAAATTATCCTTAATTTACACCTGCACTATATGTACGTGGTATACACTCAATAGAAGTAATATATCTTAACATGAAATGATGAAACTATCACTCATCTGTATATGAAGAAATGAAGCCAACATGTGTTTCACTGTCCAACTTTCTGTAAGTAACTCTCCTAACTTCTTAATGAAGTACAAGTAAAGAGTAAATCATAATATAGTATTCTTATTGCCTTGAATATAGTTACGAACCTAATGAGAGCTAAGAAATTTTTATCTTTTTGGGGGTAGGAGAAGAAAACGTAGGAATGGAAACAATGGAAAATTTGAAAGAGAGATAACTTTATTCAAGAAACTTTGAGAGAATCATTCATATTTTAATTACTACATGAGGATTCATAATGTTAACTTTTATAACTCTCAGAATCGTTCATGGTTAGTTGCCCTTGTAATTAAAGAGATTGTTATCAAGATTTTAATTTTTTGTATGTGGACCTTAGGACTTTAGTAACCACTACAACAAAAGGTATTTTCTCTATGTATGAAATGTGAAATTCAAAGGCTTAGGTTCACCTCTGGTTACCATATTTTACTTTGTGATTCTAATCCAAACAATTCATATTATGAATTACTGTTTAGCAGTCGTTATTACAAAACATCGATCCAATTAGAGATCGAGATCTCTGGTCACCTAACAAAATATATGATTCATCATCATGAGAAACAAGGAGAATCTCGATAGCTATCAAAACTGTTTACATACATATAAATAACCAGATATTATGAAATTTTGATGTCAAATAATTAAGAACAAAGGGTGAACAAGCAGATTCATATTGCCCTTTAGTGTAACGCTCATCTTGTAGGAAAGTGAGATCATCAGAATCTCTATCTAAATGGGCCGTTTAGTTTTGAATTATTTATTTGAAGGTTTATTTGTAGTAATGGTCCCTAAAATTTAAATTTTATCCCACTTCTCCCCTTGAAACTCAAAATGGGTCATTTGTTGCCCCTTTTAAGTTAACACCATTAAGTTGCAACTACTTATTTGGAGGAATGCTCCTTGAAACTCTCAAATTGTCTCACTTTCCCCTCTAAAATTCAAGGCCAATTATCATCTGATATCCCTGTGGTGGAAGGGGACTATCAATTTCACCCCCGTGGTGAAAAAACTCTCAATCAGGCCCCCGTAGTGGATCTCTGTTATCAATTCACCCCCAATTTGAGAATTCCGTCCAAATTCTGTCAAACAAGAGGGGTAAAAATGTAATTTAAGTGTAGAAGAGATGGCCCCATTTCGACTCCGGCGAAACCATCACCACCGCCCTTTCCTTCCTCTTTTCCTTCCCCACAGTCTCTCTTTCTCTCTGTTTTATGATTAGAAACCCAAAGCACGAAGGTGGGTTGGTTGGGTTGAGGCAGATTTGGGGGCAGGGAGTAGTTTTCTATATGCAATTGATTCTATTATTTTGATCCTCAAGTCAACAATTCAAATTGCATTAATCACACATTATTTCAACCTGCAAAAAGAAGAAATTATGACATGGAGGAAGCTTTTAAACCGCAACCAAATCTGGGATGGACCTAATGAAGAAGACGGGGTACGAAGGAGGTGGGCATGGCAAGGAAAATCAATGCATTTTAAGGCAAAAAATTTCAGATGATGTTCCTCTATTTTTTAGTATTTTTTTTTTTGGTCAAATCCTCTATTTTTTAGTATAGCTTCTCCAATTTCTGGATTTAACTTTCAAATTGTTCTCAACTATGTTTTTTTAAGTCTTCTTTATTCAGAACACACACTGCTCTGTTATTAAATTAATAATCCTTAAATTACATTTTTAACCCTTCTATTTGACAGAATTTGGACGGAATTCTCAAATTGAGGTGAATTGATAACAGAGATCCACCACGGGGGCCTAATTGAGAGTTTTTTCACCACGGGGGTGAAATTGATAGTCCCCTCGCACCACAGGGATGTCAGGTGATAATTGGCCAAAATTCAAATTGTCTCATATTTCCCATAAAACTCACTTCACCCACTTTGCGTGATTTTAGTTAACTCTGTTTATTTACCTTACGTCGAATTATGTGTGATCCATTTCTATCATTTGACAATGCCCAATGAAGCATTGAAACGCCACCCGCCCGGTGATTTGCATATTAAAAACTGTTTCGTTTACGAAACACGGTCGAAACACCTTGTATCGGTTCGTTATTTCTGTGCAATCGAAAAAATTATTAAAAAGTATTGATTAGCAAATAAAAATTAACTCAAATAATAAAATTCATAATGCCGAGCTAGGTGTTTTATTTTTTATCCTCCATGACTATGTAGACGCAAAAGTAAAGCTTGTGATACACCGCTTATTTTTTGTGGCGGAGATTTGAAGGCGGGCAGAAGACAGTAGTAGGATTGGATTTTGAGAAGGGACTAGACAACTGGAAGCAAATGGGTAGCGGAAAAAGTGGATTACATATAATTCAAAGTTAGTAAAATAAATGAAGTTTTCTAAAATCAGGTAAAGTGGGTGAAGGATATCCAAGGGGTTACGTGATGCATTTTTTTTATTTTAGGAGGGAAAGTTTAAGAGTTTCAGAGAACATTCCTCTAAAAAAAAAAAAGTATTATAACTTAATGATTTCATTAGGTATTATATATGATGAAAATTAATTTTAGAAGTTAAAATAACTCATTTTGAATTGTAGAGAAAAAGTCGTACAAAGTTTAAAGGGTATTGCAAAAAATAAGCCTTCTTTGAATTGTCGGTCTTGGTCATGACTTTCATATTTTATATAGGCAGCCATGGCCGTGCCTCCACCTCGCAGCCTCGTACCTTTCTACGCCGCCCTACTCGAGGCCTGCTCTTCGTCTAAGAATCTCCAAACCCTTAAACAACTCCACGCCAAAACCATAAGACTCTGCATTTCCGGCCACGACTTCATCCGAACGAAGCTCGTCTGCTCCTACGCCGCCTGCGCCCAACTGCACCAAGCCAACCTCCTCTTCTCCTTCTGCGCTCGCCGCCCCACCTTCCTCTTCAACACTCTCATCAGAGCTCACTCCTCCCAACGCATGTTCTCTCAGTCTCTGTCCATTTTTCTCCAAATGCGTGCTGAATACAGAGACTTTGACCGTCATACTTTGCCGGTGGTTCTTAAATCCTGTGCGGGGTTATCGGTGTTGAGGCTCGGGAAGCAAGTACATGGAGCCATTTTGGTTAATGGGTTTGCTTTAGATTTGGGGAATTCGAATGCTTTGATTTCCATGTATGCGAAATGTGGTGATTTGGTTTGTGCGCGCAAGGTGTTTGATAGAATGCTCGTGAGAAATGAGGTTTCTTGGTCGGCAATGATGGCGGGGTATGGGATGCACGGGGTGTTTGGTGAGGTGTTTGAATTGTTTGATAGAATGATGGAGGCGGGAGAGAGGCCGGATGGTGTGACTTTCACTACGGTTTTGACAGCGTGTAGTCACGGAGGATTGACAGAGATGGGTAAGGAGTATTTTGTAATGATGGAAAGGTTTGGGGTGAAGCCGGGGTTGGAGCATTATACCTGTATGGTGGATTTGCTGGGGAGGGCCGGACGCGTGGAGGAAGCAGAGGAGTTGGTTTTGGGGATGTCAGTTGAACCGGATGAGGCGTTGTGGGGTGCATTGTTGGGAGCTTGTCGGATTCATGGGAAGGTAGAGGTGGCTGAGAGGGTGGAGGATATGCTCTATGGAAGGCGGCTTGGTGTCGGTTCCGTCTGAGAAATTGATGCTAGGTTTGCCTTTGGATAGAAAGTTGCATTCTCCCTCTGTCCGGATTGAAGCTCGCTGTGAACAAGCCTGTATGGCAGGGACAAGTGGAACAGATTATTGATTGGTGCTCTATCTGCCATTGTTAAGGGCACATTGCCTCATTGGAAAACATATATTGATGGCAATAGACAGAAGTGCTGGAGACTGTAAATGATGCAAGGACATAAGAGCTTTTCAGTTCTGCACCTCTAAACTCGCAGAGGTCTGAGCTTTTGTGTAATTTATTGTTGTGTAGGTGATTTGTGCTGTTTACCCAGAAAACTTGGGGATGACATACTAGCATGGCTCATATCAGCAGAAAGCAGCTTATATGATCAAAGCATAGGTCTACACAGAGAAAGTTGGAGGTTCACTACTTGAAGCCCAGCAGCACACGAAAAGGAGAGTGTTGTAGCCTTGTAGGTAAAGAACACATGTTTACATTAATTAAGTTGGGCCACAAGGCGGATCTTCACTATTTGTTTCTGGAAAGATCATACATAAATGATGTACTGGGAATTTGCCTTGGTATCTTAGGCTGGTTAATACTTAAAAGTGAGGAAGACTAACATTTGCCCCATTTTGGGATCACCGTTACAAGCTAACTGTGAAAATTTCCGTTGTTATTTAATATCCTAAAACTGAACAGTGTCGAAAATTTATACTTTGGAGCCACAAGCAGTTCAAAGAATGTACTCGTATGATTCCCTCAGAGTGTTATCTGGAACATACCCACATAATCTAAGCTCAAAAGAGAGAAGCTCTAGAGTTGAATATATACACTCTGCGTCAACATGGGATTTATCTCCTGCAACGAATTCATGAATATTGCAGTCAATCTCAACTGAGCTAAACCCGGGCGTCTTCTGTATTCCGAGGGCTTTCATGGTCTTCCTAACCTTGCTTGCACCATCCCACCTCCCATCTGCAGCATATATATTTGACAGAAGCACATAGTTTGAGTCAACACCAGGATCCAACTCATTTAGGTACTTCATTAACCTTTCAGCTAAACCAATATTCCCATCAGTCCTACATGCAGCTAGCAAAGAACCAAGCACAACTTCATTCGGCTTCATTGGCATTTTTTCAATAACATTCAAGGCATCTTCCAACCTCCCTGCGCGGCTGTACAGATCAACTAGGCACCCATAATGCTCAATTCTCGGGGTTATTCTGTGAATCCTCTTCATGTTATCAAAGTATTGCAGCCCCTCATCGACTAAACCAGCATGGCTACATGCAGTAAGAGCCCCCGTGAAACTGACCCCATCAGGCTTGAACCCTTCCTTCTGCATCAGATTGAAGAACTCAAGGGCCTCCTCAGCGTGGCCATTAACGGCAAACCCCACAATCATCGAGTTCCACGATACCAATGTTCTATTTGGCATGCTCTCAAAGACTTGACGAGCGAAACCAATAGATCCACACCGAGAATACATATCGATGAGCGAGTTACTAACCCTAACATTGTCTCTAAAACTTTGCTTCATAACAAACCGATTTATCCACAACCCCAAACCAAGCGTTCCCAAATCAGCACAAGCAGCGATTACCGCAATTATAGTCACGTAGTCTGGTTCCACACCGGAGAGCTGCATCTCGTTAAACCACTCCAACGCTTCCTCAAACCGCCCTTTCTTCACACACCCGCCAATCAACACCGTCCACGAAACCGCATCTCTCACAGGCATTTCAGCGAACAGTTTAACTGCATCCCCAACCTTCCCATTTTTCATGTACCCGTCAATCATGGTATTCCAAGTCATCGAATTCTTCACATCAAGCCCATCAAAAACCAACCTCGCCAAGCCCAGGTCACCGCACTTTACATACATATCGATCACCGCCGTGCCCACCATCACATTATTCGAATCCAACCCCAACTTACGGGCGTAACCGTGCAGCGAAGCCCCATACAATACACCCTTTGCCGGAAAATGAGCGCAGCCGGAGAGGAGCGTGACGAACGTGACGTGGTTCGGTTCGACGCCGGCTCGTCTCATTTGGATGAAGTGCGCAAGGGCTTCAGCTAATTGGCCGTTGCGGCAGCGGGTGGAGATGGAGGAGGTCCATGAAACAGTCGGGTCGACGGGTTTACGGCTGCTTTCGAAAGAGGCGGCGGAGGTTTTCTTGTAATTTCTTGGATTAGGAATGGCGGATTGAGGTGGGTTTCCAAGTGGAAGAAGAAGTGGTGGTTGTTTGGGAAGTCGGGTTGGGGTTGCTGTGTACGCGGGAAGACTCATTATTTTAAAATACCGTTAACTCTGAAGAGGAATGGGGAAGCGGATATTTATGATCGAACAATGAATGGCAGATTATCTTATCTAAATTTTTTTTTTAGATCAATAGAAATATATTATAGAAGCGTTTGGCGAAAGCAAACAAAGGAGTACAAATCAGACATCGACCGAAAGGAATGGCTATACTCCTAACAGGACCCATAACTTCACTGCAACTAGGCAGCATGAGCAAGCCAACTCGCTAGAGAAGGCATCAGTACAACGGAAAAGATAAACTTGACCGATTAACTACATCTATTACAGGACAACTAAACCACTAAATCAACTTAACAACTAAACCGGCAAAGCATGGTGAACCTGAATCCCGAAGCCCTTCAAGGAGTTCTGAATCTGACAATTGCACAAGCCGCCACTGGCTCGGATTAAGCAAACAAAACCGGCCAAGCCTGGTAGAAGGGAAACCCGAAACTGCACAAGCCGCCACTAGATCTCACCCACTGCACACGCGGCAACTAGGACGAGTGAGATCTGAACCTCTAAATCCAAAACCTGAAAAAACACCGGCCAAGCAAGGCAAATATCGAGATTCGATGCCTATCATAACAATCGGAAATAAAATTACACCCGCCGCCACTAGATGGAATCCATCACAACAGACCAAATAAGTTAAAACCGAACTTAGATCTTCCATTATTCGCCTTGTGCAAGACAATGATTTGCACACCTTTATTCAAACGAGAAGCCTGCAAAATACATAAAAGCAAAAACATTAACAAAAACTACAATCCCCCGCGACTCACCTCACAAAGAGGGTTAACCCAGGGGAGAAGGATATCAGATCTAGAAGGAGGAGGAAGGGTGGCCGGCCAACCCCAAGGCAAGCCAAGGGGCCGGCGGCGGCGGGGGGTTTTGGTTTTGGGGTTTATTATCTTATCTAAATTATGATGGAAGAAAAATCTATTTTGGCCTCAGAGCCCTACAGAGACATTAGCGTGTTCCGTAATTACATTAAATTGGGGTAGATTAACGCTCCACTTAGAATTATAGAAATTTTATATTACATATGATATGATGCAATTAAATGAGCTGCTCGATCACAAATTTTAGAATTCGTCTGTGTAATACGTTATTTAAGTTTTATTTTGCACTCTAGAATTAGTTTTCTATACGGGGAAATAATAAGGGAGGTGTAATTGACCTCATATCTCGGGTGCAAAAATTGGATGTTCTTCTTGTCCATTTGAGCTTCATGCAAAATGCGGCTGCAAGTTCAACCGTGTAGATTGATTAAGGGCAAATTACAATTTCGTACCCTGTGGTTTGGGTCAAATTTCAAAATGACACCTATACCTTTTTTTTTCTTACATTTTAGTACCCGGTATTTTCAAATCCTAGCAATTGTGTTCTAATATTTGTAGAATTATCAATTTTTGGCTGTCCAGAGATGATTCAGACTTACTCGATGTACTTTTACCACCCGCTGTAGACCACATATGATAGGGAAGTGTGAATATGTGGGCTCCACAGCATCCACATCATCACTTAACAGTCAAAAATTGACGATTCTACAAGCGATGGAACACAGCAAGGATTTAAAAGTACAGAGTACTAAAATGCAAGAAAAAAAAATTACAAGTATCATTTTGAAATTTGACCCAAACCACAGGATACGAAATTGTAATTTGCCCATTGATTAAACACAAACATTTATGCACAAAGTGGAGGGGATGGCTCCAAATTCTGGACCAGTTTCCTCTAATCTCATATTTGAGGGTTAAAGAGTCTAAACTATATGCAGGGGAGCCATCAACAACGTCTGCACGGGTACTTTCATATTTATTAAAGCCGGTTAGGGAATCAAAACCAACAAGAAACTGCAGCAATAAATCAAAGTTTCGACCCAAAAAACAAAGGTTCCTGGTGTGCTCTGGTGGAAGCCCATTTTCATGGGCCAGCCTGCATTATCTGTCACACCAAATTCATTCAGGGTTGAAGATTAAAGGCGCCCCTAGGGATTTCTAATTTCATACCAACCAATCACTTATCCATATACTGGTATTGTTAGCATACAACAATAGTCTGTTCGTATGTGGTCGGTCATTGTGTTTTCAATTTCAAGAACTTAAAGCTATTAAAATGAGAATGCAATTGATTCTTTGATAATGTAACACGTATAGAGAGTAAAAAGGACACATCTTGAAAGAACAAACAAAAATTGAATTAACAAACCTCTATCTACACTGAGGTACCAGGAAATACTAACAGATCAAGGAACAAATCTCGAAACTACCGATGAAAGCACCTTTCAGCATTAGCTATTCTTGCATTCATAATATGCAGGAACGGAAAGGAGGTGCTTAGGATCACATCCTATAGAACGCAAATAGAGTACTACTGAGAATACCAAGCAGTTTATTTAAGGATAATCCAACAAGAGCCAATTTTTGCTCTAGACTTACCACTAATAACTTTGCTCATCGACCGTCCACAGAAGTGAAGGACTCTGCAAATCCATTAGGCCTTGCAGGAATACTGCCCTTGCTGTCCCCAAGGCTATTATAGCTGACCCCTCTGCTTTCTGCTTCCTGCCAAATCTTTAACATCTGTGGCAGAGGTTGGTTATAATCAACCCCAGAGAAACTTTCTGATTCGTCGTGAACTGGCTTCCACTTTTCAACAAGTGGGGACAATACGTTCACTGCGTAGCCCATATCCGGCCGATGGCTTGGCTCCCTCGCTGTGCAATGTCCTGCCAATTCTGCTATTATGGAGATGCTCTCAAAAGTTTCTTCATCAACATCAAGAGCTGGATCAATTGCAGCCTTGAGCTTCTCCTTGCTTGACTTGATTCGCCAAAACCACTCAGCCAAGTACCGAATTTCCTCTGGCCTGTTCTCATCAAGCGCCATTAATCCAGTCAAAAGCTCCATTAACACCACCCCAAAACTGAACACGTCTGCTTTAGTTGTGATTTTTCCCATCACTGAAAACAGTTATCAGGAATTAGTAAGAGGTTTAGGCAGATCTGATGTACAAGAGTACAAATATAAAGCGAGTTGAAAACTTTCAATATTCAACCATTTGCTGAATATCCCATAGATTTTTTATCATTTGTTGGTCAATGAATTACTGGTAGGTTCAACTAAATTAGGATAGAGTAAGCTCATACCAAGTCATAACTCCATCTCTATTAACCTGTAATGATAATTGATAAGTACTACTTGCCTCCAGTTCTATCAAACACCTAAAGAATAATTTTTTTCTTCAATATGCAAAATTTTCTTTCTGATCTCTTAGTGTACACACTTTGGTAGAACTACGGACACAGTATGCAAGTGTAATTTTCACATCATTTACCGCCGTGATGATTAACCAGAAGCAAATCATCCGTCTACGAGATGTACAAAGAAAAGAAAGTTGGTTACAGCAGCTGTGGACATGTTTTACTGGTAGAGGACAATATAGACTGTTTTTAACAGAACAGGGCACCTAAGAAATGGCAGTGATGAAAACACAGAATCACATATAGAATTTGAAGGCCTTTTCTCAAGCAAAACACAATATACTGCTGAGTATCTTTCTTTTTCTGGCTTTCATATGCAAATTCTCTCGACTAGTAGTAACCACTTTTTTCCCTTCAGAAATTAATCGAATTCACTGCTAAAAGATGTACCAAAACAAGTATATATTTGCATTTTATATACAATGGCACGACACAAATTCATATCTCATGGACTAGTTTGGGAATATTAAAACATTGCAATTGATTTTTGTCACATTTTTGTGCTTCATTACTAGAAAAAACATACCAATAAGAGACCTGATTTACCCGACAACCTTCAACTACTAGTAGTTGGAAAAACATACGAATTAATGGATTCATTGAACTGTGACAGAAGTTTATATGACATACTTTTGTGTGTACATATAGCTTATTGCTCTGTTCGATAATGTAAAGTACCTATGACTACTGGACATAAAAATACTAACTTGACAGTAAGTACTGCAAAGCCAATTTGTAAACCAGAAAAGATGTGCACAGAACAAGAACAGTAATCATACATTATCTATAGTTTTGTATGCTTAGAAGATGGAGAAAAAAAATTGACAGTGGATTCAAAAGAAATCTTACCTGCATATTCAGGTGCAAGGTATCCAAATGTTCCTGCAAGCTTAGTAGCAACCGACTTGTTCTCTCCATCAGGAGCAAGTTTCACCAGCCCAAAATCCGAAACCTTTGCATGAAAATCATCACCCAGAAGAATATTAGAAGATTTGAGGTCTCTATGTATGAAGGTCTGGCGGGCTAAATTATGCAGGTACTCAATTCCCCTGGCAACATCCAGTACAATTGTGAGTCTCCTTGTCCATGACAAAGGCTTTAGATTGAGGCTCTTCCAATGGAAAAGATGCCTGCTGAGAGCGCCTTGAGGCATATACTCATAGACAAGAAGCCTTTCATTGCCTTCAACAGAGTACCCCAGAAGAGAAACCAAATGCCGATGACGGACCTTTGAAAGAACAGCAATTTCTGACTGAAATTCATCCACTGCTTTGCTACTGATTACACCACCCTCCATTCTCTTAACAGCAATATTTGTCCCATCTTCCAGTTCACCCTTGTAAACAGTCCCAAATCCGCCACGACCTAGCTCATTTTCGGGTGCAAAATCTTTGGTCACCTTTCGAAGAACTTGGACAGATATGACAAGGTTCCCAGACTCAATCATATGAGAGTTTTCTGTTCCACTACTATAGTTTGTAAAAGTAGTGCCAGTTTTAGTTGACAAGCTTCCAGTATTGTTACTAGAAACTGCAATCTTATATTTATTTTCTGGATCAGATGGGTCTCTAGGATGAATCACAACGGAAGTAGGAGCCTCTGTGATCTTTTTCCTTTTCTTACAGCAGTATATAGACAGACAAAGGAACAGAAGAACCATAACAGCAACAACTGTAATTCCAACCACAATAATAACTGGTTTAGATCTTTTGGAGCTCTGAGGTTGAGCATCCACATGTAGTGAACTAGATGGATGAGGAGTTGAGGGAGTTACTGGCGAAGGCGGAGTATGTGATAATGGCGATTTTGGTGGTTCTCCTGTTTCTGGTGGAGGTTGTGAACTATTGGCTGGTGGTGGACTTATAGCAGGTACCGGAGGCGGTGCAGTTTGGTTAGCAACTAACAGAGGATTTCCCTCAGTGATGACCTTCAGACTTTCACGAAATTTTGGTAATGGAGGCTCAATATTGTTTTCACTTATATCCAGTAACTTCAAAGATTTCAACTCAGTAAAATTCGTAGGCACTTTACCATGAATGTTGTTGCCTGAAAGCCTTACATCTATCAGAGAATCCAACTTTGAAAGTGAAGGACTCAGAGCACCAGTTAGATTATGCCGAGGCAAATTGATGACAGACACCTTGGCCTCTGGATTGCAACTCAACCCCAACCATCGCTCCTCACAGGGGTCATTGCCAGACCACCCAGACACAAGACTTAACGGATAATTCAAATCACCAAGAAAATCCAATAGTGCATTAACCTCTGGGGCACATTGAAGCCCAGGATCAGTTTGACAAAATGAATTAGAGTTATAAGTAACATTACCAGACTTAAACTTTGGTATTGGACCCATTAGCCGGTTATTCCCCAGGTCCAATTTGTCGAGCTCCATGTTAGCCAATGCCTCTGGAATTAGACCAACAAGTTGGTTACCATTAAGGTTGAGTTCCTTAAGAGAAGAAAGATCTCCAATGTTATGCGGGATTGTTCCCGTGAATTTGTTTCCATGCAGCCAAGCCTGTGTCAAGGACGACATTGATGCAATAACATCAAGTGAGCCAGTCATCCCACTCTCTTGATTATTCAACCACAGAATCTGCACCAAAGACATTCCGAAACTCGGCGGCAACTCACCACTTAATCTGTTAAAGGAAAGCTGAAGCACTGTGAGAGATGGCAATGTGCCTAAGAATTCAGGGAATGGTCCAACCAAATTGCACTCGATCAACGAAAGGTTTTGCAATTGAACTGACTTGGCTAACTCATTAGGAAGAGACCACCCAGTAGACGCATTCAACGGAATGCGATCTAACGCCAAAACCCTGAGACTGGTAAGGCCATTGAAGAAATCCGAAGGGATTGTATCGAACTCATTTTTATCCAAATAAGCAAATTCGAGTTCCGACAAGCCACTGAAGCTGGGCAGTTTCCCATTGAAGCTGTTCTTTTGGAGTCCAATGTTGTAGAGCTTGGAGAGCTGGTTAAAGTTCTGAGGCAGAGGACCCTTGAGGCCCATCCCCTGAACCTGAATCTGAGTGACTCTATCCCCATTACAGAACACATGAGGCCATGAAGGAGGGCCACAAGGGTCACCCCCATTCTCTGGCCAATTCAGAAGATCTGAATTCTCCAACCCCTTTCTGAAATCATTCAGAATTTTCAGGTCACCAGGGTTTGTGGCACCATTAGCCCCCATCAACATATAGAAAACCCAGAAACTGCAAACCCAAAACCTCCATAAACCCTCCATAGCCACTCCCTCTCACCAATCTCAAAACCAACAATCCAAACCCCAATGCACCCTAAACCCACAAGAATTCTGGCACAAATTCACCAAAACACAGGCTATAAAATGCAAAACCCAGATTCAGAAAAACAGAGAAAAAGTGATTAAAGAAGGAAAAACAGAACCTGAACAAGTGTAGCTACATGGATGGATTTCAGCAAAATGGAAAAAAAACCCAGATGGTAATTCAGGCAGGAAAAAGAGAAGAGATTGATTTCATTTCATCTCATGCTTTTGTGGGGTTTCACCTTATGCTCAAAAACCACGAGGTTCATGGCCAACCTCTCTGCTTTTCGAGTGTTTTCTGTTTGCCTGCAATTTAATTCAGGTCGTGGCAACAAAGGCGAGAGAGGGACAACGAGTCATGATCCCAAGTGTCACTATTCAGTCATGACTCATAAGAGTGAAAGAAGAACGAAAGATTTTCATCTTTAATTTTCTTTTTTGGATATTTTGTATCTGACAATTGTGTATGTTGCGTGGCGTGGGAGGCAGAATAAATGTGCTTAATTAGAAATTGTAATATGCTTAACTTTGCTTCTTTTTTGCACTCTGGAGGTTTCAATTGTTTGCCTTTTGAGGGTGTTCCCTTCACATGGTCTAATAATCATAAAGACCATTCCTTACTCTTCGAACGTCTTGATCGGGTCCTGGTTAATAACCTGTGGTGGCAACAATTTCCTGATGCTAAATTACTCAATCTTCCTATTTCGGGATCTGATCATAGCCCAATGGTTCTATCTCTGTTTAAAAAAACTCCCTCCAAACAGAAGCCTTTTAGGTTTGAAGCAATGTGGCTCTCTCACCCGGATTTCCGGCATGTGGTTGAGAAGGCTTGGAACCAACCTGTTATTGGAAATGATCAACAAAAATTCATCATTAGCACTAATGCTTTTAAAGTTATTGCAAGACAATGGAATAAGCAAGTTTTTGGTAATCTGTTCCAAAATTTAAAAGATCAACAAGCCCTTCTTGATCATTACCAAGACAGTCTTATGACAAATCCTCAAAGTTCCTATCTAATTTCCAAAGAAGCTGAATCTCGGCATGAGTTAGAAAATCTCCACAAAGCTGAGGAGGTTTTCTGGGCCCAAAAAGCTAGGGCCAATTGGCTGTCCTTGGGTGATCGAAATACCAAGTACTTTCAAACACAAGCAAAGATTCGGAAAAGCCGTAACACTATTAACAAAATTAAGGATGATCAAGGGTTCTGGTGGGACAAAAATCATGGCATGGAGGATGTTTTTGTTCGTGAATTTAAACTGCGATTCACTGGTACACCTAACTGTAATGTGAATGCCATGAGCGATTTTCTGGAGGTACTTGACCCTTGTATCGATCAAACGGATAACCAAGCCCTTTTACAGCCTGTTTTCGGATCAGGAAATATTTACCGCCCTCTCCTCCATTGGCGGATTAAAAGCCCCGGGCCCTGATGGTTTACATGCCATCTTTTTTCAATCTCACTGGGAGGTTCTTCGTCCTCAAGTTTGTGGGATTGTTAAGGACTTCTTCCAAAACGGAAGTAGCCTTAGGGCCATCAACCACACCAACATTGCCCTTGTACCCAAAGTCGAAAACCCGGAGTTGGTTAATCAGTTTCGTCCTATAAGCCTGTGTAATGTGATTTACAAGATTATTACCAAGATTATTAGTACTAGGTTAAAGCCACTGCTTCAAAAGTGTATTTCTAAGAACCAAGGGGCTTTCGCCCCGGAAAGAGCAATCACGGATAATATCCTAATAGCTCATGAATTGTTTGCAGGTTTTAATAGGAAGAAAGGTAGATTGGGTGAGATGGCTATTAAGCTTGACCTTGAAAAAGCTTATGACTTCCTTTCATGGGAGTATATCAAATGTGCTCTGTCCAGGTTTGGTTTTCACTACCAGTGGATCTCGTTGGTCATGGAGTGTATCTCATCTACATCTTTCTCCATCCTAATCAACGGTGAGACACATGGTTTTTTTCGTCCAAGCCGAGGTATTCGACAAGGTGACCCCTTATCTCCTTATATTTTTATTCTTTGTATGGAGCCTTTTATTCGTAAGTTAAATCGGCTTACGGCTAAGCCGAGCAACCAGGTTGGTATTCTGTCCTCCCCTGGTGGAATTAGGGTGTCTACTTTAATGTTTGCTGACGATTGTTTGATCTTTGCAAAGTCTTCCACTAAAGCTGCTCGCCTCATTTTACGTATTCTTAATGACTTCGCTACTACTTCTGGGCAACGTATTAATTTCCATAAATCCTCTCTTTATTTCTCTGCCAATTCTACTAACCAAGTCCGCCAAGAAATCGTTAGCATCCTTAATATTCAGCATAAGACCACTATAGGGAAGTATTTAGGTATTCATAATATTATTTTTTGGAAGGATCCAGCAAATACTAATGATTTGATTCTTCGTATTAAAAATAAACTAGCAGGTTGGAAGGCTAATGCTCTCTCTAGGGCCGGAAAACTAGACGCTGATCAAATCCAACCTGTCTGGTATGCCAAATCATGTTATGGCATGTTTCAAATGCCCCACTAGGATTACTAAACATATAGATGATCAAAGTAGGGATTTTTTCTGGGGGGCGAAGGTAAAAACCCCTCCAGTTGCGTGGAAAGAGGTTTGTAAACCAAAAAACTCTGGTGGTTTAGGGGTTCGCAAAGCTCAGGATTATAACCAAGCGGCTTTAGCTAAACTGGGTTGGAAGATTCTGACGGAAGAAGATAATTGGTGGGTTCAATTGGTTAAAGCTAAGTATTTGAGGAAATATCCGTTCTTTGATGTGAAGCCTTCCAGCACTGCTTCACTTGCTTGGAAGGGTATCCTCCAAGCCAGACCTATTCTGTCCAAAGGTATGCGTTGGATTATTGGGAATGGCCGTAGTATCAACTTTTGGTTGTTCAATTGGGTCTTTGAATTCCCTCTCATCCTTCTCATCCCCGAGGCCCAGCGTGGTTCTGTTGACACCTCCAGCCTTGTAAGTGATTTTATTTGTGAGAATGGGTGGGATCGCCCCAAGCTACTTACAGTTCTTGATTCGACTACAGTTAATAAAATTTGTAATATATACCTACCCCTTACACCCTCTGAGGATGAGTTCGTTTGGGGCTTCACGGCCAATGGCAAATTTTCAGTTAAGTCTGCTACTTGGTGCCAATCCACAAGTCAAACTCACCCTAATTGTAAGCCAATCAAGAAAATGTGGTCCTTGGCCATTCCTCAAAAAGTCAAGATTTTCAGCTGGCTTCTCCTACGAGATCGCTTACAAACAAAGCATAGATTAAGCAGATTCTATTCTCACACTGATTCCACTTGCCAATTGTGCAGTTCTGACATTGAGACTTCTGACCATCTATTTCTTGAGTGTCAGTTTGCCAAGGGTGTTTGGAGCTCCTTACCGGATGTTCCTGTTCCGGGGATCCAATACCCTTATTATGCTCAAAGATTGGCTTCATCAAGTCTTTACTGATCCGTCAATTTCTGATGATCTGCTTGCTTGTATTCTCCTTACTTGTTGGCAGATTTGGGAGGCTAGGAATAAACTGGTCTTCCAGGAATAAAACCCCGCAGATATCTCGTGTTATCCACCTTGCTACTACTGCTGGTAAGGAGTTTATCTCTGCCACTTCGCATGCTCGTCCTTCCCATGCCAGGCCGACTGGCTACATCAAATGGAACCCGCCGGACTCTTCTACTCTCAAGGTCAACTTTGATGGTTCGGTCACCAGTTCTGGTGCTGCTGCTGGTTTTGTTATCAGGAATGAGGCTGGTGCCCCCATTCTCGCTGGTGCCAGGCCTGTTGGCCAAGTTACTGTCCCCATGACTGAAGCTCTGGCGCTTCGTGACGCCCTTCTTTTTGCCCGTCAACATCACTTCAACCGGATTGCTGTCGAGGGAGACTCCAAGCTAGTTATTGACTGCATACAAAATCTTTGCATCACTCCTTGGTCCCTAAGATCTGTTATGCGTGATATTCTTCAGATAGCCTCTGCATTTGAAGCTATCTCTTGGCGCCATGTGTTCCGAGAGGCCAACTTTGTAGCTGATGCTGTCGCCAGCCATGGCCATGCTCTTTCTAATATGCATATTTGGCAAAACTCTGTTCCCACTTCTGCCCGTTCTGCTTTGTTATTTGACTCTGTAAACTCTGGTTGCCCCAGAGGGTTCTCTCTTTAATTCATTGGTTTTTCATCAAAAAAAAAAAAAAAAGCCAAAAAAAACCAAAAAAAGTAAAGGTATAAGGTGTGGTTGGGTGGTTTGGGAGTTGGCTGCGGTTTGGGTTGGGATTTTTTGCATTTTCTTTTGTCTGTTCTTGTTCTTTTTAGTTTAATTTACTTGGGGGTGGGGGTAAATGTGTTTTTTTTTTTATATTATTAAGATATTGTTCTGAATAATATTATATAAGATTGTATTATTATGTTGTTTTTTTTCTTTTATATTCACGGTTACAATCCTTTTGCAATGTGTACAATGATGTTTCGTGGATAATAATTTTCCATAAATGGCTTGATTATCGATCGAGCATATTGAAGATATTTTTAAAGGAAAAAAGACTGCACTCCTGCGATGTCTGCTTGGGCGTGTGGGACCATCGATGCACGCAAGGATTCTCTAAAAACGGGGGGGTTTTTGGGTGTGTTTTTTTTTTTTGGGGGGCAAGGAACAAAATTTCGACCGAAATACCGAAATTTCGGTCGAAATTTCGGTATTTTTGGGATCCCGAAATTTGAATCGGGGTACGTCTCAATATCATCGGAAAAATACCGAAATTTCGGTAATTTCGATAGTTTCGGTTAAATTTCGGAAATATCGTGTCTCAGAGGCTAAAATGCCCGAAATTTTCGAAAATTCGACCGAAATTTCGGTTAAATTTCGATTAAATTTCGGTTTCGGTTAAGTTTTGGGAATGCTTTATATAGCTTGTCAATGAGCTATTTGTTGGCTTCTTTACCTTGAATCCTGACAACTTTCTTTGTGTTTTCTTGCCTTCTTTAATACATTGAACGAAATATGGCTCCAATAATGGTGGTGGTGGTGGTGGTCATCATGGGGGTAATCAACATGAAGGTATGAATAAGGAATATACTTCACAACGACAAGGTTATAGTTCATATACTTGTGAGAATCAGTTTACACATGCTACCCAGGATTCAAATCATGGTGCTAGAGAAGCTGGTCCTGGAATTGGAGCAGTTGGAAAGTCACGTCCAAGGAGGCGTAACAGGTATAGTGAAGGTTTTCCTCAATCTGAATGTGATTCCATTTCTTCGAATTTTGGGACAGTGAGCTTGGAAAATGAATCCACTAACATGTCTACTGATTTTAGTGCTCATGTCCCTCATTGTTATGGTGGCAATCCTATGGGATCTAGCTCTGATAATACTTGAGGTTTTTTTGATTATATTCAACCCCGAATGTCATATAGTGGTCCAAGTACTAGTACATATGGTTCATATGATTGGGTGAACCCAGCATATCCAATTTTTGGAGAGACTGTAGGAGAGACCAAAGTACGTACAATAGGCATATTCAAAATTACGTTCATTTCGCCAGCCGACTAATGTCATGACAGCAATATTGTTAGTTCACTGATAATGATTCAAGAAGTAAACATGAGCCTCATCGTAATAGTTTTATGTATTAAAATAATATGTATGTGTAATTCTGATGTATTATATTCCTTAAAACTCTTATATTATATTGTAATATTAATGTATGGTTAATGTATATTTCATGAGCCTCACCTTAATTTATTGTACTGATTGATAGCTTAGTGGAATAAAAAACACTAATTCTTCTCCCTTACGTATATAAAAGTTAATCTATATTGACAATATTATATAGCTTAAATGTTAAATTGCATTATTTGTTACTTTTAAAGCCTAGAGAAAGTAGAGATATTAATTTATAGGGTTTCTAATATGTTTTTCATCTTCTTTTTTTTCAAACCGAAATTTACCGAAATTTTAACCGAAATCGAAATTTTAACCGAAATTTCCATAAATTTTGACGACCGAAATTTCCATCGAAACCGAAATTTTATTCCTTGCATACAAATCAGTTGAAATGTTATGTTCTTTAAAAAACATAGTAAGTACTTTCGAAACATTTGTTAAGAGGTATTAATCTATCTATATAGTATATATATATATATGAGGAAAGTAAGGGTAGAATCAGGAATTTACATAACCAAATGATTTTGAGTTTGAGTGATTTTTTGCATGATTGGTTTTATCTCTAATCAATAAAATAAAAAGTTAGTTGATTGATGACTGGTGTTGTGGGATTGAGTGCGGAGTAGACTTGTCTATCCATGAAATACGGTCTACTATTCTATGTGTAATTTTGTTATCTATAAAATTTGTCATTAAAAATATAAATAGTTCTGATCACGATACGCTTCAATCAAGAGTGTGAAAAATGAAATCAAAGCAGCACTTGACTCTAGCTTAAACAAAAAAAAAATTATATGTGGATTATATTAGACGGAAGTGAGTGGATAACATATTGTACTAAGTCCATTTACTGAGAGCTTCCCTGTAAATGGTATCTCCCTTCTTTTTTTTATCCCATTGCGTGACCAGCTACTGTGAATTGGCAGAAATGCAAAAGGGCATGTAAGCTTTCAATCAAAGATGATATTAGTTACAAACTTAATTAAAGATTAAACATCCTCACTATCTCTGCTGCAGCATAATCAAGCATTGGACCTACTGATCACACCTTCTCTTTGAATGAAAAGAACCATCTTCAAGTTAATCCTAGAAAACTAAGAAAAGGTTTTGTGTGGGGCAAGAGACAGGGTTTTAATTGCTTGATAAAGCATTAGCCAATCTTCCACCTTTCGACCACCTTTTGACCATTTCAACATAATATCCCAACCTACTTGACAATACCTTTGTAGTTAAACAACTGATCGATAAGTTCAATTTGGAATCTGGGGAGGGCCTAGAGATAGGCGAATACGCGACGTCGTCGTTGATATGATGAAGGCTGAAACAATCTGACGAGAATTCTCTTGTGAAACGGATAACTCGTCACAATTGTGTATTAACTTAATCCTTTGTATACCAATTCGACCTCATAATCCAATTCAAATTTACTCGCCGATGTCCTTTCAGTCATATAGAAGGAGCTGACGTTGTTTCTTGTGTATATGGTCCTTCGTCAGTTCACCACTGTTTTTTGGGTCATCTTTGTCTTTCTAAATGCAAGACAACAAACACATGGCTAGGCCACACACGGTAGCAGACAATGGCATGTGCCTCAAGGCCCAATGCCCTTGTCCATTAGAGGGTAGCTAAAATTGTCAAAGGAGAACCATTCTGATGGTTCTCATAATCTTTTGTTTGCCTTTGTCAAAACAAGAAAACGGAATTTAGACTAGTAATATTTCTCTTCTTAATTAAACGAAGGTTCAAGTTTGAATAGCTACGCCCATCAACCTAGTAGACACTATTTTGTTATCAGAACCTAGTAGACACTACTCGATCATCTACATTTACATCCATGAACAGTAGTATTACAGAATCTTCAAGCAGGGACAGGAAATGCCGTTGAGAAACTTACGCAATATAAAGCTGAATTCAAGCAGGGACACAACTAAATGCCTACGGTGGCTTCCTCATGCCAAGAAGTTCACAGACTCGATATTGACCAATATAGCCTGCCAACAAAGTTCATAATTATGCTTTCCTTTTAAAAGCCTAAATTGGAGTGCTTGACTGGAAACTGGGGATTCTGCATGATCACTCAGAAAAGTGCTAACATTTATCCTTACTGTTAGTGGATACTCATTGTCTGCCTTGTTTCATTGAAAAATTGCACTGAAAAAGGGTATAAGAATCTCCCCACTATTCGTTTAGGCAGCTAAACAGAAAAAGAAAAACCTAGGCTCTCCAACAGATCCCAAAAAACCAAATAAACCAAGGATCAGACTATCAATTACACTAGAAGGTCCATCTATCCAGCAAAATCCTAAATCTAAGATTAGCATTTTTTTGCAATACTATTGGGGAAAAGCTACCCTAAGCAACATAAAACACGGAAAATAAACACGGATTCATGGAATAGAGATAACTGATTTCTATACATGCTTCATTAATCCCAACCTAACAGATAAAGGTTTCCGACTTTTATTCAGTGAAAGTATTGAGAGAACAAACCAAGATACTACTTTTCTGCCTATGTAATATGTAGTGTCTCAGGACATTGAAATATATAGTGTAAAGATTCAAATACATACAGGACTAGGCGTTTCTTAATACCTGAAATGTGAATGTAAGTGCAACTCCGGAAGGCAAAAGTATTTTCATCTTCCAGATATTATAAGGGAAGCAGCAAGAAGTACTTTCAATTAAATCAATTAAGGTAAAGCATGTGTTTTTACAACAGCATTCTTAATGTAACAGATAGATGACAAACGCAGCACGAGGTCTACAAAAATGAATCCAAATTAATCTCCTTTTAAAAATGGTACATTGCCCTTATGGAATTTTTTAATGGATTTGATAACTTCTACAGCCAATGCCGTGTCCTCTGGGTAATAAGCAATTGGATCAGATAGTAAAGGAGTTGGCAGGTTGAGCACCCCTTCAAGTGTTGCATGAACACAATAGGCTGAGTAGGTAAGATGATATCCACCTTCTTGGACAATCAGCAGACGTCCATTAGAGTGGCTATCTGCCAGGCTACGAACTACCAAGCCAATATCTCGATAACCTTCCATGGTCAAACATTGCCTTCCATTTGGATCAAACTACGAACAAGTAGTGTTATTCTATTAGCTACTCCAATTTTTTTTCACAATAAAAGTGAATTCCTCAAAGCTAGACACAGATCTTGAAATTCATGTTCCAAAGAATTAGTTTATCAAGGGTTTCCCGAAAAGAAGAAGAAATACGGAAATAATAATTAACTCTACACACAAGGTGCTTTAATAAATTTTGGGAAGTCTCTACCTACAAGCAATGAGGATTTCAGTTTTCTTACCCAGGACTGCTTTCTATTTTAGACGCAACTCTAAACTTTCAGAAATGTAAGTTCATGCACAGGAGAAAAAATTCAGCTCTCTCGTTAGACCTAATTTATGGGTCCTGATTATTGTAGGATATAAAAACATATGACGAAATATATCCCACCCAGACAGATATTGACGTATTCAGATAGTTCAAGATCAAAACTGAAGTTCTTCCACAAATAACATATTGTACGTATTGCAAAGAAACACTATCCTAAAACCCAGAAATTCTGCTTCAAAAAATAGGCAACCAAGGAAATTATCTAAATTAGAGTAGATCAGAAAGATTAAACTTACAGCACTTGAATCTTGTCCAATGACCAGAACTATCATTTCAGGCTCAAACTTTTGGACTGCAGGGACAACCAACTCAGTCATGGCATACCTGTATCCTTGGTCCCCTGTTCCATTTGGGAGAGGTATATTCAAATTATAGCCAAACCCCGCCCCTATACCAAGCTCATCAATAGAGCCTTTCTGCGGGTGCGAAGGACCCCACGAACCATGATTCATATGAAGAGACATTGTAAGAACCTTATCAGACTGATAGAACCCCTCAGCAGTCCCGTTTCCGTAATGGACATCGATGTCTATCACTACAACCTTTGCACAGCCATTTTTTAAAGCCAATTGAACAGCAAGTCCCGCATTGTTAAGGAAACAGTAGCCATCAGCTTGAGTAGGCTGAGCATGGTGACCCGGAGGCCTAACCAATGCATAAGCATTTTTGCCATGTCCATCAAGTACATGCTGCATTGCCGATAATGTAGTACCAGCAGCAACAAGCGCAGCATCCCATGATCCGGGGTTTAAGAAAGTCCCAGCACATAACATCTTACCCCCATCTTTATTTGCCTCAACCAATTCCTTTATGTAGTCTGTAATAGCAGCATATTTGAACCAACATCACATTCTAATCTGACCCCAACCAATATAGTGTTCATAACATGACTAACTCACGAGACAACTAGTAAAAATTGACAAACTCAGCTCACAATCAACTTTAACTTGTTAAACTTTCCAAATGTTTGACAGCAAATTGTCACCAAAACTGAAGCTACATATCGAAAACAGAGGATCAAGTAAACTACTATAAATTTCATTCAGACAACTTCTATTTACGAGAACTTATTGACACTTGAAGCGAAAATCAAGCAGCAAAACTGAAAGCCTAAGAAATCACAATAGCATGCTAACCCAACAGATGCATTCGATAAGTTAGGCAATTCCGAAGAGAACCCAAGTACCAGGAGAATGGAAAGAAAGCAATTCATCAATCAGAGCAGGCCTTCCGGGGAGCCAAGATATATGGGGAGAGATAGGACCTCTCTTTAGAATAGAAACCATGTTTTTGACTCTGTCCGAGTTCTCTGGGTGCTTTTCCAACACGTCAAGAAAACCAGGGTCCATACCGGTGTCGAAAACTCCATTCCCGGAGTTGTGTTCGAGCATGCCCTTGTCCCAGAACACATGTATGCGGTCAGTTTGGGCAGTGGCAGTTGCAGTAGTTGGAGCAGCCATGGAACTCTCTTTTTCTGTTCCAGTTGCCAAAAAGGCAGGCAGAACTGGAAAAGTAGGAGACTCTTCTGGGCTTGGACCTTTCCGCCCCAGCAACAAGTTGTTCAGACTAGTTAAATTACAGGGAAGCCCAATTTAAGGCCCCCAGCTTATTTCACGTTGGAAAAGCCCAATTAATGAACAGTTATTTATTTGTCCTACGGGACCCGCTGGCCCCATGAATCCAACGGTCACAGTAGATTGCATGACCTTTACAAAAGACCCGAAGGTGGGAGATCACTTTTGAGATTGCATGCTGCGCAATATAAGAGCAGGATATGGCAGTGTGCCTTTGTTACTTGCCTTTTTTGTTCTCTCTTTTAACTCTTCGTCTGCCAATATGCTCTGACTCTGAAATTAGGGTTTCAATTTTCAGACGATTTTGATTTGAAAATCTGAAATTAGGGATTCAATTTTCTGACGATTTGATTCAATTCGACTTTCCGTCCTTGAAAACATTGAATCTTTTTCTCAAAACCCCTAGAAAACACAAGTCAGATCAGAATTGAAAACAAAATGCTGCTGCCATTGGGGTGCAAACTTCGTCCCTCCGATGAAGAACTAATCAGCGGCTTCCTAAAGAAACACGTGGCCGGAGAGCCGCTAGAGGCGCCGCTAGACGAACTAGTTCTAGTGGACTCGAACAACCAATTGGGGAGAACAGAGCCGTGGGTGCTGTGGGCTGGATTCCAATGGCACCACCTCACCGAGCAACACCTCTATCTCTTCTCCAAATTGAAAACCACGAGTGTCAAAAGTGGAAAGGTCAATCGGAAGATCGAGCCCGCCGGTTGGACTTGGAGGGGATCACACTCCGTGGACGTCAACGACGATGATGGGAATCGCATCGGACTGAAGCGGTTCTTGAGGTACGAGAAGAAAGGGTGCGATGAAACTAGTAAGTGGTTGAAGCCCCATTGAGTGTCCTCTGCCGATTGAAAAAGGGCCCAAAAGGTTGTGGTGTTGTTGGCACTAAGAGAAAGACAACTTTTTCAGATGAACAAGAGCAATTGAATTTGCAGAATATAAAGAAGATGCCCTCATCAAAAAATAAAAAGGCAAAACACGAAGAATTGAATTTGGAAATTGATGATACCAATTGCAGCCATGATGATGGTGTGATGGTTGAGGACCAAGAATCCAGGCCACAAAGCCCTAACAATGTGCCTGCTGGTCCTCCTCAAGTCATTGAGGAAACCTGGTCTCATCATATCAACAATAGCCTAGTTGAGTTTGATGACCAGGATTACACCATTTCCAATATGGCTGAATATCTCACAACAAGGGAGTATAAATATGGTGGTTCATATTCATATGGAGGATTCCAAGCTTCCACTCCAACTAGTTTGGAGGACTATATCATCCCACCACCACAATCATCAA
The DNA here is from genome assembly GCA_033992175.1 of Spiraea crenata. Classification (NCBI taxonomy): domain Eukaryota; kingdom Viridiplantae; phylum Streptophyta; class Magnoliopsida; order Rosales; family Rosaceae; genus Spiraea; species Spiraea crenata. The sequence goes on along the minus strand of JAVBHV010000086.1, from coordinate 610,617 downwards.
CCCCACAAATTAGTAGCTCCTGTGAACCAGAAGAGCCCCTTTGTGACTACTTTGATCAATTTCTCGGAACAAGCGTAGAGGTAGAGCCAACTTCATATTATCCGGCAATTGGTGGTGGTGCTAATGGAGGATTCCAAGTTTCCACTTTGACTAGTTTGCGGGAGTATGGCTGCATCCCACTACCCGAGGACGAAGACTCTTCTTGCAAGATTTGCTAAATGAGCTTAGAAACCACTTTCATCTGTGGTTTCTAAGCCCTACACTCTGCAGTTACAAAAATGAAAGAAGTAGTTGTGCACCCACATTCACTACTTGTACAACTTATGAGGCATAACTAGTCTTGCATCACCTCATTTAGCAAATCTTGCCAAGAAGAGTCTTCGTCCTCGGGTGGTGGGATGCAGCCATACTCCCGCAAACTAGTCAAAGTGGAAACTTGGAATCCTCCATCAGCACCACCACCAATTGCCGGATAATATGAAGTTGGCTCTGCCTCTGCGCTTGTTCCGAGAAATTAATCAAAGTAGTCACAAAGGGGCTCTTCTAGTTCACAGGAGCTACTAATTTATGGGGTTGATGATTGTGGTGGTGGGATGGTACAGTCCTGTAAACTAGTTGGAGTGGAAGCTTGGAATCATCCATATGAATATGAACCACCATATTCGTACTCCCCTATTGTGATATATTTAGCCATATTGGAAATGGTGTAATCCTGGTCGTCAAACTCAACTGGGCTATTGTTGATATGATGATACTAGGCTTCCTCAATGACTTGAGGAGGACCAGCAGGCACATTGTTAGGGCTTTGTGGCCTGAGTTCTTGGTCCTCAACCATCACACCATCATCATGGCTGCAATTGGTATAATCAGTTTCCAAATTCAATTCTTCGTGTTTTGCCTTTTTATTTTTGATGAGGGCATCTTCTTTATATTCTGCAAATTCAATTGCTCTTGTTCATCTGAAAAAGTTGTCTTTCTCTTAGTGCCAACAACACCACAACCTTTTGGGCCCTTTTTCAATCGGCAGAGGACACTCAATGGGGCTTCAGGAACGTTGTATTCCTTCAACAACCACTTACCAGTTTCATCGCACCCTTTCTTCTCGTACCTCAAGAACCGCTTCAGTCCGATGCAATTCCCGTCATCGTCGTTGACGTCCACGAAGTGGGATCCCCTCCAAGTCCAACCGGCGGGCTCGATCTTCCGATTGACCTTTCCACTTTTGGCACTCGTGGTTTTCAGTTTGGAGAAGAGATAGAGGTGTTGCTCGGTGAGGTGGTGCCATTGGAATCCAGCCCACAGCACCCACGGCTCTGTTCTCCCCAATTGGTTGTCCGAGTTCACTAGAACTAGTTCGTCCAGCGGCGCCTCTAGCGGCTCTCCGGCCACGTGTTTCTTCAGGAAGCCGCTGATTAGTTCTTCATCGGAGGGACGAAGTTTGCACCCCAATGGCAGCAGCATTTTGTTTTCAATTCTGATCTGACTTGTGTTTTCTAGGGGTTTTGAGAAAAAGATTCAATGTTTTCAAGGACGGAAAGTTGAATCGAATCAAATCGTCTGAAAATTGAAACCCTAATTTCAGATTCAGAGCGTATTGGTAGACGAAGAGTTAAAAGAGAGAACAAAAAAGGCAAGTTAGCAAAAGCACACTGCCAGATCCTGCTCTTATATTGCGCAGCATGCAATCTCAAAAGTGATCTCCCACCGTCGGGTCATTTGTAAAGGTCACGAGATCTACTCTGACCGTTGGATTCATGGGGCCAGCGGGTCCCGTAGGACAAATAAAAAATTGTTCATTAATTGGGCTTTTCCAACGTGAAATAAGCTGGGGGCCTTAAATTGGGCTTCCCTGTAATTTAACTAGTCCAATAAATTGGGCTGGGTCGCAAAATGAATTTAGTTAGCGTTATCATCGTCTAATTGCTACAATATTTAGAAATCGATGTTTCTTATCAAAATAAAAATAAAAATCTTCTACAAATCGATGGCGTAGGTAGACGTTGAGCATACATGGATTATATCAAACCATCCGTTATATTTTGTATGTGAATGTTTGTATGAATTTAAAGTTTTAAACTAATACTAATGTAGCTGGTGTTGTAGATTTAATAAGTTTTGGCACTATTTTACTCGAACATGTGTCGTTATATGAATTCTTTTTGTTCCTGCAAAATGCTCAAACAGTTCATGCAAATCCAAGAAGTGTTCCTAGTAGAAAGTGTTCCTACAAAATGCTCCAACAGTTCTTGCAAATTGTTAGGTGTTCATGCAAAAAAATCTTAATTTGTTCCTGCAAAATCGTAAAGTGTTCTTGCAAAATTGTAAATTGTTCTTGCAAAAATAAAAACAAGTGAAATTTTCAAAACTAGAATAAATATTTAAAGTTGATTAATATGACAGAAAATTCATGTCAATTGGATTGGTTGGTCCCCTTCTTCCAATAATAGAGATTGGGTTTTTTTTTTTTTTGATAAGTAAAAGTATATTGATGAGGGCTAATACCCAACCAGCTTACAAGGCAGACCTCCAAGAAGAACAACAACAAAAAGAGCCAAAAGGCACAGCCCCAAAACGAGGGAAAACAGAGGAGCTTACAGGGCAATATTCCAAGCCATAGCTAATTGACTATTGCCCACAATGGGCTTCAAAGACAAAGAACAAAGTTTACAACGGATAGTATTAACAATGGACACTAACACCATAGCTGCCGGCTTTGAGACATTTCTAAACATTCTGTTATTCCTTTCCAACCAAATGGAATACACTGCAATCGACAAATACAACTTCTTGATAGTGGTGGACATGCTCTTCCCCTTCCAATCGGAAGCATAACTCACTAAAGATGAAGGCCACAGTGGGTTTGCCCAAGGAACTCCACAACGAGCCAAGACAGATCGCCATAAACCTTCCGAGAAAGGGCAAACAAAGTAGAGATGCTCATGAGACTCCAAAGCAGAATTGCATAAGACACAATAAAGATTTTGACGATTAATGAAATGTCCAACACGTTCTAAGGTTGCAAGCCGATTCCTTACCGCTAACCAAAGAACAAAGCTGGCCTTAGGAAGATTGCCATAGAACCATACAACACTAGCCCATGGGACACCAACACCAGGCCCGGAAAGAGCCCTTCACATAGAGGCTGAAGAGAAGGCCCCATTCGCTTCCGCCACCCAAATAAAACGGTCAGGAGAACCAGAGGGTAGAATGGAATATGAGCTCACCTAGATAGATCTCAGCGCCGGGTTGGAGGTAAGAGGCCAAACCCAATGAGAACCCACAATAACATAGCTCAACTTAGACGATAGATTCAAGCCTAAAACTTGCACCAGGGAAGAACCATGCGAAGTAATCATGGGGGAATTGCCTAACCAGGTGTCTTTACCATCTCCAACAATAGCGTGAATCGGTGGCAGAGTGCAAGGGCGAAGCTTCAAGAGCTTCCTCCAGTTGGAAGAATAGATTGAAGGAGGTTTGATAGACCAAAAACAATTATCACAGCTATAATAGGCTTTCACCCAGTCCACCCACAAATTCATGTCACTATCAGCAAATAAATGTCAAATGTGCCTTGCCATTAAGGCCTTATTCCAGATATGAAGATCCCAAATACCTAACCCACCTTCATCCTTCGACAAACAAACATCACTCCATGCCACCTTTGCCGAAGAAGGACCATCAATAGTCCCTGCCCAAAAGAATCTACGAAGCCTCGCCTCAATCTCCTTAAGAACCTTTTTAGGAAGAAAAAGGTGGGAGCCCAAAAGACTTGTAAACTACATAGAACAGATTTTATAAGAAGGAGCCTGCTAGCATAAGAAAGAAATCTGTGTTCCCAACCACGAATCCTGGCATCCACCTTTTCAATCAAAGGAGCACAATCAGAGAACCCCAACTTTGTGGTGATTAACAGAACTCCCAGGTACCTAATCGAAAGAGCTCCCTCGTCAAACCCAAAAAGGTTAGTGATTCGAGAAGCACAATGATTTCTCACCCCTGCCAGAAAGATATTACTCTTCATAGGATTAGGCGAAAGACCCGACTTGGCCGAGAACCAATCCAAAGCCCTTTTAAGTATCCGAGCAGAAGACGTATCGCCATGGCAAAGAAGTAATAAGTCATCCGCAAACGACAGATGAGTAATTTGAACTCTCTCACACTACCAATGGTACCAGAAGAAGGAGACTCTGCAACATACTCTTGCACTTTACGAGAGAACAAATCCATGGAAATGATGAAGAGATAGGGAGACAGAGGATCTCCTTGCCTTAAACCCCTTTTGGACGGACAGAAACCAGTAAGTTCCCCATTGATAGCAATAGAAAACCGGGCAATTGAAACACACGTACGAATCCAGTTAATCATGCGCTACGGGAATCGAAAATCTGAGAGGGCCTGGAAAAGGAAATCCCAACTTAGCGAGTCATATGCCTTCAAAATATCAACCTTTAAAGCACATCTCGGGGTACCACGGTTCAGATGGTATCCACGAAGGAGCTCCTGCACCAACAAAACATTGTCTCCAATACGACGGCCCCCCACAAAAGCCGATTGGGACAGCGAAATAATCTGAGGCAACACCCCTTTAATTCTATTGGCAACCAGCTTAGTAATAATTTTATAGAGAGTATTGCAACAAGAGATTGGACAAAAGTCAGCCATGGAAGATGGATTTACCACTTTGGGGATCAAAGTAAGGATGGTGTTGTTGATCTCACCCAACATCGAATTTGTCCAGAAGAACTCCTTCACTGCTCTGATTACATGAGTACCAATGATGGGCCAAGCACGTTGAAAGAACAACCCATAAAACCATCGGGGCCAGGGCCTTATTAGCCTTCATAGCAAAACAGACAGCCTTAATTTCCTCAACAGTGAAAGGCTCAGTCATTCCCATGGCATCAACACAAGATATCGGATTAGACACTAGAGAGCTAAGATCCCCGCAGTCAGTAAGGGAGTTACCACAAAGAAGCGACTGAAAGTAACGAACAACTTCCAATTTAATATCTGAATCTTCTATAAGCACCATACCATCCTCATTCACAATAGACGAAATACAATTACGATTGTTATTCTTCTTAATAACACTGTGAAAGTAGGTAGAATTATGATCCCCTCCTTCATCCACTTTAACCTGGATCTTTGTCTTAAGAAACTCTCCTCTCTATCCAGGCAATCCGGAAAAGTTTTCAATAGGGAATGCTCTAAATTCACTAGCACCGGATCACTAGGGGAAGAGGAAAGGCGGGATTGGCAATCATCCAAAACAGCCTTAGCTTCTTGAACCGCAATAGAGACATCCAGCTCAGGACGCCTATTGAGCTTTTTAAGCTCCATTCTCACCAATTTAAGCCGACGGACCAACTGAAACTGAGCAGTACCGATTACAAGGGTGTCAAAAGCTTCAGACATGACAGAGAAGAAATCCTGGTGGTCTGCATAAAATTTTATGAATTTAAAGGGAAGCCGCCTCCGAACTCTATCAATTCCCAAGGTAACAACGGCAGGAGAGTGATCAGAGCTACCAGGATTGTGAAAAACTGCAAGACTAGCACCAAAGATAGACAACCACGCACCATTAAATAAAACTCTGTCTAGTTTTCGCTTAAGGAAAGACCCATCAAATTGGCGGTTATTCCAAGTTAACAACTCTCCAGAAAAACCTAAATCATCCAACCCAACATCCACTAAGCACTCACCAAACTCCAAAATAGCCACAGGCCGATTGTCCACTTTACCGACACTTTCATACAAGAAACGAGTGATATTAAAGTTGCCTAATACCAACCAAGCTGCTGAATTAACCACATTATGTAAATGACGAAGGTCTGACCACAAATCACACCTCAACCCATCATCATTAGCCCCATAAATGAAGGATGCACTGAACAAGTGCCCTGTCTCCTCCAAGCTAATACGATAGTGAATGGATTGATCAGACTTCTCCAAGATGGTAAGCTTCACCTCTGACGGGTCCCAACCAACCCAAATTCGACCATTGTAATGGTGCTCATAGTTATGAGTTACCTTCCATCTATGAAAGATGTTACCAGAAATTGCAACAAAATTGCGAGATTTCACACGGGTTTCAACTAAACCCACCAAACAGAGCTTGTGAAGCTCTGTAAACTTCTCAACTTCTAATTTCCTAGAGGGGCGATTCAACCCTCTAACATTCCAACACGCACTCTTAAACATTGGATTGAAAGGAAAATTGGACAAGGGTAGAAACTTGACCTGCCGCCTTAGTTTTGCGGATCCGCTTCTTCTTCTTCTTCTTGTAACCATGGAGCGGCAACTTGTCACTCTTCACAGCTTTACCTCCCTCCCGCAAATCCATTACTAACGTTGCCGAATCAGGAAGCTCCTCTTCAAAACTTTCCTCACTAGTTTCAAGAGTATAAAAAAAAAATTGGAGATGGTGGTGGAAGTGGAGGCGCCAACAGTAGAAGTCGATCTCGACAAAATGCCTCCATCAGCAACAATAGTCTGCTTATGTGTTGTTTGTTTAGCCCTGGGCTTGCTTTTAGCATGAGGCTTGGGCCCAGCAGAAATAGGTGGTTCCCCATCATAATTAATCTCTACTGACCCACCAGACCCCTTATCTTCATGGTTAGTTGCGGCACATTGCAATGAGGGAGTGGGCTGACTGACAGTCTTGGGCATAGTGGGGTAAGCAGGCTCATAATGCCCAAAAGATTTACACCGCGAGCAAATACAGGGACGACATTGATATTTGACCCTAACTTCCACAGATTTTGTGATTTCTCCATCCTCCTCAGAGGGTAATTGGAGGTCAGAAGAATCCACCAAGTCTTCGGAAGCATTAACCTTGACACAAATTCGCATGAATGATATACGCCTCCGAGCCTTCGTAAACAAATCAACATAAAGAGGCTTACCAATGGCACTAGCCACATGAGAGAAACCCTCTTGATTCCAATGCTCAACAGGGACATTGTCAAATTTGACCCAAATGGGGATTGAAGCATGAAGCGCTTTGGAGAGAACTAACGCCGGTTTCCATCATGTAAGAAATATCATCTTTCCAAAGAGGTGCCATGGCCCAGATTCCAACACTTCCAAACAAGAGGGTTCATCTTTGAACTTAAAAAAGAAAAACCCTTGTTCATTACCAAGAACATCCACAAGGCCTTTATTGCCCCACAATTTCCTAGTAATATATTGACAGCAGAAAACAGGATCTGCTTGTCAATGAAATATCCAACCAAACAGAATTGCCACTCCTTGGCTGCTTCAACCGCTGCCCTTCTTGGTGGGCAAACAACTCTTCTTGCCCCAACAACTTTGGGCTTGCAATAGTGAAGATTAGAGCACCCACGATCCGGCCCAACAAGAGCATCAAGCCCACTAGCTAACCCAGACACCACATCACAATAGCTACCACCAACAGAAGTGCGGGGTCCACTGACGTTAGCAGTCGAATTAATATTACCCCGACGGACAAGAGGTTGCAGTTGAGTCCGAGGTACCAATTAGAGCATCAGAATGGGGACCCTGCACTCGTGTCAGAGAACAAGTTGGCACACCAAGCCCAAGTTGATCATTTACCTGGCCATGTGTAGCATGCAAAGTCACATCACCTTGTGTTTGGTGCCCCCCATCATCGGAAGAAACTCCAACCGCATGCGAACCATCCGGTAAGAACTCTGGCTCACCCACCTGCACCACCACCACACTAGGAGACGCCGCAGCAACAAAATGGGCGGCCCGATCTCGGTTTGAGTCGCCGAGGAGCTGCCATCAAGAAGATTCTCTTGATCCAAAATGATTCCATTGACGATGGTACCATTAACAAGCCGTGAACTATACGCCAAGCTTCCAATTTGGGGGGAAGGATTCCTCAAAGCAAAGAGAGTGGCGGTGGTAGGATTGCTGGCTGGGATTTGGTTGGAAATGGTACAAGTGGATAGGTTAGGAGACAAGGCTTGCGCACTAAATCTGGGAGCTAGTGGGGTTGGCCGAAAACTGGGTGGTGTATGACCATGGGGTCGTAGGCTCAGTGTGGGGGGTGGGGGATGTGTGGGAGGTCATTTGCTATATGGGCGGAGCTTCAATCATCCATGAAAGGTTTAGAATTTTTCGACGTTTCTTTGAAAGAAGTGATGCTTTTTTCTATTGGCCCTGAAACAAAAAAAAAAGGATGGGTGCTTTCCTCCTTTGTAGCTCCAGTGACTGTTTTCAAGATTCTCCGATCTAAACGCTGCTCAAGGAAAATGTTCCTGTGTTTTCTCTGGGAGACAATGAATGTCGTCCCGCATGACAGGTTGGTTTGGCCGCAATTTTCCTTAGCTTTGGTTTGACTACTTGACATGATAATAGAGATTGGGTTCAAACCCTTACATGTGCGTGCATTAAATGGTTTTTGGCCCATTTAATGAGAAAGAGTGTGGGTCCCATGTGCCTATAGTGAATCTGGGGTCTGCATATGAATTGTAATCCTCCATGCAAACTAATGGGAATAAATGATAATTATAGGGTTTTTTGATAAGAAAAAAAGTGAAGTAGGTTTTTTAGTAACACTTTATTTTTTTGTAGAACTTTTTGGTAAGAATCTCTATTAGATAATATTTTTTGTACAATATTAATTTTAACAACGTTTTAAAACATTGGTTGGAATACAACATTCAAAACTTTGAGAATGAATAGTCTATAAACTCAAATGGCCTATGTAAGGCACCAGAACACAATATTCACAAAAAATTTGAACTTTAAAAAACGATGCAATTCGATAGGAGAAATTGTATGAATGTTGTGTTTTGATGTGTCACATAGGCCATTGAGTTTATGGACCATTCATGCTCAAATTTTTGAATGTGTATTCCGACATTAATTAATATACACATCATGTAACTTTTTTATTATTATTTTCTATTTATTTGGACACTTTTTAGTGTCAATAAGGGTAGAAAAGAAATTATTTTTATCGGAATAAGACAAAAAATTGTTTCCGTTAAAACTAACTAACGGAAGGGGTGTGGCTGTAATTATTGAAACCTGTGGGGGCTGACAGAAATATCACCAAACTTCATGGGGTATAAATGAAATTTTCCCTTAGCAAAATGTAATTACTGCTAGCTGGTGCGCGTTAAATGTTCATCACAGAAAATCGAAAACTAATCATACCTACCAAAGTTGGTTTATCTTACCACGAGCTAATACCGCCGACCAAAGAAATCTCAAGGAAACAACACCATGAGATCTGAATATGTCTAAGAAGAAACCAAAATTCAGCTTCATATAGATTTCAGTATTCTCAATGCATTCATTCTCCATCAGACAATCAATAATTTACACAACCCACGAGAACCTACCAAATAACAGGTGCGCAACATTGAACCCGCACAAAAGTTTTCACACATATTCTTTTCAGCCTTAGAATTAAGATAACATTATAAATCCGGCCTAACTAGATTGGGTCGCCATCACTATAATAAATTAATTGGTCTGTCTTGTACTTGTTACAAAAAAACAACAACATCGGACAAAAGGTGGTGCAGCAATTTGCATTGACCCCAGGTGAGCTTTCTGCTGTGAATCGCTCAATCACAGCCAAATGAGGGGCCAAATGCTAAAGTAGGTAGCGGTACTCGTCTTTGCAGAGTGAAATCAAATATCATTGCGACATCTGTATGAGTAGGTTACCAGTAATCCACAAAAAGACAGCACCGTCACAGCCGGACATGAACATTGAGACGTGTTGTCTTGGAAATGCTAGTAGTGTGGTACTAGCTCTGGCTCGTGCAAATGTCTTTTTTTTGGACATAAGCTCTTGCAAATGGTTTTTTGGTAAGAAATTTGCGTATACGCGTACAGTTGCGTTGAACATTTAATTAACTGCTTGGTTGGTAAGAAAGTGAAATAGAAAAATACTTGGAGCCCTTCCTTTTTACACTTCGTTAGCAGCCATTCCGTTTTACTTTGACATGTTATGTCACGTTAAAAGTTATTTTTCAGGTTTGTAGCGAGTTATTTCTATATATATTATCTTCTTCAAAGTCCAAAAACGTTAAAAGCATTTGCTGAGAATTGTACGTAGTAAATCGTCTTTCCTATATGCAGGACTTGATCAAGAGGGCCTTTCAATGTACGTAACTGATCACTATACATGACAAAAAGACATGGGTATGTGTCAATTATACTTTGTTTAATCAAAGAGTATTCTTTCCCTAATACAAAGTTTGAAGCTCAATTTTTCACTCCCCAATTGATTGTAGCGGATAATGTATGAAGATCTTATTCTTTACTACTTTATATAATTTATAATTTCACTCACATGTAGTGGTATCGTAGCCATCTCCTTCATAGTAGCTTCGGCATCACTTTTTAGGTTTCGTATGCATTTCCTCCATCCTCTCTCTATGTATATATATATATGGATAATAAAAGAGCTAAGCTAACTACAATCAAGCTCAAAAACATCAATCTCTCTAAGAAAGTGTGTGCCTCATCCTCACAAGCATACACAAAAAACATGGCATCTCAAGTCTTTCATCAGACCAATTGCAATGATGGAGAAAATGGCAATGGCCATGGACTGTGTGGGAGGCAGGGTTTGTGCAGGAAGATGAAAAACAAGGTGGTGGAATTTCC
>JAVBHV010000085.1:0-181912 GCA_033992175.1 Spiraea crenata | reverse complement strand
GTGAAGGAACCAAAGAACATGCTCGAGTCATGCGTATGAAAGAAGCAGACAAGAAAAGGAAAAGAAATTGCTGCAGAAGAAAAGAACACCACACAAAGCAAAGTTTCCAAGCAGGAACAGCAAAACACAACCAACAGGTATAATGCCAATATATTAATTTGCTTCCTTCTCTAATCTTTACAATTAATGTACAGGCATAAAAATAACTTGTTCTACAAGAGAAATCAATCATAGCAGTCTTATTTCCATATTTCAAACTGAAAATACTAAGATACTACTTGTTAAGAAAGGTGAAATTCAATCTCTAGAAGCATCTAGATATGCACCATTAATGTGGCGTAGCTCATGTAGTTTAACACTGAAGGTTATTGACATGGCCAATGTATTGAACAAATTCATGTATACAGAAACCATATACAATCCAATTAGCAGCTCTCCCTCAGACGTAATTGTTCATAACTACTAACACATTGCTTATACCCCAATTTGGACCCTAAACCTTAAGAAAAAATATAAACATGATGAAGAATTCACTAGAGGTTTACATTGAGAACTGTTTAGATCAATAAATATACCTGAATATGGTCACACTCTTCTACAAAAAAGCGAACCCTCTCACTAATTTCTTCTCTCTGCAAACCCCCAGATAAGGAATCCCTTCCGATGCCATAATTGTCAAATTTCTGAGGATCCACCCACAATCCACTTAATTCATACAAACTCTGGGGATGATAGTGAACTTTAGAAAAGTCAGTCCAGTGTTGCACTTCATTTTCTAAAGACTCCACTTTGTCCTGGTCACGAATTTCTCTTCCAGAATTACTCTCCCCACCACTACTACCATTCTGAGGGGTCGAAAAGCTATTCTGCTCTTCCTCGTACAAACTTTGCAAAAACAAATTCTTCTTACGGGGTTCGGCGGCCTGAGTAGAAACATTACCACCCCTGCACATTAGTCCAAAGACACTAGATTTCACAATACAACAAAAAAAAAAGCCACCATCCATAGCAATACACTAAAAATTACACAACTCTTCATAACCCAACAGACGAAAAAAAGGCCTCACCATGTGAAAACATTTGATGAAGCAGATGAACCGTCATCATACAGCGTACCGCGTGAACTCATAGACCCAAGGGACCCTAAAAAACTCAAAGAATCAAACTTTGCAGCAACCATAGACATTCTAGGCCACTATACACACAAACCCAATTAAAAGTTCACAACTTTATATCAAAACTACCTTGAAGACCAACAGAAACCAGGCGCGGAGTGTAAGTCTCAGCACCCTGCTCATATTCATTCCACAACAATCTAAGTAAAACAAAACTGAAGCAAGAAAAACATTGATTTAAACAGCACAAAAAATCCGAAAATCAAACGTTTGCAAACCTGGTGGGTCTCACCAGGGCGGTAGAGCACGTCCATGTTCAAACACTGGTTCTTGAATACTGGGTCGGCATAAGGGTCGGCCGCCAACCCGAGAAGCTCGTCCTTGAAGTTTTACATGAACAAAGTTGAGACATTTGTACGAGGAATAACAAGGATTGAGCTGAAGGGTGTTTTGAGTAAAGCTCTGTATTTGTACCTGGAAGTTCCAGAAGTGCGAGCCCACGAAGTTGGCGAAGCTTCCGAATTGGAGAGTGACGATTTCTTTCATGGCGTTCGGGAACCAGCAGAGTTGCCAAGGGGTTGAAGGAGGGAAATGGGTTTGGGTCTTGGGAAGCATATATATGTACACTCTGGCATATTGGGCTGGATTGTCTTCAAACCCGTGATGGCATACATGTGCTCTTATTTGATGTCACGATATTGGGGGGTAGCGGGTCTGATGATTTCGAAAGATACGAATGTATGTTCTTAATCAATGAAGTTACAAAATTTTTCAGGACCCAAGTAATTATTGGGACCGAAACGGGGAGGATTTTTCAAGTTTGAGGAGGTCTATGTTTTTGGATTAAAGAATCCAAATGAGTTTTAATTCCTTGCCCTTGATTCAATCATTTGATAAGAATTTATGCAGCGCCTATATCTGTATTATTTATTTAGAAATTTTTCTTTCTACTGGGTTATTTCGAGCCGAATGGTGGCTCCCAAGTAATCATTCAAAGGATGTCTTTGTTTCCTTGATCTCCAGCCTAGATGTACATCTGGCTGAAGGAGAATTTAAAATTAAAAATACCCGAAGAATATTTATGCTCTGGTTGCATGTAAGAGGTATGTAGGAAGTCTTTTACAAAGAAACCTATTTTTTCATGTCAACTAGGATTCGCAAAAATTAGTTATTGGAACTTTAGGAGCTATAACAAAAACCAAAATCTGCAAGCTCGAGCAATTGACACATGTCTCAATTGAATAGTCTTCATTTGAAGTGGCTAGAACACGTTTTCATCACTAGCTTGTTTGCATACAATCCAAACCAGGGAAATAATCAAGGAATGGTTGACATTGAAGCCAATAAACAAAGGAAAATGTTTGGTAGCTAATCAACAAATTACATAACAGAGTACAAATAATGAGCCACCTTTTGAATTATTGAATTTTCTAACCAAAAGATTCTTGGGGGTTCACAATCACCAGATCAATTGAACGAAGATTCAAACGAATGCAGCTTTATCTTGAGGGTGACTGCTTTGTCGTGGATCCATAACTGATAATGGTCTTGGCGGGAGGCTAGCTGTAAGATGAGATTATCAATCTATTTGCCAAGAAAAATTATGAGATTATTCAATGTGTAAATGGATAATATAGAAAAATGTAAGGCCAATTAGATTTGAGATTAAGAAATCGATTAGGTCTAATTTCATTGGCCAAGGGGTGCTTTGAATTTCCAATTATGTTAGATGGCCACCATTTTACATGACAGAAATGGGGGTAGCTGATGCTTTAGTAGATGCTATACATGGCATATTTTATTTGGAAAGAGATTGTTTAGAGCATAGCGTAACTTAATTTAGAGGCAGGCCACAAATATCTGTAGTGATGAAGTAATGAGCTATTAAGCTGTTTGGATAATTACGACTCAGTTTAACAAACTGTGATCTTGCAGCTTGACGCCAACCAGCAACTGCATTGTCCTCTAGTCTTTTCTACCTCAATTTGAAACTCTCAAGTTCAGATGTTAGAGCATGAGTAATGTAAGAGAAGTTAAACCATACAGATAAAATAAAGTGAATACTTATGTTGGGGAAAGACAGTCATGTTACTTGCTACAACATACAAGGTGCCACTACATAAACCTGTATAAAAGAACCAGAGGAAGAAACTTGCTCAACAATGGCAAATTTGCATCTCCTCTATCTAAAGTAGTGCCTCAAAAGAAAATAACTTACAGCTCCATACCCTTCTCGTTAGGTTAAAGATGCCTTATTACTATGCTCATATTCAGAAAACGATTTCCCATGTATATTTGTATCTGCAAAACTCATGGGGGATGACTGTATATCTATAAATTTCTTCCTTGATGGTTTAGAAGGCCACCCTTCCAGCTGCGGCCATCAGATTTCTCATCCTCTTCTGCTTCTCGGCTTTCACCTGACTCGCCTCCAGTTGCGGATCGACCTTTGTCAAACCCGTCAGCAAGGAGAGGACCCTGGGGAGAACCAGATTCTGAATTATTTGCCTTAGCATTGTCTCCACTGTGATCTAGGGGCATCCACAAACTATTGCTTTGGGCACCAGAAGAAGACGGTACCTTTCGAACATGAAGCCTGTACTTCTGGAAAGACAATCAGACAAACATATGAGCAAACAATTCAACCATTAATAGATTCTTATGATCACAGATTTAAGGAACATAGCTCATCAAGGAGTAACCAACCTGCAAATGGCTCTTTACTTCATCATTGGTTAGACCTTCCACCTGCATAAGTTCTCTTATCTGCTTTGGAGTGGCCACTGCGAAACAGAATACACAAATAAGGGACAAGCACATAGAATCCAAACATAGAGGTGAATTCGATTCCAATCTTTTGAAAAGGACTAAACTCAAATTCTTTGGTTGGCATAGAAACCATAAAGATCAAGTATTTTCTAAAACTGTCATGCTGTTTGAAGTGCAAGATTCTTCCACAAAATTAATTGTACTAACTAAATAACCAAAGGAGTATAGATCAAATACCAAGTTCAATTCCTTCCCACTACATATTTTCCCCATCTAAAATTCAATCAAGCTAGCACAATCAATTCAATTAGCTCAATTATAACATTTTCTAGTTGCAAGCCCCAACCTTGAATTCCCCCAAGCTGTTGTAGAGCATCAACAAAACGGCGGTGAAGATCTGGTGACCAGCACCGCCTTTGCTTCCTCAAGCCTTGCTGCTGCTGCTGCTGCTGATGTGGCTGCTGCTGTGGCTTGTTCTGTGATCTGATCACTTGGCCTGCAAAACCAGAACCTGACCCACCACCTCTGCAGCCATTGTTGTCGCTCCTCGAATTCGTATTGGCAGAAGCAGAACCACCAAACACTTCAGACATCAATGGAGTCATAAGAGAAAGACTTGGGACCTGAGAAACCTCCTTGTCTTCCTTCACACATTTCCTTGTAAAACCAGACTCCAGTTGTCCCTTCAGTGGCACATCCGGCACCGACCGATCATCTTCTCCATTGGTCTGCCAAATCAAACAAATTCAAGACATTTTATCAAAATTCTGCAAAACCCCCCAACAGAGTTTTAATCTTTATCAACGTTTTCTCATCAAAAACCAAAAGGGTATTAGAAACTAACCAGTTTGAGCTCAACAGAGCCGTGTTTGCTGTAATCGAACACATTGGTGCTTGTGCTCCAAAGCTGCGCAGAGCTCATCCAATTCTTCTTGTCACTATAATTTTCCTTTCCCGAAACTACCCCTCCATTCTCATCAAATTTACCCTTCAACGGCATGAACTCCTCCATCACCGGCCGATCTCCCTGCATTACCTCCTCCTTCAACTTCTCAATCGCTGCAAACCCAACAATCCAAACCCACAAATCATCAAAAACCCACCTCAAAAAACACGAAAACAAAATCGAAAACACCCCAAAAAAAAAAACAAATCAGAAAACTAAAATCAAACCAAACCAAACCAAACCCACCATCGTTTAAGAGCAGCATGCAGAGAGGAAGCTCGCGCTTGAAGACTTCAATCTTCCTCTGCTCCTCCTCTAGCCTCTTGACATAGCCAACGAGCTCCGACGACCTTAGGTCGCTGTCTTTAATGGCGGCCAGCTGGTGGAGGAAGGTGGAGATTGTTTTGGGGATAAAGACAGGGGTGGAGTCCAAGCTAAGCTCCATTGTTGGCTTCACTTTTTTTTTTTGTT
This sequence comes from Spiraea crenata, assembly GCA_033992175.1. Classification (NCBI taxonomy): domain Eukaryota; kingdom Viridiplantae; phylum Streptophyta; class Magnoliopsida; order Rosales; family Rosaceae; genus Spiraea; species Spiraea crenata. The sequence continues at coordinate 176,611 of JAVBHV010000085.1, read as the reverse complement.
CTCTCACTTTCTCGGGAAAGTCTGAAGCATTTGCTCAGATAAAAATCTGTTAAGGAACAGAAGCGACCCCATTTTATATATGTGTAAGGGAATTTTCAGATTCAGGACACAAAGATTCAGTGTTTTTTTTTTCATTTTCATAAGCGGGTCGTCGCGTCTCTGGGTCAACTCGGCCACTCAGATGATTAACTCGGGTTAATTGGGTTTTGGTTTTTGACGGTGGGAATCTTTTGGATGGGAATCCCAACTCCCTCACGCGGCGAAAATGTAATAATTTTGACTGTTCTTCTTTTTATCTTGTTTTATTGTTTTACCTTTTTAACTTTCGGTTTGGTATTTTGTGGGGGTGGGTCTTCAAGATTCTTCGGTAGGTGGGTGAAAGGGAATCGTTGACCTTGACGTATTAATGGCAAAGGACTGAGGGTTACTGTGGTCATCATGTGCAAATTATCTTTCCTTTCGTGGAATTAGTGGTTTGGAATCCGCTAAATGCATATTTACTTATTAAGTAAGAGATTGAAATAAATATGATTCATTTTGTTTTTTATTTTTTTTATTTTTTGTATTTACTAACTTACTTAGTAATCAAATTTAATAGATCTTACTTTAAGTTTGGGACAAAAGCCCCCTAAAAATGGGAATCAGATATGCAATGGGGCCTTGGGTATTCGATTCTCATTCCCGAAACTTATTTTCGATTCCATTTTGTAAGTAAACACGCCCTAATTTGCTCAGTAAATTTTTTTTGATAAGAGTGTACGTAAAAATTTTGAAATAAAAAATATGATATGGCTAATTTTACTTAAGTAAATTATATATTCTACTTATACAATCTGCCGCATTTGCCAATGTATTTGAAACTAACATGAATAATATCTATAAATTAGAATTTTATAGTAACTAAGCGACAAACTCTCAATTTGGCCGTCGAATGGTCTAAATTCAGCCATGCCACAATGACCCACGAAGCAATCTTCTTCTAGTTGAGGGACTAAATCCGGCAGCCAATTGCAGGCTCTCAATAACCAGCCCAGCAATAAGAAAAATTCTTCTATAACATAAACGGTCTCAACGCATTCCAAATGAGAATGTTGAAACTTGAAAGGATGTTGTCGTAATGTAAGAACTTTTCTATGCTATAAGCTACGTCTATAAATATGATGACTATTGGACTTTCTTCACCGGGAAACTAAATTCTAGTAACGACAATTTATCATTATATATATCCACTATAGTATGAAATTAGTAGCATGAGTAAGATAGAGATGTTGCCTATGCAAAACAATTCTGTCATGACGTTGTCAAATTTGCTGACAAACTAGAAATTGTACCATCTAAATGACAAACACTCAACAATAGCCTAAAAATTAAACGTCAAGAAAATAATGTTGATGACGCAATTGATTTGTCGTAACGAGACTTTTGAATTTGGAAGTGAAATTCCAATAAGACAAGTAGTCTTTGGAGATCGCCAATATATATCTCCCTATATATTCAGAAGAGTATAAATTTTTTAAAAATTTCTTGACCCTAATAGCTTTTGTTTATAACGGTAATGATATTATTGATTACTAACTGTACCCTTGCCAATACGCATGTAGATGAATGATTTGTTGTTTAGTGACCTCCATAAAGATCAAAAGTAATTTCACCGGGCACTTTCGTCCTATGTGATTTTTACCGTGCACTTATTAAGATTTGTTAGGTGTGATCAATTATGCATCTCCCAACCAACAACAGCTAAGGCAAGTAGAAAACATAAGACAAAATGAATTATTAATGGATTGTACGTTTTGTTTAAGTTTTTTCTTTTTTGAAAGAGGTCCTCTGTAAGTTAGATCGGGTTCGGTGTTTCTAATCATCATATAATTAACACAATGACAAGTAAACAATAAGGTAATAAGAGCGCATAATATCTAGTGAACACACTGCATATATGTTGATGCTATGTTGATGCTATTATCTGAAAAATGACATATTAATATTGTCATTTAACGTAATACATGACGAATTTTAATAGCAGGATCTAGAACCATAATTTCTAAAAAAACTGAAGAGCGAATTATTGGTGGCGACATGGAATGTACATAAATCTGATGGACAAAAAAACAAAATAGAAGAAATAAAAAAGAAAATTAGCAAACGTTTCTCATGTGAAAGAGTTTGATTCCCTTTGAGAAAAGCAAACTGTTTCTAGAATGGTTTATTCCTTCCTGACGACCCAGGTACCACTAACCATAAATAACAGAACAAAAGGATAGCCTCACCACCAACAAGCTTCCGACACGTTGCGCCCGATCCCTAGATCCGGGGCGGTGAGATTTCCTGCAGTCCCCGTTGTCCATTTGTACAAGCTGTCGTTGTTTCCAGAATTTGATGGATCGTGGCAAAACGGTGAGTTACGTTTTCGATTTCTGCCGTAAGATTCTTCACCAGGAAACCGATAGTGTCTGGAGCATCCTTTTTTTTTCGCATGAGATTCTCCTTCTGGATTTTGGCTTGTTTTAAGACTATAACCTTTTTTTTTTTTTTTTTTTTTTTTTTGAGAATGTAAGACTATAATCTTTAGGGACAAATAGATCCATTTTTCTATGGTACCTCATTCAGTTTAAATTTTCATTTTCAAGAATAAAGTAATAGGTACTACCCCTAATACAAGTGTTTCTGTCTTGACATAAACTATTTATGTAGACATGATTTTTAAGAGGATCACAACACAACACGACGATGGTTTTCTCGAGTAAGGGACCACATGGGATCTCCTTCACCTCCAGGTCACGAGTAAGTGAGTGCGGATCTTAGTGACCAACCCCTGCTCCACCTGATCCCCATCAATCGTTGGCAATACATTTTCAATCAGGGGCAGGATCGACACACTAAAGGCCTCCTTAATGATAGGCACAATCAGAACTCATAGAGAGACCCCTATGAGCACATTAGGAGGCCCTGATGAGGACGCAGACGTCTGTGCAACCCCTAAGGCCCAAACCAACATTAGGGTTTCCAGTTTAACCCTAGGAACCCTAATATTCTTCCAGGGAGAAGGAGGGCGGCAACAACTAGGCAGTCGGCAAAGTGCCGACCAAAGCAGGATGAGGGCACACATTTACAAGATGATCAATCCAGCGACATCGTCCACAAAGAGACCTGAAGATTTATAATTGAACATATGATCATGGAAGAAGAAATAGAGAAGAAAGGGAATCTAAATCAACCGAATAGATAAGGTCTTTGATGTATAAGTCATATACATTGTTGTTTTTTGACATTTTAATCCATATTGTGTGCAAAAGTATAATGCCAATTTAAAAGAATTTGTGACTAATATGTACAAAAACATATTAAGAGGAACTAGAATGTAGTTTTCCAGATAATAGGTAGTAAAAAGAAGAGGAGGCTTACGTGGTGTAGATAAAAATATAAAAAATTTAGCTTTAGAAGAATTTCAATATCTTTCAATTTCCAAATCTTACCCTATATCATTACTAAAATAAATGGTTCAAAAAATTGAGGTCCTGGTCTCCATCTACATCCGCCCCTGGTTGAGGGGAAGCGGTTCATCAAACTCGGCGTCCCCCATAGAAAGTTGGTCAGCAGATCGGTAATCGCCATGGAAAACAGTGAAAAACTTGGAGAGGAATACACGAAATCCTGTCAAAAACCGGAGGGTATCTCACAACTTAATTTGCGCGTTAGAGAGAGCTCTCTAACGGCGGCTAGGGTTTTGCTACGTCCAACCATTGGTTTTGGGAATGAGGTCACACACACACGAATCTGACCTCCTCAATTGAGTATCGACTATCAATTTCTCATCATCACATAAAAGACATCCATCAATTTGATAACAATTCAAAAAGATGCCAAGTTGAAGTGGGGAGGCCTCGGTCGGTAGAGCAAAAGACGAAGAAAATTTTAGAATGGTATTATTTAGGATTATAAAATGAAATTAATGAAATAAAAAACAACGTAAAGTGTGTGAAGTAAATTGTAGAATGTCAATAATAGCAGCTTTGTTTTTTTTTTTTCCTTACGGGTCAATACTTTAATTTGTTTCCTTCGGTAGGGGTAAGGATTCTTTGGGATGGGCTGTGGTTGATTTTGTTTAGTTTTTTTTAGGACAAATGGGAGGGAAAAGATGCTCTCTTCTTATGCTACGTGACAACTATTTGCAACCATCCAATGTATTTTGATTCCCAAATTTATTAAATGATTCTCGTATTCCTTACTAAGAATTGACGAATCCTGGACATGCTTTTGTATGTTCAAGCTTGCAAAAAGTACTTCAAATACAATTAAGAATTTTGATAGGATATATATGTAATGGTTCTCGAGCGAAATTGAAAAAGCATTAGAATCGAATTTGGGACTTCAAATGTGACAGGAAAACTAATTGATCCTCATCATACGTAATATTCAAGTTCAGTGCTTACAAATTCGACTCAAATAGCACCTTTGAAGTACCAAACTCTGTTTCATCTTAATTGACCTATGATTCTATAGCTAATTTCTTATTCGTATGGTACGTCCTTCACTTATCATTACATATGCTTTTTCGTCCTTCACAATTGTTTTATGAAATTTCTTTTAGAATTTAAAGTAAATGCTGTACGGTGAAAGAACAGGGTTCTAATGAAAATTTACGAATTGTACAATTGTAAGTTTTTATATGTTTAAAACTGTAGTTGTGTGAATCTTTTGATGCAATACAATTTTGTCTTTCAGTACCTCAATTAATCTTGAAACTAGAGAAGAATATTGCTGTACAATAGTGGAATCTAATCCTCTTAGGCCTGAATTTACTAATAACATGGTATGGTAGCTAATTATTCTGTGTGTGCAAATGCAGAAAGAAAAGCTCAGATGCTGCTTAGTTTAAAATTGAAGTTCAGTATGATAGTGATGTTGTGGAACATTTCGTGTGGTCCATGTTTCTTCCTTGTTTTATATTGCTGCTAGCTAGCTGTATTCAAATGTGGATTCATCAAGTGTAGGTCCATTTAGCTACACATGTTTGTTCGTTTTGGAACTTTATTGACTTCTAGGTTACAATACCGAGAATGAGATTGTGAGCATCGATTCCAAATTCAATTAACCACTAAGCAGTAATATAGCTAGATTATCCAAACGTATATCGCATTTTCAATTAACAGAAGATATAATAGGTGATTAGAGATGAAGTAACAAGAGGATGCGGTATTAAATATATCGGCCTTTAGGGGTCGTCCATGTTGGATATTGGCCCCTAGGGTCCCTTAGGCTTTTAGTTTTTTTTTTTCGAGCAAACTAAGGAGTTGTTTGTCCTCACTGTTTCATATTCGTGGAACAAGTCGAGGTCGTGTAGCTACTAGAGCATGCTCAAGGGTCGGTGAATGATAACACTATTCATGCATACTTTTGGTCACTTGTTTGATGATTGATGAGGCTATGTCCTCTACTACCTGTGGAGGGAAAAAAGGGAATGTCACTTGAAAGGAAATAAATCTATACTTGTGGTCACTTGTTTGATGATTGATGAGGCTATGTCCTCTACTCTACTACCTACGTGTGGAGGGAAGAAATTTTATGTGATTTTTTAAATAACTCTTGTAAAGGAAAAATAAATAAATAAATAAATAAATAAAAGGAATGGATTGAGATAAAGGAAACTGATCAACCTATCAGAGGAAGCGGTACGCCGCATAAGGAGCTGAGGTACTTACACCTGTCCCATCCCAGAAAGCAAATCTTTCAAGTTTCAATGGTTGTTGATTTACGTGTCTTCCACTAGCATTTGTTTTCCACTATTCCGTAGTCGTACGCTCGTACTTGGCCGCAAGTGCAAAAAGGAAATAAAGAGGGCAAACCCCAATCAGCCAATTACGACCCGCCGTCTGTGGGAATCGAACCCACGACCACGTGGTTAAAAGCCACGCGCTCTACCAGCTGAGCTAAGACGGCTTCGATGTTTGGACTGCCCTTGTTTTACAATTTATCATGTCCAATTGAGCAAAGAACTTCGACACTAATAATGACTCTTTTTTTTTTTGTTGTTGGGCCAGGCTTGTTGTGGCTGGTCTTTTACTCTCAATGCCCAAGATCCATGTTTGTAGTGTTTTTGAGAAGAGACTTTGTCAACTAAGATGCTGAGTACAATTATTAGGAAATAATCGGGTTAGAGCAGTAGCTATCAGTGCTACAGATGGTCTAAAGAGAGGAATGGAAGAGGGCTTAACATAAATAGACGCAGTCTAATTTTGGAGTTGGAGAAGCAAAATTGCAAATGGAATGTAAACTACTTTGTTTCATATAAACAATAGTAGAGGTGGGAAGTCCGAATATATAACAATCGATGTATGATACATATCTTAATCATCTGAACTACGAACTGCTTAAGAACCTTAAACCAATTTTTGATTAATTTGGGTTTAGCCACACACAATTTTGTGTGCAGAGAAGGCATAAACTTTAGTAAGGAAGCGTCTTTGAAAATAACTACCTATTAGTTAAAGGGCATTGTACCCTTCACTCTATTTGCTGTTTTCACCTGCAACAATCTTTCCTTCCCTATTTATTCTCATGAATTGTGACCCCTTCTCCTACATGTGATAGGTTATTTTTCGTTGAATTACCAAATGTGCTGTTGGACCTTAATTTTGTATACAGAGATTTTCCTAATTCTAGTAGGATTACGGCGTAATATGTTTTGATTCATAATCAAGAAAGTACGTTAATTATCTTTACCATTTCCCAATAGACGTAGGATTTATATCTTGACAAAGACTGTGACACGCAACCTATCACTATAAATAGAGAGGTAATATTCGTAACAAGACACATCAGAAGTTAGCAGTGACAGTAATCATGCCGAAGAACAAGGGAAAGGGAGGAAAGAATCGAAAGCGAGGCAAGAACGAAGCCGACGTCGAGAGGCGCGAGCTCATCTTCAAAGAAGACGGGCAGGAGTATGCTCAAGTGCTTCGGATGCTGGGCAACGGCAGGTGCGAAGCCATGTGCATTGATGGCACAAGACGACTTTGTCACATCCGTGGGAAGATGCACAAGAAGGTTTGGATTGCGGCCGGTGATTTCGTCCTTGTTAGTCTTCGTGACTACCAGGACGACAAAGGCGACGTGATTGAAAAGTACAACTCCGACGAGGCTAGGCTACTCAAGGCTTATGGAGAGCTACCGGAGAACACACGCCTTGAGGGCTTTGGGGATTCTGAAGACGAAGGTGGTGGGGATGAACCTATTCTCTTTGAGGCTGAAGACATTGATAAAATATAAGAGTAGATATTATTTTCTCAAAGTGTCCTAGTTTTTCAACGTTTTCTTTTCATGTTGTAAGCAAGAAATTAAGGAGACATGTATCATTGTTTCTTAGTTTCTTATGTATGTGATACGCGAATTGTGTTGATCTTTTGAATGGATTAATATGTAGAAGTTTTCACTTTCGTTCAATGGTTGATGATTTAACTATAACATTGAATCATATTCATAATTGAAGCATGTTCTCGCGATGAAGTTTGTGATCTTTTAGCCTCTTATCTGAGAAAATGTGTTCTTAATCAGTTCGGGCTCGGGCCAAAAAGCTATGAAGGAGAATGGGAAATTATCAGAAAAATTCAAATAACTTTTCCCAAATTAAGCAAGGGGTAGTGGACAATTCTACACTAATCAAAATATTGTTGAGAATTTGCAAATCTACTCCTGCTAGAAGGGTACTATGAACAGAGCCAGCGCATAGGGCGTGCGAGGTGTCCAACCGCACAAGGCCCCTGCTCAAAAAGGGCCTCAAAATTTTATTTTCTACATTACTTAATTACTAATAAGTAAAACATTAGTTGATTTATACACATAATATCAGTTAGTGTTGTTGGTTTATGCACGCATATTCTTTTTCAAGAACCCCAGTTCGACGCTTGGAGGCAACTCAAGCAAGATCTTCTTTGAGTTTTTTCTTATCTTTTATCTTTTATTTCTGAAGTTATAAGAATAATACAGCTCTTATCCTTGAAGGACTAAAGTTTGGACCCTAGTGGCAAAGCAAGGCCCTTAATTTTTTCATATTTTTTGTTTGTATTTGTTTCTTCCTTCTTTTACTTAATTGAAACATGTATTCTATTCACCAAATTATCTTCTTATTTCCTTCCTCTCTTTAAAATTTGTTTGTACATTACATGCTCTTATGCTATTTATTTTTCTAAAGTCAAGAAACAAATTTTAGGGGCAAATTAGCATCATACAATACATATAGGATCAAACATCAATACGGTTACCTTTGAAGGTTCGCTTATAGAATTCCTAGAACTCTCTATGTAAAAAAAAAGTGCAAAAAAAAAGGCCTTTGCTTTATTTTTGGACAGGGCCTCCAAATTCGTTGGAACGGCTCTGATATGAATACTCTAAGGGTACTAGATTGTACCTATACATCAAACTAGAAATGAACTATGGTGGGTACACCAAATATTTATCTTCGGACACCCTCATTCTCTACATACTCATTTTAATTTTCAACGTTCTTTGTACACCAAAATTTAGTAGATTACCACATAAACCCTTCATTTGTTTTCTTATTTCTACAATCGATAATGAAGGTGGGAAGCCTGAATACATGACAATCTTTGCATGAATATATGTGTTTCTAACCATCCGAAATACAAATTGCTTAAGAACTCTAAACAAATTATTTCTAACCCTTCACTCTTGCAACAATCTTTCCTTCCCTAATTTTCGACCCTTATTCGACATTTGGTCTAGGAATTAGAATTAAAGAAAGAACAGATATATATTCATAAAAACACATGTTAAAATAATTCTAACATACACAGTGAAGATCGAAGTGACTAGGCGGCACTCACAAGCAGCCACAGCCGAAAGAAGAAAGCTCCCTTTACGTCAAACACCATGGCGGACAACAACAGTGAGGTGAAGGACAAGGCGGGGGCCGATATTGCCCCCTTTGATCCTAAGAAGAAGAAGAAGAAGAAGAAGAAGAAGAAGAAGAATGGCGGACAACAACAGTGAGGTGAAGGACAAGGCGGGGGCCGATATTGCCCCCTTTGATCCTCTGAAGAAGAAGAAGAAGAAGAAGAAGAAGAAGAAGAAGAAGAAGAAACCAGTTGAAATCAGTATCTTGATCCTGAATGAAGAAGATACTGGTAATGCTGTGGAAGATTTGAATTAGCGCACTGGTAGTGATTGTGACTACACTTATGAGGAGATACTTGAGACTATCCCAGAAAGTGATCGTGACTACACTTATGAGGAGATACTTGAGACTATCCCAGAACTGGCTGAATGAAGAAGATACTGGTAATGCTGTGGAAGATTTGAATTAGCGCACTGGTAGTGATCGTGACTACACTTATGAGGAGATACTTGAGACTATCCCAGAAAGTGATCGTGACTACACTTATGAGGAGATACTTGAGACTATCCCAGAACTGGCTGGAGGTAGGCGGCGCCGTACAGTAATCATGAGGCCTCCACAAGTAGTTCGTGAGGGTACAAAGACTGCATTTGTGAATTTCATGGATCTCTGCAAGACCATGCATAGGCAGCCAGATCACGCCATGGAATGCCGGGACACGATCTTACTATTAGACTTTTGTCAACTCATATCTTTTGCTCTGATAATTTTGGATAATGAGTTGATTTCTCTAGTAAACCATGCATAGGCAGCCAGATCACGCCATGGAATGCCGGGACACGATCTTACTAATTAGACTTTTGTCAACTCATATCTTTTGCTCTGATAATTTTGGATAATGAGTTGATTTCTCTAGTAATGTTTCTCAGCTTAGTAATCCAAACCTTCCTATACTTTTTTTTTTTTTTTTTTTAAATCAAAGGGAATGTTGTATTTATATATATATTTGAGTTCGCCTGCGAAGTCTACATGGCACTGGGAATACTAGCAAAAATCAGATCAGTTCTCCAGTGACGGCTTCTTTGAGCGGGGTGCAAATTCTTCTTATTTCGATCTGCTCATTGTGCTGTTGTTTATTGCATGTTTAATTTGCACAAGCCTCCTTCTTTGGGGCTGTTACTATCATCACTTGTATTACTCCCCTTTTGAATTAATGAAATCTCCTCCAGTTTGTCTATATATATATATATATATATATATATATATATATATATATATATATATATATATATATATATATATTGATATATATATCTGAGTTTGCTGTTGCACCAAATTAGAAGTATATGAATTGAAATTACACATATATATGAGGAAAAAAGTGTTCAATATTGCTACAAAAATTAAATAAACATTCAAAAACAAAGTACAAATGCGTATATTAAAACCCGTTCTTTTTTCTTATGACATAGTGATCAGGAAAGGATATGAGACCTAGTCAACCCTATCCTATACTTTTGTTTTAGTTACTGCTGCTCAATTATTTGTTTTTGTTTTTTGGAAAAACTGCTCAATTATTTGTTGTTTAATGACAATTCTATCAATCATCATTGCTTTATTCGTAAGAATCTATTAATCATGCCCAAACAAGGGAAAGGGAGAACAGAATCGACAATGCCCAAGTTCTTTTCTTTCCAGAATGCAATGACTTACATCGGTTGGGCCAGGCCTGTTTATAATGTGGTTGGTCTTAACTCTTCAATGCCCAAAAGCTCCTGGTTTGATTTGAAAGAATAGAGATTTTGTCAATCACACACGCGATTATGATTCGGAAAGTGGAGAAGCAAATGCAAATCGACCATAAACTATTTTTATTTTCTACAATAGACAAGCCCCAACAATATGACAATCATGGATTCGATGTCCTTAACAAATGGACAATTTTTGGCTACTCAAGCTAGAGTAGCCAAGGGCTACTTTGATCTTATTTTTCACCCTCTCGGTTGACATGTGTATTTTAAAGGGTTCATTTTATTGATTGTACACATAAGATTATCCCTACAAAACATCACTAAAATCCGAAATCTATTGGTTATCTAACTATGTGAACAATTTAAACAGCTCGTTTGAGGTCTAATTGTAGCGTTCATATGTTCTTCAATGTTAGATGACCAAACAATCTCGAATTTAAGTGATTTTTTGTAAGGATGATCTTATATATATAATCAATAAAATGAATGATTCCGATAACGATACATATCAACCGAGAGAGTGAAAAATATGATCAAAGTAGCCATTGGCTACTCTAGCTTGAGTAGCCAAAAATTGTCCATTACAAATTGTTTAAGAACTCTAAAACAATTATTGGTTCTTTGAAAATTAAATACACAACTCAGTTAACGAGAATCGTAATGTTCACTCTACTTTGACTCTTGCAGCAATCTTCCCTTCCCTAAACTTTCAAAATTGTCATCCCTATCCCTGATGTGATACTAATTATCTTTTATTGAAATTTACTGTGTTAGCTACCCGATTTTGAGCTAGAAATTAAGTTGTATACAAGATTACGATTTATTAATTCTCAAAAGTTTTTTTCACATCAGTTTATTTTTTATTTTTATGTTTATTGATCTTTCACTTAAACTACAAAAAATTAACAAGAGGCGTACAAGAGAAAAATAAAATATTTATATCAAAATTTGCTCTCCAAACAAATGTATGGATGTAACGTTTATGACACTCAATAATTGGACGGCAAGCGATTTGTCTGTAGTCTAAAACTCCAAGCTTTTTTTGAATGTTACAGGCTCTTCATTTTAGCTTTCTAGCTCTTCCAAGGGCCGCCAAGCCTCATTTAGAAATGAGATGTGAAAAGAAAGACCTTGCACATGTCTATGACAAGAACCACTCAAACTTTCAAGTGAAGTAATGAACGGTCACAATTGGCCAATTTGGTATAAGATAACAGACAGGTACATTTATCTACATACATGCGTCCTGTACATCCTTTTCACCAGATGAATATCTTAGGTTAGGTTAAAGATAAAGACATTAAAATTCAACGTCCCATTCAGTTTTGCACAATTGGCCATAAACCTTTATCCCTTTACTTATGGAATATTTTATTTTATATGTTGTGTGCCAATCCTCCAAAAGAGCACAGCAGTCCATACAAAGTCTTAAAGTGGAGACTATTATCGAAAGGGAAAGATAGGAACCTGAATCAGAATAAAGGTTCCTTGAATCGAATTCTTCCCGAATGCAGAAACTCTAATTAAATACCTCACATGATCACAATACCTTCTTTACCATCTGATTAGGGTGGGCATAGATTAGATCAGATTAAATTTGATAAAAAATAAAAGTTAAAAGAAGAATAAGGGACAATGACTTATAAGGGTAAAATTAAACTCCTTATTTTTGTAGCAGTACAAAAATTTCAAATGTTCACTTCTAAGGATAAAATAATTAAAAAATGCGTAAATTGAGTGATACATATTCCACCATCCACATCAAAACCAATCTACAAGCTTGGGGTGTGGCTAACACACACCTAGCTCTTTTTTTCAACATGCTGCCCCCGTCTCAATGCTAACACAGAAACAGTTCATATCACACAGAAACACAGAAACCATTCATGCCAACACATAAACAGTTCATACCAACACAGAAGCAATTTTTGTAACACAGAAACATAGTAACATTTCGTGCCAACACAGAAACAATTCATGCTACACAGATTCACAGAAACAATTCATATCACACGGAAACATACGAACAGTTTCAATCACAAAGAACAATTCATGCCAACGCGGATTCAGTTCATGCCACACATAAACAGTTAATGTCACACAAAAACATAGAAACGGGACATGCCAACACGAAAACAGTTCATGCCAACACAGAAACAATTAATGATAATTAACACATAAACGGTTCATGCAAAACTAAAAACAAAACAAGCCCAACTCAATCCTTTAACCAAATCAAGAAAGAAAGTGGCTTTAAATCTAAAAATAACAAAAACCACTCAAATAGCCAATCCAACCCAACAACAACAAAAACCACCGCAGCAGCCACCATCGATTAACTCTGAAATCTATGATACACAGCATTTTCTTCATCTTCTTCAATATTTAACTACCAATTTCACCCAACAATGTCTAACAAAAGTTTCACAACCTAAGCACATAACAAGAGGCAAATGACCCAAATCTCGAGGAGCGGGAAGGAGACGATAAATTTGAATCTTGAGGCGTGAATAAAGATTTCGACAAATTCAAACAAACTCTGACCCAGAAATTCTAGGGCATCCCTTGTTCCTCGGGCCGCCTTCTTTAGAGGAGGCTTCCACAGCGTCAGATCATAGATCGGGTGCGCGATTGCGATCGATTTGAGCCGGCGGTGACAGAGGATCGTCGATCAGAGCAATCAGAGATGGATTCGGTCGAAGATGAAGTTGTTGGGGGTTACTAAAGATGTGGTTGGCTCTTGTTCGAAATATCGTGATGCATCCGGAGTCGTGATTGGACTTTCCTCTTGATGAAGAAGAAGACTTGAGAGAAAGCAAGTCAAGATCATAAATCTAGATGGGTTGGACAAGTTTGGGGGATGTGGAGGAGTTGGATCGAGCGGCGGGGTGAAGAAGGAGGCAACACAAAAATGGTGGGAGTGGCAGAGTGAGAAGGAGCGCGTGAGTGTGTATGCTTTAGGTATTATATTTTAATATATAATTTAGGTTTTTTCCTTTTTAGGAGATCATTTGAATTTCATGTTTCAGGATAGAAAGAGGGGGTTTTCTATGGATTAGGGGGTCACTAATCCTAAAAATAATTATAAGGTCTGAGATTTGAAGATAAGTATAATTCGATCAAACGTCATCCAAATTCAACTAATTTGATTTTTATGGTTTAGATTTGAATTTTCGGATCATGCAATTCAAATTTAGCAACTAGAATAATTATACGATCGTCAAGACATACAAATAAGTTAGTAAACTTAAGTTCTTCCCTAGAATAAAAACATATGAGAAATTTTATTTACGCTCTATTTTTTTTGTTGATTTCACTCCATTATTAAAAATTCACTCCTAATTGTGTGTCAAAATATTTTAATACACTCATAATTTTACCTAAACTACCCTTAATATGAAAAATATTTACACCACATCCGGCTCTTAAAACCTTCGAAAGATACTTTGCCATATGCTCCTCTTGATATCAAACTTCAACCTAAAGCCATTTCAGAAGGCCCCCCCATAAGGATCATCTGCTTCTACAACGCTTTTTGCAAAATTGTTCTTTATTGTTGAACAAATATTTCATACAAAAAATATATGGGGACATGACAACAGTCACCAAAAGAACTATATATATGTGAGCACCAAATCTTTAGATCTCATCATGTTCAACTGGGCATGAAATGAAGGAAAATTTGCAGATTGCATAATTTTAGATGAAAACCATATATGCGCACCAAATCTCATGTTTACTATAGATTATCAAATTATTTAATTTAAAATTTTTTTGGTAACTTCAATTTGAAGAAGGTTTGAAAGGTAGAAGAAGAAGGAGAAAAAGAAGAATAACCTTAAGGCCAGGGATTATGCAGGAGAGTTTTGTTGAGGGGTGTATTCATTAAGCTAATGAGAATCTCGTCTATATTGGTAATATATTATAAGTTTGTGATTTAAAAAGAAAAGTAGGGCGAGTTCAACAAAATATGGGATGTAAATAAAATTTCCCAAAAAGGATATGACTTGTACTATTTTATAATGAAATAGATGGCATCCCATTAAACCACAAAATACACATTGTTTCATCAAAATAAATAGCATTACTTCATTAATCCTCATTAAGTTTTCAATAATGAAACTTACGCAAAGATGAGCTTCAGGAAAGATGATGAGGTTCGAAAAGATAAGTTCTCTGACCACAAGTGTTTTCCGCTCAACACAACTTCCCCCTCCCTAAATCTACACAAGTAACATTATGACATTTCTAAATTGATTTGTAATTAATATTAAATCGATTCAAATCGAATTGAGTTTTATGACACCAAATTTATGAACCAATCTGTTAAAATCCGAAATCCAAATCGCACCCATTTGAATATTACCTTATTTAATCAATTTGGATTTTTTTTGGTTGGATTAGTTCGGTTTATTGGTTCTTGGTTCAAAACGCCGGTCCCTACATAAGATATTTTGGTTGAAGCAAGTCAATGAAGAGGCTTTTATCCTAAATCGACGACTTCTGATACCTATATTGAGTAATGTTTTTTTCATCAAACCATCCAGCGTGTAATATCTCGTAACAACATACTCGACAAGACTGATGCATCGACTGAGGTGGTGAGGCTTCAGCTAAAGGCGCCCCCACCTTTTTATCTTTATTGCTTTCTGTTTAGTCGTTTTGCGAGTTGGTATTCTTGACGACATCATCCAAGACTGCCTTGCTAAATCGGGCAACCAATTAGATTCCGCTGAATATCCTCCCCCGGGTTCAACATGCTATGCGTGCGTTCACACGAGTACTCAACCACCTCCGCTCGATTGGCGGCTGTGATCAAACACCCTCCGTCGGATGATCCGACCAAACTTTTCTAACCATGGGGGCGCCGCAGTGGATCCTTGCTCTCCGGATGATTATCCGGATGAGGGGTGTTTCGGTAAATATTGCGAGAAGCGGGAACCAATCATAGCCGACTGTAAGTAACAGACAAAGCAAACCAACCAGCCGCCAGGAAAAGGGAGGGAAGCAACCTCCACCCAAACGGCGTCGTTTCAATAGCCTAAATAACGCTGAAAGAGAGAAAAGCACAGAAAAAATCACCAGAAAACGACGGCGTATTTTACCTGTCCCTCTCATTCGCCTCTGCATCCAAAGTTCTAGATACCTCATCGGCAACAACATCATCACATCTCCCTCTCCACCAAGTCACCCCATCGGAAAACCCCCGAGTCGAAAAACCGAGTCAACACCGAGTCGCCGCGGATCTAATCGGACCGAGTCGCCGATCTAGTTCGTTGCTGTTAATTCGGAAGCTAAAAAGCTCAGACGACGTCGTGCTGCGCTTCCTCTGAATCTTTTAGCTTTCTATCTGATTAATGTGACCGGGTTTGGCGGGAGGGCAAAGTCGTAGTTTCCGCGAAAAATGGATCGGGCGGCGATAACGGTCGGGCCGGCGATGGATATGCCGATCATGCACGACAGCGACCGGTACGATTTCGTCCGAGATATCGGGTCCGGAAATTTCGGGGTCGCGAGGCTGATGAGGGACAAGCAGACTAAGGAGCTCGTCGCCGTCAAATATATCGAGCGCGGCAGCAAGGTCAGTTTGGGAAGTTTTAATTTTCTTATCCGTGTTCTTTTTGAAGTATCCATTTGAGGAAGTTTGATTTATCCTATTTTCACCAATGGATGCTGTTGTGTTTATCTCTTTGGTTTCTAATTTTGGTATTGTGATTAATTTTTTTTAATTGACTTTTCTATTTGTCACAGTTATTTATTTCGTACAATTAATTTTTTTTCCATTAATGAAATGCTAGTAAGGAAGCTTTTATTTCTAATAATATTCAGATTAACATGAATTAAAGCATATATATATATTTTTCAATATGATTAACTACATATGTTTACTTTGCTATTGCTAGTGGAAATGATTGCTTTTAGTGGTTGGTAACTTTTGCTGGTGGTGTAAAAATGGAATGGTGAGATTTTGGGGGCACTTTGTTTCTCATAGTGGTTGTGATGGGTGTTGTTGCAGATTGATGAAAATGTTCAAAGAGAGATAATTAATCATAGGTCGCTGAGGCACCCCAATATTGTTAGGTTTAAAGAGGTAAGTTGGCCTTTTCGTGATGATAACGTTTTGGTTACGTTTTTTTGTAGCGATTTTAGATTAGATGACGGTTGCTAATGTGGTTTGAATTTATCCCTGTATAAGGTTATTCTGACTCCTACGCACCTGGCCATTGTGATGGAATATGCATCTGGAGGGGAGCTTTTTGAACGAATATCCAATGCAGGGCGCTTCAATGAGGATGAGGTCCGGATTTTAGTATCTATGATTCCGATTTATGCTTCTGTGTTTTATTTCTTACAGTGTTTTACTTTGAATGCATGGTTTCTTTTTCTCCAGGCTCGCTTCTTTTTTCAGCAGCTTATATCGGGAGTCAGTTATTGCCATGATATGGTATGCAAACCTTTATTTCTGGTTGTTCTAAGAATTTCTGCATTTTCCTTAAGATGGCAACTAGCAATTCATGTGGATTATTACTTTACTTCATGAAGCAAGTCTGCCACCGGGACTTGAAGTTGGAAAACACTTTGTTAGATGGAAGTCCAGCTCCCCGTTTGAAAATTTGCGATTTTGGGTACTCAAAGGTAATTCATTTTTCGCTCTCTTACTTAATCGGTGCATGCTTTTGTGTTCATATCCTTAATTAATACAAAGGGAACTCAAAGATAAGTTGAAATGAACGTTTAATCTGGACCTTTGTTCAGAAGATTCTTGCAGATACATTGCCTTCAATTTCGACTTAATATGAGGTCGGTCTGACCCAAAACACAAGGTTTTGTGGCGATTTCATTTTTATATTAGTTTGAGAGGGATTTGATCTCTCTGGTTAAGGAGTTTTTTGGCCAATGACGTAGTTTTTGGTATAGTAATGTAGCCTAGTTGGTACTTCTTTGGTGTTGAATCTAGGACCTCGAGTCAGATCTTGCCTTCACTTGTATGTAGTAGTCTCGGGGTGGTAACGGAAAGTATTGGTCTGCTGGATCTGCTCTGTTATATACGATTAAGAGTCAACGTTAATTCAAATTCATTCAATGCATGTGTTGGATCATAATGCTTTATGTGGCTGATTGTGTGTATTCCTCAGTCTTCAGTGCTTCATTCTCAACCAAAATCTACTGTGGGAACTCCTGCATATATTGCTCCAGAAGTATTGCTGAGGCAAGAATATGATGGAAAGGTATAAGAATGCATTAATTGTAATAATCATTTTCGTTATCACGGCCTTGGTTTTACTTTAGTGAATGTGTATTTTCATGATTGTGTGAACCGCAAACTTCTAGCCTTGTGTTTTGCAGTAGCCCATGGAGCCGATTTTCAGATGCTTAGTGATTAGTTCTTTCCCTACTTTCCCAATTATGTTTGTTTACTTTGATTGATGAACTATGGTTTTAAGAACCACTAATATTCTCTGTCTAATGTAATCTTTTGTACCATTCAAACTTTTCTTTGGAATGCTTAATGATGTTTTAGCACAATGATTCACTTAAAGGTTGCTGCTTTATTGAAAGGACTATTGTTGCTTACTTATTTATTACACCTGGTCAATTTAAAGTATGATATGCTGGCTCATCCAGTTTGAACTGGAGCTAAATAGGTGTTTGACCTTAAAGCATAAAAAAAAGATCAATTACCTGGTTTTTGGTCATATTAACATGGGATCCTGGGATGGGATATCTAGATGTGATTCTTAGTTCCTAATGCTGGTGGCAGTTCTCAAGAGTCAAAATCTGTGACTACACTTGACAGCCACTTTAGATTACACCATTAGCCTTGTGTGGTTCAGAGTGGTTGTTAAAGTCCCTTTTCTATGATAAAAACAGACATGACTTGGCATCCGTTGCCTGTTCATGATAGATTAAAATTCATCAATAGATCCGTGTGCTGATGTATGTATTGATAAAGAATGCAAGCCTGCCTATATGCATCCGTTAATATTATGCATGTTGGCTTTACAGCTCAATTCTGGTCTTGGAGCTTGAAACGGGAAATGTAAACACTGTTGGTTATGTTTCAAACTTTAAATATTGTATGTTTGTCACCATGTTTTACGAGGTTAAAGCTCCAATATTTTTTTGAATGAGGTTTATGATCTGGGACAGTAAAGTATTTCAGGCTTTGAGTTTTCGTTTGCTTCCTGAAACCTTTTCTTTCTTTTTGTTATCATGAGGTTATAGTGTTAAAAGCTCCAAGTTTCATATTGAATCCAGAAGCTTCTGTGTTGATATTGTGTTACAACATCAGCTTGCAGATGTATGGTCATGTGGGGTAACCTTATATGTGATGCTGGTGGGAGGATATCCTTTTGAGGATCCTGATGAACCGAAGGATTTCCGGAAGACTATACAAGTATGCCATTTAGCCTAAGTACAACATAGAGTTGCTTAATGTACATTGCTTGACTCGAGATTATTTGTCCTTTCCTCCTTGCAGAGAATACTCAGCGTCCAGTATTCCATTCCAGAAACTATCCAAATATCTAGTGAATGTCTAGAGCTGATATCAAGAATCTTTGTCCCAGATCCTGCTACGGTTAGTTTAGATCTCCTCTGAATTCTTGTCTTCTGCACTAATGCTTGAGATATTTGGTTGACATTACCTTTCTCTTCAAGTATCTTGGGTGTCGTCTGCAATACGATTAGATTCCTCAGATTTCATTACCTTTCTCTTCAAATATCTTGGGTGTCGTCTGCAATACGATTAGATTGCTCAGATTTCGTTTGCTATATTTTTCATTGATTGTGCCCTTGTCTGTGGATATGCGTGTAACAGAGAATAACGATGCCTGAGATAAAGAACCACTCATGGTTCTTGAAGAATCTTCCTGCAGATTTGATGACCGAAATGGCAATTGGTAACCATTTTGAAGAGCCTGATCAACCCATGCAAAGCCTAGATGTAATAATGCAAATAATTGCAGAGGCCACTATACCGCCAGCTGGAAGCCTTGGGCTTAGCCATTACATAACGGACAACCTTGATATGGATGACGACATGGATGATCTAGATTCAGAATCTGATCTTGACGTCGATAGCAGCGGGGAAATAGTCTATGCAATTTGATTAGAGTATTTGATGTAGACAGAAAGGGCTTTTACAAGTATAATCTCTCGGGCCAGTGGATTCATTATAAACTAGCTAAGAGAATGTACAATAGAGTATTTGATAGTTTAGCTTATATAACCAGATCAAGGAACGCATTATACTATGTGTCATCATATGCTCCTCTTTGAGTCTCGCATATATTTATAAACTTAGATGTACATCTTCTCTGGAGGAAATTTGATTTCATGCTATATATGTGTTATGCGGGTGGTGCGTGATGGATGTTCTACCAAACACTAGCATACTCTGGTTACTTATGGCTTATGCATTGAAAGCTTTGCTATACTTTGCTTTGACAGGTGACTGAATTTTTTATGCAGATTTCCGTAGATTATCCTCTCTGGTCCAGTTTGTTAGAATGTGAGCATTTAACCAATTTAAATTGATTTAAGCTGCAGCTACAGTTGCTTTTGTTCTGAGCTTCCAAACACGGAAAAAACAAATTCTGCTAATAGAAAATTGGGGATTATGTAGCTTTCGTTCATCTATAGTTAGAAGAAAAGGCCTATATAAAGAGAGATTAGGAAGAAACAAAGTTGAAGAACCTTGCACCTGCTTGTTCAAACTAATTGCTTCCATTGGGTCGAGTGTAGCGTGAATTTTGCCTGAAAAAGCTAAGACCTGCTTGTTCCTTAACGTACTTCAACAAGGTGGTCTGCTTTCGTCCGTGCCAAAAGAGAAATTTACGTAGACTAAGTTTATTTTTGGTCCCGACCACTAAGAAATCGACACATGGTAGATTTACGACAACTTTTGCATACATGACGATTTTTAAGTGGTTGCATTGGATGTGATGACGACCGTTTACACATCCAATATTTTTAATTGGTTTAAAACATACTAGCGGGTGGAGCGTCATGACGACCGTTTACACTGGCAAACTAGTTGCATTGGATGTGATGTGTCCTTAAAAAGACTGTTGATACTCCCAGTTGCAGGAAATAAGGGATGTCAAGGAGATATTCGCATGGACAGAGATAACCACTGGCCGGCTTGACGATTGGAAAAGCGATATCCAGGAGATCTTGGCCTTTTTGGCACGAGTATGCTAGTGTTTGGTAGAACATCCATCACGCACCACCCGCATAACACATATATAGCATGAAATCAAATTTCCTCCAGAGAAGATGTACATCTAAGTTTATAAATATATGAGAGACTCAAAGCTAAACTATCATCCATCACGCACCACACGTATAATGCGTTCCTTGATCTGGTTATATAAGCTAAACTATCAAATACTCTATTGTACATTCTCTTAGCTAGTTTATAATGAATCCACTGGCCCGAGAGATTATACTTGTAAAAGCCCTTTCTGTCTACATCAAATACTCTAATCAAATTGCATAGACTATTTTCCCGCTGCTATCGACGTCAAGATCAGATTCTGAATCTAGATCATCCATGTCGTCATCCATATCAAGGTTGTCCGTTATGTAATGGCTAAGCCCAAGGCTTCCAGCTGGCGGTATAGTGGCCTCTGCAATTATTTGCATTATTACATCTAGGCTTTGCATGGGTTGATCAGGCTCTTCAAAATGGTTACCAATTGCCATTTCGGTCATCAAATCTGCAGGAAGATTCTTCAAGAACCATGAGTGGTTCTTTATCTCAGGCATCGTAATTCTCTGTTACACGCATATCCACAGACAAGGGCACAATCAATGAAAAATATAGCAAACGAAATCTGAGGAATCTAATCGTATTGCAGACGACACCCAAGATACTTGAAGAGAAAGTAATGGCAACCAAATATCTCAAGCATTAGTGCAGAAGACAAGAATTCAGAGGAGATATAAACTAACCGTAGCAGGATCTGGGACAAAGATTCTTGATATCAGCTCTAGACATTCACTAGATATTTGGATAGTTTCTGGAATGGAATACTGGACGCTGAGTATTCTCTGCAAGGAGGAAAGGACAAATAATCTCGAGTCAAGCAATGTACATTAAGCAACTCTATGTCGTACTTAGGCTAAATGGCATACTTGTATAGTCTTCCGGAAATCCTTCGGTTCATCAGGATCCTCAAAAGGATATCCTCCCACCAGCATCACATATAAGGTCACCCCACATGACCATACATCTGCAAGCTGATGTTGTAACACAATATCAACACAGAAGCTTCTGGATTCAATATGAAACTTGGAGCTTTTAACACTATAACCTCATGATAACAAAAAGAAAGAAAAGGTTTCAGGAAGCAAACGAAAACTCAAAGCCTGAAATACTTTACTGTCCCAGATCATAAACCTCATTCAAAAAAATATTGGAGCTTTAACCTCGTAAAACATGGTGACAAACATACAATATTTAAAGTTTGAAACATGACCAACAGTGTTTACATTTCCCGTTTCAAGCTCCAAGACCAGAATTGAGCTGTAAAGCCAACATGCATAATATTAACGGATGCATATAGGCAGGCTTGCATTCTTTATCAATATATACATCAGCACACGGATCTATTGATGAATTTTAATCTATCATGAACAGGCAACAGATGCCAAGTCATGTCTGTTTTTATCATAGAAAAGGAAGGGACTTTAACAACCACTCTGAACCACACAAGGCTAATGGTGTAATCTAAAGTGGCTGTCAAGTGTAGTCACAGATTTTGACTCTTGAGAACTGCCACCAGCATTAGGAACTAGGAATCACATCTAGATATCCCATCCCAGGATCCCATGTTAATATGACCAAAAACCAGGTAATTGATCTTTTTTTATGCTTTAAGGTCAAACACCTATTTAGCTCCAGTTCAAACTGGATGAAGCCAGCATATCATACTTTAAATTGACCAGGTGTAATAAATAAGTAAGCAACAATAGTCCTTTCAATAAAGCAGCAACCTTTAAGTCAATCATTGTGCTAAAACATCATTAAGCATTCCAAAGAAAAGTTTGAATGGTACAATAGATTACATTAGACAGAGAATATTAGTGGTTCTTCAAACTATAGTTCATCAATCAAAGTAAACAAACATAATTGGGAAAGTAGGGAAAGAACTAATCACTAAGCATCTGAAAATCGGCTCCATGGGCTACTGCAAAACAGAAGGCTAGAAGTTTGCGGTTCACACAATCATGAAAATACACATTCACTAAAGTAAAACCAAGGCCGTGATAACGAAAATGATTATTACAATTAATGAATTCTTATACCTTTCCATCATATTCTTGCCTCAGCAATACTTCTGGAGCAATATATGCAGGAGTTCCCACAGTAGATTTTGGTTGAGAATGAAGCACTGAAGACTGAGGAATACACACAATCAGCCACATAAAGCATTATGATTCAACACATGCATTGAATGAATTTGAATTAACGTTGACTCTTAATCGTATATAACAGAGCAGATCCAGCAGACCAATACTTTCCGTTACCACCCCGAGACTACTACATGCAAGTGAAGGCAAGATCTGACTCGAGGTCCTAGGTTCAACACCAAAGAAGTACCAACTAGGCTACATTACTATACCAAAAACTACGTCATTGGCCAAAAAACTCCTTAACCAGAGAGATCAAATCCCTCTCAAACTAATATATAAATGAAATCGCCACAAAACCTTGTGCTTTGGGTCAGACCGACCTCATATTAAGTCGAAATTGAAGGCAACGTATCTGCAAAAATCTTCTGAACAAAGGTCCAGATCAGACGTTCATTTCAACTTATCTTTGAGTTCCCTTTGTATTAATTAAGGATATGAACACAAAAGCATGCACCGATTAAGTAATTACCTTTGAGTACCCAAAATCGCAAATTTTCAAACGGGGAGCTGGACTTCCATCTAACAAAGTGTTTTCCAACTTCAAGTCCCGGTGGCATACTTGCTTCATGAAGGAAAGTAATAATCCACATGAATTGCTAGTTGCCATCTTAAGGAAAATGCAGAAATTCTTGGAACAACCAGAAATAAAGGTTTACATACCATATCATGGCAATAACTGACTCCCGATATAAGCTGCTGAAAAAAGAAGCGAGCCTGGAGAAAAAGAAACCATGCATTCAAAGTAAAACACTGTTAAGAAATAAAACACAGAAGCATTAATCGGAATCATAGATATCAAAATCCGGACCTCATCCTCATTGAAGCGCCCTGCATTGGATATTCGTTCAAAAAGCTCCCCTCCAGATGCATATTCCATCACAATGGCCAGGTGGGTAGGAGTCAGAATAACCTTATACAGGGATAAATTCAGACCACATTAGCAACCGTCATCTAATCTAAAATTGTTACCAAAAAAAACGTTATCATGATGAAAAAGCCAACTTACCTCTTTAAACCTAACAATATTCGGGTGCCTCAGCGACCTATGATTAATTATCTCTCTTTGAACATTTTCATCAATCTGCAACAACACACATCACAACCACTGTGAGAAACATAGTGCCCCAAAATCGCACCATTCCATTTTTACACCACCAGCAAAAGTTACCAACCACTAAAAGCAATCGTTTCCACTAGAAATAGCAAAGTAATGCACTACACAAACTTCACTTGCTTTAATTCATGTTAATTTGAATTTTCTTAGAAATAAAAGCTTCCTTACTAGCATTTCATTAATGGAATTTCAAACATTAATTGTACAAAATAAATAACTGTTATAAATAGAAAAGTCAATTAAAAAATTAATCACAATACCAAAATTAGAAACTAAAGAGATAAACACAACAGCATCCACTGCTGAAAATAGGATGAATCAAATTTCCTGAAATGGATACTTCAAAAAGCACACACCAATAAGAAAATAAAAATTCCCGAACTGACCTTGCTGCCGCGCTAGATATATTTGACGGCGACGAGCTCCTTAGTCTGCTTGTCCCTCATCAGCCTCGCGACCCCGAAATTTCCGGACCCGATATCTCGGACGAAATCGTACCGGTCGCTGTCGTGCATGATCGGCATATCCATCGCCGGCCCGACCGTTATCGCCGCCCGATCCATTTTTCGCGGAAACTACGACTTTGCCCTCCCGCCAAACCCGGTCACATTAATCAGATAGAAAGCTAAAAGATTCAGAGGAAGCGCAACGCGACGTCGTCTGAACTTTTACTAGATCGGTGACTCGGTCCGATTAGATCCGCGGCGACTCGGTGTTGACTTGGTTTTTGACTCGGGGTTTTCCGATGGGGGTGACTTGGTGGAGAGAGAAATGTGATGATGATGTTGCCGATGAGGTACCTAGAACTTTTGATGCAGAGGCGAACGAGAGGGACAGGAAAAATATGCGTCTCCAGGAATTCAGCCAAGGCAGTCATCATGCTTTTAATGTTGAATATTATGTTGTAAATACACACCTTTTATAATTTCTTTGTACTTGTATAAATTGGATGTACATTAGTTAGTAAAAAACAGTATTCATATAGTAGGTTAAAAGAACATATATGTATTATTCGATAAACTTACGTGTATCAAAATGGTAAAAATTAAGACATAAAATATGAAAACGGCAAATTAAAATAATACATATGTACGCGTATGATACGGCTTCTCATGAAAAATACGTACCAAAAAAAATGGACACTAATTTTGTATTTTCTACCTAGTTTGATATTAGAAGAATCACAATTTAAAACAGGATAATATTAAAATAAAGTAAAAAAGACTAATAGAATATGAATTTAACCAAAAAAATTATTACTTTTGAATTCTATAGGAGAGGAACTTAACCAAGCCCAACACGTGTAAACACAAATATCTCTCATCCACCACTAACTTTTTACCCGTTGAACAAGGCCTCACCAACTGAACAAAACCAAAAATGTCTCTTTTCTCTGAACAAAACCAGGGGGTATCAGAGGTCATCGATTTTCTTCCCTCTCATTATTTTTCATCTTTTTCTTTGTTCCTCTCACCAAAAGCTTCAGGTGTTTCTGGAAGGGCAATTTCGCTGCCTTGAATTTGACCTTCCCGACCCAATTTTCCGGCAAAGCAACCAAGATTCATGCATAGATCTATGCCCAGATTCCCTTTTTTTCACCCGTACAATACGGATTCGCGAATTGTTCGCGAATAATACTTTTGAGCCCAAGGATTCGCTTTTTTTTTCCGTATCTTTGTTTTGATACGGCGAACGGCCCTTTTTTTCATTAATACGTACGTGCGTGTATTAGATGCGTATTTACTAACTATATACAGAAGTAATCAAGCAATCAGATTACCGTTCAATCTCTCACAGAGAACACTTTCTTTTATTATGCAATGACCCATATTCTTTTTGACAAAATCCAGAAATATTGAAATAAATCAGGAAAAAAAAAAATACTAAAACACAGTTCGCTGCATACGCATTCGTCCAGCATTGACTGGTCCTCCTAAGATGTATCTTCATTGGCCACCTTTATTATGCGTATCTTTCCGAGACCGGCTGGTAAGAATGGCTCCCATAACTTTGCCTTGTGTTCATCACATGCAACTTCCTCTAACTGTTTAAGATGCAAAACCGACTGAGGAAGCTGGTGCAGTCCTGAGCACCGTCTCATATCGAGCTTTCTTAAAGTGCGCATTTTACCTATGTCTCTAGGCAACTCTGTGATGCTGCAGCAGTCAGATATGTCAAGAAAGTTTAACTTTTTGAGGTTCTTAATCGAGCCTGGCAGCTTCAACAAGTCTGTGCAGTCCCTTAGCCTTAGGACTTCCAAATTGACCAGATTTCCAATCTTGGAGGGCAGGGTAGATAGTTTATGACAGCTGGTAACACTGAGTTTCTTCAGCTGAACAAGATCACATAGTTTATCAGGCAATTTCACCAAATCATCACAACAATCAATATTCATCTCCAATAGATTTGGCAATGCATATGAAAGTTTGGTGGAATGGTGGAAGAAATCTCGGCCAATGGTACACATGTATAGAGACAGCTTCTGTAGACTCTTCAATACTGTGGAGGTCTTGCTTATGGAACCAATTGAAATACGTTCCAATCTGATTCTCTTCAGAATTGGTAGAGAACCAAGTAGATGAAATTTGCTTAACTCAGCAAAAGAGGAACCATAATATGTGACTATCAGAGCCTTCAGTTTTTGGAGTTTCTCAACAAATTCAGGTAAGACGTAATTCTTTGTTTGAAAATTCAGGACCAGAACTTTAGCCTCTGGCAGTTGCATGTTGGGCCACTCTGTTGAGAACATTTCATCTGTAAACAAGATACTATTGGACGTGAGTGTAATGAGTTGTATTGTGAATTTGAAGTTACGAATGCGAGAGGACATGTGTTCATGAATATACATGCATGTTCCAAACAGGCAGATAGAGTAGGGCTAACCTGTTGATACAGATAACAGTCGTGCTTTGATGGGTTGAGCCTTCTGTTCTTTCAACCAATTTGGGAGATTGTTTTTACATATGTCTACAATTAGCCTTTTTCTAAGGCGTATTTCATCACGACTCGCGCGATAGATGGCCAGCTGTCTAAGCATGTAGTGCTGAGTAACGAAGTGTCCACTGTAATAATCATCAACCTCCATCTTCATCTCCTTCCTGCAGGTTATATTCCAAACATTATGCTTACAAAGGATTCTCCAGCACCTTCATTCCAGGGGCAGTTTATAAACAACAACCAATAATACCCATACAGATCGGAAATAGTTGAAAACATAGAGAAACCTTGAAGTACCTTGCGACTGTGCAATTAGCCAAATCATGGGAGGTGAGCTGGTAGAGGTTCTTAGTGGATATAGTTTCATCATCTAGCTTGTATAACTCCATCCACATATCAATGAGTGCAGAGACATTGATTCTTTGATTTTCGGGAAAAGAACCAAGGTCTATGAAACATTTCTTGATGATTGTTTTTTTTTTTATTTAACACATCTAACCTACTTTGGAAGGAGCCAAGGAAGTCAGTTTCGGAATCAAGGACAGTAGAATCTTCCTGCCAACCCCTTGCTCTTCTAATCCAAGTCTCAATAGGTTGTTCGAAAAGTGATCTTCCAATGGCTGTAACGGCGAGTGGAAATCCCTTACAGCGTTCTACTATCTGCATTATGGTCAGTTCTTAAATGAAGTCAATTACTTTTTATTCTGATAAGTTATGCATATATGCAAGCAAGAATTATTTGAAATGTTGACAGATCTGTGTCAAAAAGTGAACATATTTTGTGTATGGTGTTTTGCGCCAAAAGTGAATATATATATCCTTTTGTGAGATGCAAATATGTCATGCATTGAAGATTTAAATCACCTGTTTGGCTAGGTCTTTTGGAATAGAAGAGCTCTTATGTCCAAAGGATGCTGAATGTTGAAATAGGTCCATTGCATCCTTATCATTCAATAACTTTAAATGGTATGTAGAACCAAATCTTGGAAACTCTGATGCTGATGCAACTAAAATCTTTAAATTTGACTCTTGGGGCTGACAAAACTTCTCAAGAAAGGATTCTGATCCAGGCCAAACATCATCGAGGACCAGAAGTGAAGGATTTTTTCCTGCATCCTTCAAAAACTGTTGCAGCCTGGCTTCCAGATCGAGGTCTTTAGGCACATGCAGGGAGTCCTTTTGCTGATATAGGTTCTGTATGATATGCTTCAAGTTCGGCTTTCTCAAGACAGAGACGTGGAAGATATTTTTCTTGAATATATCTACCAAAGACATTTCAATGAAATATATCACTGGGGAGGTCATTAATCTCTGTCTCAGATTGTAACGGAATATATTTCACAGATTCTGGTTGTCACAGATTAAGATGAACAACTAGATCTCAAATTCACTGTTCTTAGCATATATATGCAAAAGACTAACAGATAACTGAAGCAAATTTTTTCTGGAAAACATATTCCAAAATTGAAGTTGAAACAGAGGTTTGGTAACTCTTCCAAACCAAATGATAAACCTCCATTCATCAACAATAATTGAGTTTTCACAGAAAAATTGCAGAAGTGAGACTCCTGTCTCTTTGCAATCACTCTCCTTCTAGCCATATGAAACAGCTTGACAGAAATACGTAAGTTCAGGGAGATATGGCCTAACATTCATGCAGCTCATTACAAGATTTGTCGCTTGAATAATATGTAATCTAGGTGGGTTTCTCATTCTGCACTAATCTATCCAATCTTAAATAAAAAAAAATAGGGAGTACACATTCTGCCTAGTGCGAAAATCACTTCTCTTTTATATTCCTCGTGTTAAATCTTTTGAAATTGGGAAAGGCGTGATCTCCATAACATCCATAACTAAAGGACTTGAAACTGTGTATAGGTAGATAGTATATAAGATACCTTTGACTTGCTTATCTTGGCAAAACTGTTCTGCCAATGTTGTTTTCCCGCATCCTTGAGGACCGGTCAGTACAAGCCTTGCCACTCCATCCTGAAGCAACTTCTTCTTCAATTCCTGCACAGGCAAAGCCAATCCAACCGGAAGGGATGAAGCATTCATTTGACCTTTTGTCTCCATTTTGGTTGGTGATACATTCCTCTCCTGAAGTTGCTTGATCATCGCCTCTATATTCCTCAAAACTTCCGAGTTTTCCTTGCAAGACATTGTCAATTCGGCAAGCTGGTCTTTTTGCTTCTTTGTCAAATCCAGAGTCTCCTTCCCATCCCTGGCAAATTCAACAAGCCGGCCATTTAGTTCCCTCGTCAAATCCAGAGTCTCCTTGACATCGCTTGCCACTTGAACAAGCTGAACTGTGTTTGTCTTGATCAAATCCAGCATCTCCTTCCCACCCCTTGCCACTTCAACAAGCTGGTCTTTTTGCATCCTTACCAAAATCAGCGTCTCGTTAACCTTCATCAGTATCATCAGTGGCAGCTTATCTAACTCATCCTTGAGAACTCTGTCCAATTCACGGAGTTTATCCACGTATCCAGGCTTTTTGTACCACTTGGGATTCTTCGAGCACTCCTTCATGAACTTTCGTCCCTTAGAGATCAGATCTCTAAGATCTTCTAGTCGCTTGTCTATCTGATCTAATTCCTTGTTTTGAGCTTCAATCTGTGCGATTCTTGGTCGCAAATCGCGTAAGGTTGACTGAATACTTTTAAACACAGAGTCGTACTTAGAGATCTTTTTGATCACTTGAACAACGCGCTTGTACAGCTCTTGACATAGTAGTCCAACAACACCATCTACAACAGGGTCCCCCATTCTCGATTATCCTTGCAAACAAAACACAGCACCAAAAAATCTGGACAATTTCTATTTCTTGCAGTATAAACTCGAAGGCAATGCAAAGAGCTTCAAGAGGATGGGAAGGATGGAGACGAAGAAGAAGAAAAGAATGAATGATGAGGTTTTTTTATTACGGGATGTGTGTGGGTTTGTCTGAGAAAAAGGTAAGAGGAAACTGGTTAGGGTGATGGAGGCGTGGGGGGACAGTTAGGTTTATAAAGTTAGGGTTTCTTGGGACCGCTGGATTTGTTTTGAGAGTTTTGTTTTAATGGCTGAGATGACTTTGGGTTTTGGAAGGATGGTGATTACCTTGAAAAGCAATTAAAAACAGGGTTTATGGCAAAGCAAGCAACCTAAAGGTTGGAGGTTCGAACTACATGAAGGCTTTGGTGAGCTAATTTTTTTCATGAATTATGAACATCGGTTCAGTTTGGTTAAAAATTGGTTTGGTTTTGGTCTGGAATCAGTTCGGTTTCGGTTTTAGGTCCAAAATGCCAGCCCTAATTGTATATAGGGGTGGAACAGGTAGGCATATTGTACCATACATAACAAATTATGTACCAACTTTCATACTATTTTTGATATGGTATGATTTGGTATTGGTATAAACTAAATTTTTAGACAAGAATTTTATTTAAATTCAACTTACTAAAATATTAAAAATGCATAATAATTTTACAATCTAATATCCAAATAATAAAGTACATAGTTCAACTTCAAACGCAACTCAATCTCAATTTTTTTTTTTTTAAAAAAACCCCAAAAGGTTTTAAGATGCACTTGAACTTCCGATTTGACTTAAATTTTCGGAATGACTTGAACTTCCCTGTTGACTTGAAGTAAGCCCCATTGTTTGCATAGCTACTTATAAAAAAATATCACTAGACTTTGAAATATGAATTAGGATCAAAATAATTCTTTTAAATTTAAATACTTACTTCTTTCGAAATCCTCACATTCCTTGTAATGCAAGCTCATCTTCTGTTAGCTCTTCATACAAGTTAAACCCTTCCGCCCTAAGCCAATAACTAATGCAAACTAAAGTTTCCACTATTTTAGTAATATAAAAATGGTATATGGTATATATTTTTGGTATTTTGGTATACCATGGTATTGCATACTCCATACCATAAACCATACCAAAAACATTGGTACACTAATGTACCATTCTGAACAGTGATTGTACCGAAATTGTAGCAAACCAAAGTGCACCAATTGGTATGGTTCGGTTGGTTGTCGATTTTTGGTCTGAAAATTCCACCCCTAATTGTATATATGCTTCTTTTAAAACCTACGAAGCATGGAAGCTCCGAAAATGCTACGAATCGCGCTTCAGGTATGGGTACGGTACGCCCGAAAGCACGTACCCGAGCCTTGAACACTATGGACTCATCTTGGTACAGCTTTGGCTACTGTGGATTCGTCTTAGGTAGGGCTAGGAAGCGCCGGGATAATTTTTTAATTTTTAAGACAGTTGGATATAAGTGAAATTTTTTTTAAAAAGGGATTATTTTGTAAATTAAATTTACTACCCTTAGGCCCAGTTTGGCATTGCTGTGCCGTGAAAATAATCACTTTTAGAATCACTGTGAAAATAATCAGCTGTGTCAGAAAGCAGTGAAGTGTTTGGTAAACTGTATAGTAAAAGTGCTGCGGGTATCATAATCAGAATCTGAGTGTTTGGTAAATGTCAATATAAAACTGTCATAACAATGTACAATTACCAAAAAGGGTATAAGGCTAAAATGACTTGTTCCTCAAGTGTATAGAACTCACTTGAGTTTTTTACTTCTATAATTTGAACAGAAGATCACATTCAAAAGTACTTTCATTATAAATAATGAAGCAGCAAAAATATTTGTTTTAGAGTTTAAACTCTATGTACATTCCAAAAAAAAGTCTATAATCATAAGCACAAGTGATACAAATCCTATGTAAATGAGCTCATTAAGCTTGTGGCTATATTGTTTCTCAACACTTCCATTTCTTGTGCTACCGAGCCACTACCTTCTTGTGCATCAACCTCCACTACATTCTCTTCACCTTGGATGTCATTTGCATCAAATTCACTCTCATCAAAATAACGATCACTATCTTGTATTGTAACAAGAGACTTATGATTGTCCATATAAATCAAAACCATTTTGGTTGTTCTTCGACTATGGCAGATTATGGTATATCCCTGAATTAAACCAACATTAATCCTTTTTCATTATAACAGTGATCCAATCATATTCTGATTGAGTTCCTAAGGTTTGAAAACTATAGACACATTCCATACCAAGACTGGGCTGGATTTTGATTTTTGTTATCGAGTAAGGTAGCCAAGATCAATGGAACCCTTGATCTTTAAAAGAAGCAATCAAAGAGCCACAACAAAAATAAGTTTAGAATCCACATTGTAAAGTATCGAGCAATTTGGAGGCAAATTATCATCATTTGTACAAGAGACAGTTAAAGCAAGAAGAATAAAAAGGGTTAAAAATCATTCTTTATCCTCAACTTCTCTTCCATTGCATCAATCTCCTGGAAATATGAAAATGCACCGCTGTTAAGGAAACAAGGATCCATAAGTCATAGACACATTGACCAGCATGATCTGTACATCAACTGGAGCAGTGACAACATAAAGACCGTTAGAGGAAACACAAAGTTTAAGGAACACCCTTGGTGCATGTGGTCAGTGCTTTGCAATACTTCAGATATATGGACAAAGGTTCAATAAAACAATCGGTACACAAACTTTCCTTACAGGGTTGATGCATGAGCATATCACATATCACATATCACATCAGTGGTTCCAAGGTGAAAATAAAAAATCCATGTGCCATTGTACTCACTGGCTAGATGATTTGTTTCAGGTAAGTACACAAGCTCTACCCAAAATCATACGGAAGAGTTCCAAAACATGGTTAAGCACTCCGAACTAAAAATGTGAGATTGAAGGACAGAAAGCCAACAGGGATCTCAATATGCAGTTATGCCGTTATGTGCACCCTATTTGGTTTGGCTTGAAGAGGGATCACCAGTAGGTCTTTAACTCTTTCCAGTACATATACAACCAGCGGACAACATCCAAAACTCTTTTAAGTTCTCACCCAAATGAATTCTGCTATCCCAGCAGGGTTATATGGTGTAAACTGACTTTTCTATCTTCTCCAGCCACAATTTGGAACTACCGGCTAGGACTCGTCGTTTAAGATTTGGTTTAAAAAATGGTTCTTCATAATATAACAAAAGAAGACCTTCAAATGGCAAACACTGTCTTCCCTGTTCTACAACTATTTAAACAAAATAAGTGATCTTGCTCTTCAAATCGTCTATTTGAAACCAGTTGGAATATACGTCGAATGCTCAAAACACATCAAAAGTGAGATGTTTAATCAGTTTCATACATTTATATACTTCCATATGGCCAACACAAGCACTTCTAATGCTTTCTATTATGAACCCATGACATCCCCCACTACGATCCCAAATGTAGATGCACCAAATTGGTTATAACTTTATCATCAGAACTCGAAAACTATGGCCTCAAACATGCATATGT
Source organism: Spiraea crenata (assembly GCA_033992175.1). Lineage (NCBI taxonomy): Eukaryota > Viridiplantae > Streptophyta > Magnoliopsida > Rosales > Rosaceae > Spiraea > Spiraea crenata. The sequence goes on along the minus strand of JAVBHV010000085.1, from coordinate 143,192 downwards.
ATCGAAGATGACTCATATAAATAGCATATGAGGAATCACATTTAGAGATAATGGTACTAACTCTGATGAGAAGGGTGAGGAGAACGGTCAATTGCTTGAAGCTCCCTGGCCAGCAAGCATGGAAGCAAAGCCGCCTCCTGCGCCATCACACACGAAATCATGTCGTCCTTTGGAGGCTGTGAGATTGCTTCTGCCCATCATTTTGATGCTGCTGATCCACCACTTGCCTCTCAGCCATGTGAAAAAGTAACAACCTTCCAATGCCTGCAGAAGACCCAAAAAGTAAAACAGAGTTTAACGGGCATTGGAGTATGAATTCGATATGCAAATTGGCAGACAATAAACCCAGAAAAGAACCCCATATGCAAACAATTAAGGGCTTTTCGTGTTAACCACTATGAAATCACTATGAAATCTTCAACCTAAGATTCAACAGCTTGAAGCAATCAAATAATAACTCAAAGTTCGTGGCTTTTTCCGAATCGATTAATCAAACAACCATGGAATAGTGAATTGAATCCTTAAGAACGAAATTACAGAAAAAAAATAAAACTTAAAAAAAACCAAATGCGATTGTGATTGCTTGCTCCTGCGAAAAGCTCTGGTGATTCTAAAGACCAAAGAAAAATAGCACTAAAATCAAACCCTAAATTTAACAGAAAAGGGATGAATAAAATTGAAAAGGGAACAAAAAAATAAACGGAAATTACCTTGTTCTACAGTCTTGTGAGCGAACGAACTACCAAACTTGGATTGAATTATGGTGTCATCGTCCAAAAAATTCACAGAAGCAAAATGAAGAAGAAAATGGGGTGCGGCTGGGAGAAAGAGGGGCAGAGGATGAAAAGTGGGGTAAAGGATGGTAATTTCCATAGATGAGTGAGGATATTTTTGACTTTTTGAAACATTTCATTAATGAACAGTGCTCTCTGTGTTTTTCATTTTCAGCTGCCCCAGAAATGTATCTATATATGAAACGTGAGTATGAAGGGGTTACTGTTCTGGATACAGTAAAATGACGAAACTACCCTTAAGTTTTTAGAAGAGTTTCTCCCCGGGTTACTGAAAGGACGGCTCTGCCCTTAAATGTTTCGGGTCTTCTCCTGAACTCTCTTCTTCGCGTGTCTTCCATTTTGTCGTTCTTCTCTCTACAAATATTGCTCTCTCCGTCTACCAGAGGTAAATAAACAGGTTCCAACTAACATTTTTGCCCTTTTCAAATTCCTCAATTTTGGAAAGCTTTGTTTCTCTAATCATTGATTATCTTGGCGGAAAGCTTTGTGCTTTTGCATCTCTTAGCGAAAAGTCATGGATCATAGTCGATGATGTCGTCGTCGTCTCCAGTGACCGTGGCGGTAGCCAAGTCGAGAAGTTCGGTTACCAGCTCCAAGATCCTCTTCAGCTTACGCTTTTGTTTGTTCTTTGTTTTGAATTTTTTACTAAGCTTTTTCATTCATGGTTTGTAGGTCTTTGTTCACTGATTATGGTTAAGCAGCTGGCGGTGGTTGTCTTAGTTCGATTACTCCTTTTCGGTATGTTTGTTTTTATACAAACTATGTTCTTCCTTAGATCATTTTTTGATTGCTTGGTCTGTTGGTTTTTGGGCGTCTATTAATATGTCAAGTTTCGTTTGTTCTATAATTTATGATAGATACAACATACAAGATAGGAAATTCTACTTTAATATTTCTATTACTATTGGATTGATCACATCATTTAGATTTCAGAGTAGAAGAACATATATAATTGGGCTTCGGAAGTGATATTTTCATTCTAGCATGACCTAATGCTATTATGTTTGGGAAGGTTTCAGCCATATGATAGTGTTTGACCAACCCAGTTGGCTGTATAAGTGTTTGTTACCAGTTCTTAGTACAAAGTGTTGTTCTTTATCAAGAGTTGCTGGATTTTGTGTATTTGAAATTGCTCATTGTGAATGTGTGTTTATGGTCTGTCTCAGTGTCTGCGGGTGGTTACTCTGTATATTGAAAAAAATGTGATACAGGGGACGATATATACAGTAGCATAGCAGCATGGGGTTCGGTCCACAGCATGAGTAAGCTAGATGAAATCTTGCCTCATTTGTCTAATAATTTAGTATAGTTTTTTTTTTTTTTTTCAATTGGTTGTCTCTTTGAAGTATTAAAACTCAATCTTATGAATTTCTTGCTTTGTGGCGTTCTTCAGCCTTTTGTGGGAAACACTGACACAAAGGGAGCATCTGCTATTTTACGGCAGCCTTAAAACACTTAAAGGTTCTGCCTGAAAGCAAGTAAGAATAAGATCAATCTATTTATATGTATATTCTGACATCGGACATCAATTCAAGAGATGTAATTTCTACAATTTGGTTTCTGAAGGCAGTGAACGAATCCTTGAAGAGTGTCAATCTGTTTCATGGCGGGGTTGCTGACAAACAAGCAGGAAAATACAGTGGAGGCATGAAGCGAAGGCTTAGCGTCGCTATTTCACTTATCGGGGATCCTAAGCTATGTAATTGTGCAGAATCTGTTAAAAGCAAGGTTTGATCTTATTTTTTTCCATATGTGGTCTCATGAAGATCATCCTGCTTGATGATTTGACTTTCTTTTGTAAATTCGTGTACGTGTAGGTTGTTTACATGGATGAGCCAAGCACAGGACTTGATCCAGCTTCAAAAAATCATCTGTGGAATGTTATAAAGTCTGCAAGCCAAGGGCAAGCGCAGCATAGAATGTCTGTTCTGGCTCTAGCACGAATGGTGTTGCAGATGTGTAGTTCTCTACGTCCTGGACACAAGTGGGATGTCATGGTAAGCATAGAGCTTTTCTGTTTTGACACTTACATGCCGTAATTTTGTGTTTTCTTAGTGAATTCAGTTCTAGCCGAAGCGGGGTATATTTGGAGTTTACTTCATCTGTGATTCTGCATGCATATGTTTAATGTGCCTTAGTATGAATTATTAGTTGTAAAATGAACGGGAAATGCTTCTTTTAGCGTTTTAGTTTTGTTTTTGCGAAATAATTTGATCAAAGTAACATGCATGTTGTCTGTGTAGAAGAAAGGAAATCTTGACAGTAACTGACTTTGTCTATTTTGTTCGAATCAATTTCCTTTTTTCAGAGATTTGTCAAGTTATTTCATAATAGTTTGACATGAGGATTGCAAGTTTGTTTTTCATTTCCTCTTCTTTTTTCTAATGTGATTGATGCATCCTTTGTAAATTGAATTCTTCTATGTTTAATGATACTTATCTACAATCAATAGGTATATGAGCTGAATTTCTCCCCCAGTTCTTCATGTGGTTGACAGGTATTGCATAAAATTTGTTGTTCCTTGGTTAATAATATGCTGGATTGATCAACAGTAATTGATTGTACATGCGTGTATAGATTATTTCTACTTAGCTAATAGGCTTTGTAGGATTCACCTTAGAAGTTTCATCTTTTAGATTGAATTTACTTCAGCATACATGTTTATATTGGTTATATATATGTGTTTTAATTTGCTTAAAATAGAATTAATTGTATTGCATTATATTATCATTCTTTTTTAGACTAACCACCATGTCTCCTTTTGATGCTTTGCAGTTGCTATTTTGCTGCTTTGGATGAGTAATCTTTCTTTGATGTTTTCGGTTGTGTTAAGCAAGAGGTGAGGTTCTCGAATGTAATTAATTTGAGCTAAGCTTACGCAACACAAGACGATATGACTAATTAAGCATTTTGATATATGACAAATGTTTCTTTCCGATCGCATATGTTGACTATATCAGATTTAATCCTAAATGGTGTTAATTTAACATCACTTTCTCTGTGATGAATATTTTGCAGCTGGATAGTCAGTCAATGATGGTCATTCATGCATTAGTATTGTAATCTGCATTTGTAGTAACTAAGTTATGGTGGCAATCATATTGGTTTTTCAATTTGGCAACTAAGATTGATCTTTATGTTTGTTAACTTTACATTTACTGCTCTAGAAAAACTCAAGTTAGTCTGAATTTTGGTGGATTGAACATTAGATTGTGCAAATTGCTTACAAACTATTTAGCCATTCGAACATATGTAAATATTTTTATTGCACTGTGCTTATACCCCCGCGGCAACGCGCGGGTAGGTTTTTTCCTAGTCTGTTTTGAAAAGCGACTCTTCCACAGCTTTCCGAAAGTGCAAGTGGCGGACATCGATTTGGGCCAAACTCAGTTTTTCCTCCTTTTACCAAACACTTGCACAGTATCAAAACTGTGAAAATAATTGATTATGGGCTCAAATAATCAATTCCAAACGGGAACTTACTATGGTAGTGTGGTTGGAGGTGATGCATTTGATACCATGGATGTACGTAATATAGGATTGCTTGAGATGCCAAGTCTTACGCTTGATGAACTATTTTAGAGGCGGTTGTGTTTGAAGATGTTGATGATGAAGATGATGTTAATTGATCTTTATGCTCCTGTTAATCTTATTTCAGAGACACACATATACACACGCACACACATATATACAAATATTTCAACAGAAACATAAACAACTGATGGTCTAGGATCTTGGGGATCCGTTTTGATATGCTAAAGCAACCTGCTGGGCAGCGTAACTGAGCATACGGGCTGCAGGCCTGTCGGTCTCAAAACTATGGGCCCAAGGGCTTTAGAAGCCCACTGTAGTACAAAGAAGGGAGCTCAAAAGGCCCAGGTCCGGAATTAAAAGAAAGCCTGGCCCAACAAGATTCGAGTCCAGGTGGTTCACGGGTGACTGGTCCGACTGACCTTTGGGGTGAATGCCAATTAGAATTCGCCTCTTCCAATGGCTTTCCGCGGCTATTCCGACGTCGTGGTGTGGCAGGGCAGAGAGGTCTCGGCGCAGCAACTCCGTCTAGCGGTGTGGTGGCCTGTTGGGCCCACTGCGGCGACGCTGGAACGAGACATAAAGAAACACGATCCTATCAGACTTTTTGCAAATACAGAAACACTTTTTGCTAAACACAGCAACAGTTATGTGTTTCTGCCAAACACAGCAACAGTTTCTGTCAAACACAGAAACAGTTTCTACTAAACACAGAAACAGTTCTGTTAAATACAGAAACACTTTCTACTAAACACAGAAACAGTTATGCCAAACACGGAAACAGTTTTGCTAATACATAATAGTTTATGTCAATACAGAAGTAATTCATGCAAACACAGAAGCAGTTCATGCCAACTAGGGCTGGCAAAAAAACCCGACTAACCCGACCCGACCCGACTCCCAACCCATGCCCGTGCTCGATCTTACCCAACCCAATTAGACCCGACTTGAAAAGTCGGGTTTTTGCCCACCCTTGATAATAATAGGGTTCGGGCATGGAACCCAAAACCCAACAGGTACCCGACTCGACCCGACCCAACCCTATATATATATATATATATATATATATATATATATATATATATATATATATATATATATATATAAACTTTATATTATATACAGATATACAGATAGTGTTTATAATATAAACTTTTATTTTATACCGTCCGCCTCCACTCCAGCAGACTCGCCTCCATCCGACCTCACCGAAAACCCATTGCCGACTCGCCTCCCTTCATCGCCGACTCGCCTCCCTCCATCGCCGGCAACCAGTCGACCCTGACCCCATGGCCGCCTCCATTCGACCTCCACCCATCGCGAATCGCCGACTCGCATCCATCCGACCTCACTGAAAACCCATCGCCGACTCGCCTCGGAAATGTATTGATGTTGAAGTGTATTGAAGTGTCAATTCCAATGTATTGTTTTTGGTGTCAATTCCAACTTTATGTGCTTATGTATTGAAGTGTATTGATGTTGAATTAGGTATCAATTCTCGTCGCAGTCCACCATTATGTATTGATTTGTATTGATTGGTTGGTCTCCTCTGTTTTTTCAACGAAATTAAAGCAATTTGCAAGTACACAGATTAAAAAAATCAATTTGGGCCAATATTTTTTGTTTTGGCCCAATACTATTTTTGCAAGTACACGAAATTAAAGCAATCTGCAGATTTGGCAATGAACCTAGTAGTTGAAAACTACTTAATTCTGTAGGTGAGGAACTGTTATTCTGGACTATTAGAACTGTTATTCTGGGCTCCAAAAATAGTATTGGGCCAAAACGAAAAATATTGGCCCAAATTGATTTTTTTAATCTGTGTACTTGCAAATTGCTTTAATTTCGTTGAAAAAACAGAGGAGACCAACCAATCAATACAAATCAATACATAATGGTGGACTGCGACGAGAATTGATACCTAATTCAACATCAATACACTTCAATACATAAGCACATAAAGTTGGAATTGACACCAAAAACAATACATTGGAATTGACACTTCAATACACTTCAACATCAATACATTTCCGAGGCGAGTCGGCGATGGGTTTTCGGTGAGGTCGGATGGATGCGAGTCGGCGATTCACGATGGGTAGAGGTCGAATGGAGGCGGCCATGGGGTCAGGGTCGACTGGTTGCCGGCGATGGAGGGAGGCGAGTCGGCGATGAAGGGAGGCGAGTCGTCAATGGGTTTTCGGTGAGGTCGGATGGAGGCGAGTCTGCTGGAGTGGAGGCGGACGGTATAAAATAAAAAGTTTATATAGGGTTGGGTCGGGTCGAGTCGGGTACCTATTGGGTTTTGGGTTCCATGCCCGAACCCTATTATTATCAGGTCGGGCAAAAAACCCGACTTTTCAAGTCGGGTCTAAATTGGGTTGGGTAAGATCGGGCACGGGCATGGGTTGGGAGTCGGGTCGGGTCGGGTTAGTCGGGTTTTTTTGCCAGCCCTAGTTGGCATGAACTGCTTCTGTGTTTGCATGAATTACTTCTGTATTGACATAAACTATTATGTATTAGCAAAACTGTTTCCGTGTTTGGCATAACTGTTTCTGTGTTTAGTAGAAAATGTTTCTGTATTTAACAGAACTGTTTCTGTGTTAACAGAAACTGTTTCTGTGTTTAGTAGAAACTGTTTCTGTGTTTGGCAGAAACTGTTTCTGTGTTTGACAGAACGGTTTGTGTGTTTGGCAGAAATACATAATTGTTGCTGTGTTTAGCAAAAAGTGTTTCTGTATTTGCAAAAAGTCTGATAGGATCGTGTTTCTTTATGTCTCGTTCCAGCGTCGCCGCAGTGGGCCCAACAGGCCACCACACCGCTAGACGGAGTTGCTGCGCCGAGACCTCTCTGCCCTGCCACACCACGACGTCGGAATAGCCACGGAAAGCCATTGGAAGAGGCGAATTCCGATTGGCATTCACCCCAAAGGTCTGACCGGACCAGTCCGTGAACCACCTGGACTCGAATCTTGTTGGGCCAGGCTTTCTTTTAATTCCGGACCTGGGCCTTTTGAGCTCCCTTCTTTGTACTACAGTGGGCTTCTAAAGCCCTTGGGCCCTTGGGCCCATAGTTTTGAGACCGACAGGCCTGCAGCCCGTATGCTCAGTTACGCTGCCCAGCAGGTTGCTTTAGCATATCAAAACGGATCCCCAAGATCCTAGACCCTCAGTTGTTTATGTTTCTGTTGAAATATTTGTATATATGTGTGTGCGTGTGTATATGTGTGTCTGAAATAAGATTAACAGGAGCATAAAGATCAAATAATATCATCTTCTTCATCAACATCTTCAAAAACAACCCCCCCTAAAATAGTTCTTCAAGCGTAAGACTTGGCATCTCAAGCAATCCTATATTACGTACATCCATGGTATCAAATGCATCACCTCCAACCACACTACCATAGTAAGTTCCCGTTTGGAATTGATTATTTGAGCCCATAATCAATTATTTTCACAGTTTTGATACTGTGCAAGTGTTTGGTAAAAGGAGGAAAAACTGAGTTTGGCCCAAATCGATGTCCGCCACTTGCACTTTCGGAAAGCTGCGGAAGAGTCGCTTTTCAAAACAGATTTCTGGGGCAGCTGAAAATGAAAAACACGGAGAGCACTGTTCATTAATGAAATGTTTCAAAAAGTCAAAAATATCCTCACTCATCTATGGAAATTACCATCCTTTACCCCACTTTTCATCCTCTGCCCCTCTTTCTCCCAGCCGCACCCCATTTTCTTCTTCATTTTGCTTCTGTGAATTTTTTGGACGATGACACCATAATTCAATCCAAGTTTGGTAGTTCGTTCGCTCACAAGACTGTAGAACAAGGTAATTTCCGTTTATTTTTTTGTTCCCTTTTCAATTTTATTCATCCCTTTTCTGTTAAATTTAGGGTTTGATTTTAGTGCTATTTTTCTTTGGTCTTTAGAATCACCAGAGCTTTTCGCAGGAGCAAGCAATCACAATCGCATTTGGTTTTTTTTAAGTTTTATTTTTTTTCTGTAATTTCGTTCTTAAGGATTCAATTCACTATTCCATGGTTGTTTGATTAATCGATTCGGAAAAAGCCACGAACTTTGAGTTATTATTTGATTGCTTCAAGCTGTTGAATCTTAGGTTGAAGATTTCATAGTGATTTCATAGTGGTTAACACGAAAAGCCCTTAATTGTTTGCATATGGGGTTCTTTTCTGGGTTTATTGTCTGCCAATTTGCATATCGAATTCATACTCCAATGCCCGTTAAACTCTGTTTTACTTTTTGGGTCTTCTGCAGGCATTGGAAGGTTGTTACTTTTTCACATGGCTGAGAGGCAAGTGGTGGATCAGCAGCATCAAAATGATGGGCAGAAGCAATCTCACAGCCTCCAAAGGACGACATGATTTCGTGTGTGATGGCGCAGGAGGCGGCTTTGCTTCCATGCTTGCTGGCCAGGGAGCTTCAAGCAATTGACCGTTCTCCTCACCCTTCTCATCAGAGTTAGTACCATTATCTCTAAATGTGATTCCTCATATGCTATTTATATGAGTCATCTTCGATACATATGCATGTTTGAGGCCATAGTTTTCGAGTTCTGATGATAAAGTTATAACCAATTTGGTGCATCTACATTTGGGATCGTAGTGGGGGATGTCATGGGTTCATAATAGAAAGCATTAGAAGTGCTTGTGTTGGCCATATGGAAGTATATAAATGTATGAAACTGATTAAACATCTCACTTTTGATGTGTTTTGAGCATTCGACGTATATTCCAACTGGTTTCAAATAGACGATTTGAAGAGCAAGATCACTTATTTTGTTTAAATAGTTGTAGAACAGGGAAGACAGTGTTTGCCATTTGAAGGTCTTCTTTTGTTATATTATGAAGAACCATTTTTTAAACCAAATCTTAAACGACGAGTCCTAGCCGGTAGTTCCAAATTGTGGCTGGAGAAGATAGAAAAGTCAGTTTACACCATATAACCCTGCTGGGATAGCAGAATTCATTTGGGTGAGAACTTAAAAGAGTTTTGGATGTTGTCCGCTGGTTGTATATGTACTGGAAAGAGTTAAAGACCTACTGGTGATCCCTCTTCAAGCCAAACCAAATAGGGTGCACATAACAGGCATAACTGCATATTGAGATCCCTGTTGGCTTTCTGTCCTTCAATCTCACATTTTTAGTTCGGAGTGCTTAACCATGTTTTGGAACTCTTCCGTATGATTTTGGGTAGAGCTTGTGTACTTACCTGAAACAAATCATCTAGCCAGTGAGTACAATGGCACATGGATTTTTTATTTTCACCTTGGAACCACTGATGTGATATGTGATATGTGATATGCTCATGCATCAACCCTGTAAGGAAAGTTTGTGTACCGATTGTTTTATTGAACCTTTGTCCATATATCTGAAGTATTGCAAAGCACTGACCACATGCACCAAGGGTGTTCCTTAAACTTTGTGTTTCCTCTAACGGTCTTTATGTTGTCACTGCTCCAGTTGATGTACAGATCATGCTGGTCAATGTGTCTATGACTTATGGATCCTTGTTTCCTTAACAGCGGTGCATTTTCATATTTCCAGGAGATTGATGCAATGGAAGAGGAGTTGAGGATAAAGAATGATTTTTAACCCTTTTTATTCTTCTTGCTTTAACTGTCTCTTGTACAAATGATGATAATTTGCCTCCAAATTGCTCGATACTTTACAATGTGGATTCTAAACTTATTTTTGTTGTGGCTCTTTGATTGCTTCTTTTAAAGATCAAGGGTTCCATTGATCTTGGCTACCTTACTCGATAACAAAAATCAAAATCCAGCCCAGTCTTGGTATGGAATGTGTCTATAGTTTTCAAACCTTAGGAACTCAATCAGAATATGATTGGATCACTGTTATAATGAAAAAGGATTAATGTTGGTTTAATTCAGGGATATACCATAATCTGCCATAGTCGAAGAACAACCAAAATGGTTTTGATTTATATGGACAATCATAAGTCTCTTGTTACAATACAAGATAGTGATCGTTATTTTGATGAGAGTGAATTTGATGCAAATGACATCCAAGGTGAAGAGAATGTAGTGGAGGTTGATGCACAAGAAGGTAGTGGCTCGGTAGCACAAGAAATGGAAGTGTTGAGAAACAATATAGCCACAAGCTTAATGAGCTCATTTACATAGGATTTGTATCACTTGTGCTTATGATTATAGACTTTTTTTTGGAATGTACATAGAGTTTAAACTCTAAAACAAATATTTTTGCTGCTTCATTATTTATAATGAAAGTACTTTTGAATGTGATCTTCTGTTCAAATTATAGAAGTAAAAAACTCAAGTGAGTTCTATACACTTGAGGAACAAGTCATTTTAGCCTTATACCCTTTTTGGTAATTGTACATTGTTATGACAGTTTTATATTGACATTTACCAAACACTCAGATTTTTGATTATGATACCCGCAGCACTTTTACTATACAGTTTACCAAACACTTCACTGCTTTCTGACACAGCTGATTATTTTCACAGTGATTCTAAAAGTGATTATTTTCACGGCACAGCAATGCCAAACTGGGCCTAAGGGTAGTAAATTTAATTTACAAAATAATCCCTTTTTAAAAAAAATTTCACTTATATCCAACTGTCTTAAAAATTAAAAAATTATCCCGGCGCTTCCTAGCCCTACCTAAGACGAATCCACAGTAGCCAAAGCTGTACCAAGATGAGTCCATAGTGTTCAAGGCTCGGGTACGTGCTTTCGGTCCCGTACCCATACCTACCTTAGCGCGATTCGTAGCATTTTCGGAGCTTCCATGCTTCGTAGGTTTTAAAAGAAGCATATATACAATTAGGGGTGGAATTTTCAGACCAAAAATCGACAACCAACCGAACCATACCAATTGGTGCACTTTGGTTTGCTACAATTTCGGTACAATCACTGTTCAGAATGGTACATTAGTGTACCAATGTTTTTGGTATGGTTTATGGTATGGAGTATGCAATACCATGGTATACCAAAATACCAAAAATATATACCATATACCATTTTTATATTACTAAAATAGTGGAAACTTTAGTTTGCATTAGTTATTGGCTTAGGGCGGAAGGGTTTAACTTGTATGAAGAGCTAACAGAAGATGAGCTTGCATTACAAGGAATGTGAGGATTTCGAAAGAAGTAAGTATTTAAATTTAAAAGAATTATTTTGATCCTAATTCATATTTCAAAGTCTAGTGATATTTTTTTATAAGTAGCTATGCAAACAATGGGGCTTACTTCAAGTCAACAGGGAAGTTCAAGTCATTCCGAAAATTTAAGTCAAATCGGAAGTTCAAGTGCATCTTAAAACCTTTTGGGGTTTTTTTAAAAAAAAAAAAATTGAGATTGAGTTGCGTTTGAAGTTGAACTATGTACTTTATTATTTGGATATTAGATTGTAAAATTATTATGCATTTTTAATATTTTAGTAAGTTGAATTTAAATAAAATTCTTGTCTAAAAATTTAGTTTATACCAATACCAAATCATACCATATCAAAAATAGTATGAAAGTTGGTACATAATTTGTTATGTATGGTACAATATGCCTACCTGTTCCACCCCTATATACAATTAGGGCTGGCATTTTGGACCTAAAACCGAAACCGAACTGATTCCAGACCAAAACCAAACCAATTTTTAACCAAACTGAACCGATGTTCATAATTCATGAAAAAAATTAGCTCACCAAAGCCTTCATGTAGTTCGAACCTCCAACCTTTAGGTTGCTTGCTTTGCCATAAACCCTGTTTTTAATTGCTTTTCAAGGTAATCACCATCCTTCCAAAACCCAAAGTCATCTCAGCCATTAAAACAAAACTCTCAAAACAAATCCAGCGGTCCCAAGAAACCCTAACTTTATAAACCTAACTGTCCCCCCACGCCTCCATCACCCTAACCAGTTTCCTCTTACCTTTTTCTCAGACAAACCCACACACATCCCGTAATAAAAAAACCTCATCATTCATTCTTTTCTTCTTCTTCGTCTCCATCCTTCCCATCCTCTTGAAGCTCTTTGCATTGCCTTCGAGTTTATACTGCAAGAAATAGAAATTGTCCAGATTTTTTGGTGCTGTGTTTTGTTTGCAAGGATAATCGAGAATGGGGGACCCTGTTGTAGATGGTGTTGTTGGACTACTATGTCAAGAGCTGTACAAGCGCGTTGTTCAAGTGATCAAAAAGATCTCTAAGTACGACTCTGTGTTTAAAAGTATTCAGTCAACCTTACGCGATTTGCGACCAAGAATCGCACAGATTGAAGCTCAAAACAAGGAATTAGATCAGATAGACAAGCGACTAGAAGATCTTAGAGATCTGATCTCTAAGGGACGAAAGTTCATGAAGGAGTGCTCGAAGAATCCCAAGTGGTACAAAAAGCCTGGATACGTGGATAAACTCCGTGAATTGGACAGAGTTCTCAAGGATGAGTTAGATAAGCTGCCACTGATGATACTGATGAAGGTTAACGAGACGCTGATTTTGGTAAGGATGCAAAAAGACCAGCTTGTTGAAGTGGCAAGGGGTGGGAAGGAGATGCTGGATTTGATCAAGACAAACACAGTTCAGCTTGTTCAAGTGGCAAGCGATGTCAAGGAGACTCTGGATTTGACGAGGGAACTAAATGGCCGGCTTGTTGAATTTGCCAGGGATGGGAAGGAGACTCTGGATTTGACAAAGAAGCAAAAAGACCAGCTTGCCGAATTGACAATGTCTTGCAAGGAAAACTCGGAAGTTTTGAGGAATATAGAGGCGATGATCAAGCAACTTCAGGAGAGGAATGTATCACCAACCAAAATGGAGACAAAAGGTCAAATGAATGCTTCATCCCTTCCGGTTGGATTGGCTTTGCCTGTGCAGGAATTGAAGAAGAAGTTGCTTCAGGATGGAGTGGCAAGGCTTGTACTGACCGGTCCTCAAGGATGCGGGAAAACAACATTGGCAGAACAGTTTTGCCAAGATAAGCAAGTCAAAGGTATCTTATATACTATCTACCTATACACAGTTTCAAGTCCTTTAGTTATGGATGTTATGGAGATCACGCCTTTCCCAATTTCAAAAGATTTAACACGAGGAATATAAAAGAGAAGTGATTTTCGCACTAGGCAGAATGTGTACTCCCTATTTTTTTTTATTTAAGATTGGATAGATTAGTGCAGAATGAGAAACCCACCTAGATTACATATTATTCAAGCGACAAATCTTGTAATGAGCTGCATGAATGTTAGGCCATATCTCCCTGAACTTACGTATTTCTGTCAAGCTGTTTCATATGGCTAGAAGGAGAGTGATTGCAAAGAGACAGGAGTCTCACTTCTGCAATTTTTCTGTGAAAACTCAATTATTGTTGATGAATGGAGGTTTATCATTTGGTTTGGAAGAGTTACCAAACCTCTGTTTCAACTTCAATTTTGGAATATGTTTTCCAGAAAAAATTTGCTTCAGTTATCTGTTAGTCTTTTGCATATATATGCTAAGAACAGTGAATTTGAGATCTAGTTGTTCATCTTAATCTGTGACAACCAGAATCTGTGAAATATATTCCGTTACAATCTGAGACAGAGATTAATGACCTCCCCAGTGATATATTTCATTGAAATGTCTTTGGTAGATATATTCAAGAAAAATATCTTCCACGTCTCTGTCTTGAGAAAGCCGAACTTGAAGCATATCATACAGAACCTATATCAGCAAAAGGACTCCCTGCATGTGCCTAAAGACCTCGATCTGGAAGCCAGGCTGCAACAGTTTTTGAAGGATGCAGGAAAAAATCCTTCACTTCTGGTCCTCGATGATGTTTGGCCTGGATCAGAATCCTTTCTTGAGAAGTTTTGTCAGCCCCAAGAGTCAAATTTAAAGATTTTAGTTGCATCAGCATCAGAGTTTCCAAGATTTGGTTCTACATACCATTTAAAGTTATTGAATGATAAGGATGCAATGGACCTATTTCAACATTCAGCATCCTTTGGACATAAGAGCTCTTCTATTCCAAAAGACCTAGCCAAACAGGTGATTTAAATCTTCAATGCATGACATATTTGCATCTCACAAAAGGATATATATATTCACTTTTGGCGCAAAACACCATACACAAAATATGTTCACTTTTTGACACAGATCTGTCAACATTTCAAATAATTCTTGCTTGCATATATGCATAACTTATCAGAATAAAAAGTAATTGACTTCATTTAAGAACTGACCATAATGCAGATAGTAGAACGCTGTAAGGGATTTCCACTCGCCGTTACAGCCATTGGAAGATCACTTTTCGAACAACCTATTGAGACTTGGATTAGAAGAGCAAGGGGTTGGCAGGAAGATTCTACTGTCCTTGATTCCGAAACTGACTTCCTTGGCTCCTTCCAAAGTAGGTTAGATGTGTTAAATAAAAAAAAAACAATCATCAAGAAATGTTTCATAGACCTTGGTTCTTTTCCCGAAAATCAAAGAATCAATGTCTCTGCACTCATTGATATGTGGATGGAGTTATACAAGCTAGATGATGAAACTATATCCACTAAGAACCTCTACCAGCTCACCTCCCATGATTTGGCTAATTGCACAGTCGCAAGGTACTTCAAGGTTTCTCTATGTTTTCAACTATTTCCGATCTGTATGGGTATTATTGGTTGTTGTTTATAAACTGCCCCTGGAATGAAGGTGCTGGAGAATCCTTTGTAAGCATAATGTTTGGAATATAACCTGCAGGAAGGAGATGAAGATGGAGGTTGATGATTATTACAGTGGACACTTCGTTACTCAGCACTACATGCTTAGACAGCTGGCCATCTATCGCGCGAGTCGTGATGAAATACGCCTTAGAAAAAGGCTAATTGTAGACATATGTAAAAACAATCTCCCAAATTGGTTGAAAGAACAGAAGGCTCAACCCATCAAAGCACGACTGTTATCTGTATCAACAGGTTAGCCCTACTCTATCTGCCTGTTTGGAACATGCATGTATATTCATGAACACATGTCCTCTCGCATTCGTAACTTCAAATTCACAATACAACTCATTACACTCACGTCCAATAGTATCTTGTTTACAGATGAAATGTTCTCAACAGAGTGGCCCAACATGCAACTGCCAGAGGCTAAAGTTCTGGTCCTGAATTTTCAAACAAAGAATTACGTCTTACCTGAATTTGTTGAGAAACTCCAAAAACTGAAGGCTCTGATAGTCACATATTATGGTTCCTCTTTTGCTGAGTTAAGCAAATTTCATCTACTTGGTTCTCTACCAATTCTGAAGAGAATCAGATTGGAACGTATTTCAATTGGTTCCATAAGCAAGACCTCCACAGTATTGAAGAGTCTACAGAAGCTGTCTCTATACATGTGTACCATTGGCCGAGATTTCTTCCACCATTCCACCAAACTTTCATATGCATTGCCAAATCTATTGGAGATGAATATTGATTGTTGTGATGATTTGGTGAAATTGCCTGATAAACTATGTGATCTTGTTCAGCTGAAGAAACTCAGTGTTACCAGCTGTCATAAACTATCTACCCTGCCCTCCAAGATTGGAAATCTGGTCAATTTGGAAGTCCTAAGGCTAAGGGACTGCACAGACTTGTTGAAGCTGCCAGGCTCGATTAAGAACCTCAAAAAGTTAAACTTTCTTGACATATCTGACTGCTGCAGCATCACAGAGTTGCCTAGAGACATAGGTAAAATGCGCACTTTAAGAAAGCTCGATATGAGACGGTGCTCAGGACTGCACCAGCTTCCTCAGTCGGTTTTGCATCTTAAACAGTTAGAGGAAGTTGCATGTGATGAACACAAGGCAAAGTTATGGGAGCCATTCTTACCAGCCGGTCTCGGAAAGATACGCATAATAAAGGTGGCCAATGAAGATACATCTTAGGAGGACCAGTCAATGCTGGACGAATGCGTATGCAGCGAACTGTGTTTTAGTATTTTTTTTTTTTCCTGATTTATTTCAATATTTCTGGATTTTGTCAAAAAGAATATGGGTCATTGCATAATAAAAGAAAGTGTTCTCTGTGAGAGATTGAACGGTAATCTGATTGCTTGATTACTTCTGTATATAGTTAGTAAATACGCATCTAATACACGCACGTACGTATTAATGAAAAAAAGGGCCGTTCGCCGTATCAAAACAAAGATACGGAAAAAAAAGCGAATCCTTGGGCTCAAAAGTATTATTCGCGAACAATTCGCGAATCCGTATTGTACGGGTGAAAAAAAGGGAATCTGGGCATAGATCTATGCATGAATCTTGGTTGCTTTGCCGGAAAATTGGGTCGGGAAGGTCAAATTCAAGGCAGCGAAATTGCCCTTCCAGAAACACCTGAAGCTTTTGGTGAGAGGAACAAAGAAAAAGATGAAAAATAATGAGAGGGAAGAAAATCGATGACCTCTGATACCCCCTGGTTTTGTTCAGAGAAAAGAGACATTTTTGGTTTTGTTCAGTTGGTGAGGCCTTGTTCAACGGGTAAAAAGTTAGTGGTGGATGAGAGATATTTGTGTTTACACGTGTTGGGCTTGGTTAAGTTCCTCTCCTATAGAATTCAAAAGTAATAATTTTTTTGGTTAAATTCATATTCTATTAGTCTTTTTTACTTTATTTTAATATTATCCTGTTTTAAATTGTGATTCTTCTAATATCAAACTAGGTAGAAAATACAAAATTAGTGTCCATTTTTTTTGGTACGTATTTTTCATGAGAAGCCGTATCATACGCGTACATATGTATTATTTTAATTTGCCGTTTTCATATTTTATGTCTTAATTTTTACCATTTTGATACACGTAAGTTTATCGAATAATACATATATGTTCTTTTAACCTACTATATGAATACTGTTTTTTACTAACTAATGTACATCCAATTTATACAAGTACAAAGAAATTATAAAAGGTGTGTATTTACAACATAATATTCAACATTAAAAGCATGATGACTGCCTTGGCTGAATTCCTGGAGACGCATATTTTTCCTGTCCCTCTCGTTCGCCTCTGCATCAAAAGTTCTAGGTACCTCATCGGCAACATCATCATCACATTTCTCTCTCCACCAAGTCACCCCCATCGGAAAACCCCGAGTCAAAAACCAAGTCAACACCGAGTCGCCGCGGATCTAATCGGACCGAGTCACCGATCTAGTAAAAGTTCAGACGACGTCGCGTTGCGCTTCCTCTGAATCTTTTAGCTTTCTATCTGATTAATGTGACCGGGTTTGGCGGGAGGGCAAAGTCGTAGTTTCCGCGAAAAATGGATCGGGCGGCGATAACGGTCGGGCCGGCGATGGATATGCCGATCATGCACGACAGCGACCGGTACGATTTCGTCCGAGATATCGGGTCCGGAAATTTCGGGGTCGCGAGGCTGATGAGGGACAAGCAGACTAAGGAGCTCGTCGCCGTCAAATATATCTAGCGCGGCAGCAAGGTCAGTTCGGGAATTTTTATTTTCTTATTGGTGTGTGCTTTTTGAAGTATCCATTT
Source organism: Spiraea crenata (assembly GCA_033992175.1). Classification (NCBI taxonomy): domain Eukaryota; kingdom Viridiplantae; phylum Streptophyta; class Magnoliopsida; order Rosales; family Rosaceae; genus Spiraea; species Spiraea crenata. Next base: position 125,386 of record JAVBHV010000085.1, on the reverse strand, counting down.
CAGGAAATTTGATTCATCCTATTTTCAGCAGTGGATGCTGTTGTGTTTATCTCTTTAGTTTCTAATTTTGGTATTGTGATTAATTTTTTAATTGACTTTTCTATTTATAACAGTTATTTATTTTGTACAATTAATGTTTGAAATTCCATTAATGAAATGCTAGTAAGGAAGCTTTTATTTCTAAGAAAATTCAAATTAACATGAATTAAAGCAAGTGAAGTTTGTGTAGTGCATTACTTTGCTATTTCTAGTGGAAACGATTGCTTTTAGTGGTTGGTAACTTTTGCTGGTGGTGTAAAAATGGAATGGTGCGATTTTGGGGCACTATGTTTCTCACAGTGGTTGTGATGTGTGTTGTTGCAGATTGATGAAAATGTTCAAAGAGAGATAATTAATCATAGGTCGCTGAGGCACCCGAATATTGTTAGGTTTAAAGAGGTAAGTTGGCTTTTTCATCATGATAACGTTTTTTTTGTTTGTAACAATTTTAGATTAGATGACGGTTGCTAATGTGGTCTGAATTTATCCCTGTATAAGGTTATTCTGACTCCTACCCACCTGGCCATTGTGATGGAATATGCATCTGGAGGGGAGCTTTTTGAACGAATATCCAATGCAGGGCGCTTCAATGAGGATGAGGTCCGGATTTTGATATCTATGATTCCGATTAATGCTTCTGTGTTTTATTTCTTAACAGTGTTTTACTTTGAATGCATGGTTTCTTTTTCTCCAGGCTCGCTTCTTTTTTCAGCAGCTTATATCGGGAGTCAGTTATTGCCATGATATGGTATGTAAACCTTTATTTCTGGTTGTTCCAAGAATTTCTGCATTTTCCTTAAGATGGCAACTAGCAATTCATGTGGATTATTACTTTCCTTCATGAAGCAAGTATGCCACCGGGACTTGAAGTTGGAAAACACTTTGTTAGATGGAAGTCCAGCTCCCCGTTTGAAAATTTGCGATTTTGGGTACTCAAAGGTAATTATCTTAATCGGTGCATGCTTTTGTGTTCATATCCTTAATTAATACAAAGGGAACTCAAAGATAAGTTGAAATGAACGTCTGATCTGGACCTTTGTTCAGAAGATTTTTGCAGATACGTTGCCTTCAATTTCGACTTAATATGAGGTCGGTCTGACCCAAAGCACAAGGTTTTGTGGCGATTTCATTTATATATTAGTTTGAGAGGGATTTGATCTCTCTGGTTAAGGAGTTTTTTGGCCAATGACGTAGTTTTTGGTATAGTAATGTAGCCTAGTTGGTACTTCTTTGGTGTTGAACCTAGGACCTCGAGTCAGATCTTGCCTTCACTTGCATGTAGTAGTCTCGGGGTGGTAACGGAAAGTATTGGTCTGCTGGATCTGCTCTGTTATATACGATTAAGAGTCAACGTTAATTCAAATTCATTCAATGCATGTGTTGAATCATAATGCTTTATGTGGCTGATTGTGTGTATTCCTCAGTCTTCAGTGCTTCATTCTCAACCAAAATCTACTGTGGGAACTCCTGCATATATTGCTCCAGAAGTATTGCTGAGGCAAGAATATGATGGAAAGGTATAAGAATTCATTAATTGTAATAATCATTTTCGTTATCACGGCCTTGGTTTTACTTTAGTGAATGTGTATTTTCATGATTGTGTGAACCGCAAACTTCTAGCCTTCTGTTTTGCAGTAGCCCATGGAGCCGATTTTCAGATGCTTAGTGATTAGTTCTTTCCCTACTTTCCCAATTATGTTTGTTTACTTTGATTGATGAACTATAGTTTGAAGAACCACTAATATTCTCTGTCTAATGTAATCTATTGTACCATTCAAACTTTTCTTTGGAATGCTTAATGATGTTTTAGCACAATGATTGACTTAAAGGTTGCTGCTTTATTGAAAGGACTATTGTTGCTTACTTATTTATTACACCTGGTCAATTTAAAGTATGATATGCTGGCTTCATCCAGTTTGAACTGGAGCTAAATAGGTGTTTGACCTTAAAGCATAAAAAAAGATCAATTACCTGGTTTTTGGTCATATTAACATGGGATCCTGGGATGGGATATCTAGATGTGATTCCTAGTTCCTAATGCTGGTGGCAGTTCTCAAGAGTCAAAATCTGTGACTACACTTGACAGCCACTTTAGATTACACCATTAGCCTTGTGTGGTTCAGAGTGGTTGTTAAAGTCCCTTCCTTTTCTATGATAAAAACAGACATGACTTGGCATCTGTTGCCTGTTCATGATAGATTAAAATTCATCAATAGATCCGTGTGCTGATGTATATATTGATAAAGAATGCAAGCCTGCCTATATGCATCCGTTAATATTATGCATGTTGGCTTTACAGCTCAATTCTGGTCTTGGAGCTTGAAACGGGAAATGTAAACACTGTTGGTCATGTTTCAAACTTTAAATATTGTATGTTTGTCACCATGTTTTACGAGGTTAAAGCTCCAATATTTTTTTGAATGAGGTTTATGATCTGGGACAGTAAAGTATTTCAGGCTTTGAGTTTTCGTTTGCTTCCTGAAACCTTTTCTTTCTTTTTGTTATCATGAGGTTATAGTGTTAAAAGCTCCAAGTTTCATATTGAATCCAGAAGCTTCTGTGTTGATATTGTGTTACAACATCAGCTTGCAGATGTATGGTCATGTGGGGTGACCTTATATGTGATGCTGGTGGGAGGATATCCTTTTGAGGATCCTGATGAACCGAAGGATTTCCGGAAGACTATACAAGTATGCCATTTAGCCTAAGTACGACATAGAGTTGCTTAATGTACATTGCTTGACTCGAGATTATTTGTCCTTTCCTCCTTGCAGAGAATACTCAGCGTCCAGTATTCCATTCCAGAAACTATCCAAATATCTAGTGAATGTCTAGAGCTGATATCAAGAATCTTTGTCCCAGATCCTGCTACGGTTAGTTTATATCTCCTCTGAATTCTTGTCTTCTGCACTAATGCTTGAGATATTTGGTTGACATTACCTTTCTCTTCAAGTATCTTGGGTGTCGTCTGCAATACGATTAGATTCCTCAGATTTCGTTTGCTATATTTTTCATTGATTGTGCCCTTGTCTGTGGATATGCGTGTAACAGAGAATTACGATGCCTGAGATAAAGAACCACTCATGGTTCTTGAAGAATCTTCCTGCAGATTTGATGACCGAAATGGCAATTGGTAACCATTTTGAAGAGCCTGATCAACCCATGCAAAGCCTAGATGTAATAATGCAAATAATTGCAGAGGCCACTATACCGCCAGCTGGAAGCCTTGGGCTTAGCCATTACATAACGGACAACTTTGATATGGATGACGACATGGATGATCTAGATTCAGAATCTGATCTTGACGTTGATAGCAGCGGGGAAATAGTCTATGCAATTTGATTAGAGTATTTGATGTAGACAGAAAGGGCTTTTACAAGTATAATCTCTCGGGCCAGTGGATTCATTATAAACTAGCTAAGAGAATGTACAATAGAGTATTTGATAGTTTAGCATATATAACCAGATCACGGAACGCATTATACTATGTGTCATCATATGCTCCTCTTTGAGTCTCATATATTTATAAACTTAGATGTACATCTTCTCTGGAGGAAATTTGATTTCATGCTATATATGTGTTATGCTGGTGGTGCGTGATGGATGTTCTACCAAACACTAGCATACTCTGGTTACTTATGGCTTATGCATTGAAAGCTTTGCTATACTTTGCTTTGACAGGTGACTGAATTTTTTATGCAGATTTCCGTAGATTATCCTCTTTGGTCCAGTTTGTTAGAATGTGAGCATTTAACCAATTTAAATTGATTTAAGCTGCAGCTACAGTTGCTTTTGTTCTGAGCTTCCAAACACGGAAAAAACAAATTCTGCTAATAGAAAATTGGGGATTATGTAGCTTTTCGTTCATCTATAGTTAGAAGAAAAGGCCTATATAGAGAGAGACTAGGAAGAAACAAAGTTGAAGAACTTTGCACCTGCTTGTTCAAACTGATTGCTTCCATTGGGTCGAGTGTAGCGTGAATTTTGCCTGAAAAAGCTAAGACCTGCTTGTTCCTTAACGTTCTTCAACAAGGTGGTCTGCTTTCGTCCGTGCCAAACGAGAAATTTACGTAGACTAAGTTTATTTTTGGTCCCGACCACTAAGAAATTGACACATGGTAGATTTACGACAACTTTTGCATACATGACGATTTTTAATTGGTTTGTGATAATGATGTGGCAATACAATAAGTTCATGGAAGTTTTTCTCGTGCCAAAAAGGCCAAGATCTCCTGGATATCGCTTTTCCAATCGTCAAGCCGGCCAGTGGTTATCTCTGTCCATGCGAATATCTCCTTGACATGCAACTGGAGTATCAACAGTCTTTTTAAGGACACATCCAATGCAACTAGTTTGCCAGTGTAAACGGTCGTCATGACGCTCCACCCGCTAGTATGTTTTAACTTAACAACGAGCTATGCACCCTTTTTCATTTTTTCAATAAGTTCACTTCTTATTTCCTCATTTGGGACTCCCAACTTCAGGTTATTCACTGCTATCTGTGTGATCAATGGCTTTAAGGATCCTAGTGTAAAGTCGAGCCTAGCGTCAGCCACCAAGCTTGATTATTTGGTTTAATCTAATTGAACAATGAATTTAGTATCTTGTTTTCTTTCGCCCCTTGATTGTTTATTTCGTTTGTTTCCGTCAGAACTTCAGGGTACACAGACTTGTCGAAATGAATACATAGGAATATATAAGTTTAGCTTGGATGTGATATTGTAGGATTGGACCTTAACTAATTCACATTAAGCAACAACTTACCGTTATTTGAGGATCAAGTAAGTGAACACTTAATAGACTCATCTCAAACTAGCCTATTCAATGTGATTCTGAGTTAAATAGGAATGAGCATCCAACTCAAAGATTGGGTGTCAATACCAGAGATGCAATAATGGTAACTAGTGGCAATTATATATCAAAACTAGTTCAGTTATCCACCAAAAGTTTATTACACCTCAAAAATGTTAACCTGCATTGTCCCATATTATATCTGCTGCTGTTGAAAAGGGTAACGCTTGCTGATCAACGAATGCCACTTACTGTTTTCATTCTATTGTATCATCTCCTTGCGTGCTATTTGTTCATATATACTTCATGAGATCACAAGATGTTTATATGAACAAAACTTACCTTATTTCAGCTGGACAAGCAAATCAACGATGACATCGAGTTGAGTTTTGAACGGACTAAACTTATCTATCAACTCGTCTTTCAGTGCCTTCATGTTGGCCCGGATTTCCATCTCGGCCTTGACTCCCTTTATTTGAGCAGTAAACGCTGCATGTAGCCCATCCTTAAACTGTCTCACCTATCACCTCTCTATTCTTCATCCTGGTTATAAGCAACATCAAAACACAAAGTTTCTTAGGAGACTTGAGCAAAAATATGATCATGACAAATTACAATAATAATTAGTAACTACTCATGAATACAAAGGAAAAGTTAAGAGTATGAGAATGTAAAGTTAGATAAAGCATCAAAGCCTGCACACATTGTGAATGCATGACTATCCTGGCTCAAGGTGGTGCCGGTACCTTCTTTCACCACGTTGATGTATATGTTCTTTGGGAGAAGCTGGAAGGGTTCCCACAATTTTTCGGTCACTTCGTCACATATCACATCCTCTAACTGCTTAAGATTCACAATTGATCGAGGCAGCGGCTGCAATCTTGGGCACTGCATCATGCTAAACTTTCTTAAACTGGACAACTCATCAATGTCTTCAGGCAACTCCATAATGCTGACACAATCAGATATGTCAAGGAATTCTAATTTCCTGAGTTTCCTAATAGATTTCGGCAGTGCTACCAAGTCCGTGCAAGACCTTAGCCTCAGGACTTCTAAATTGACCAGCTTTTGAATCTCTTTAGGCAAGACAGATAGCTTATGACAGTTGGTGATACTAAGCTTCTTTAGGCGAATTAGACCACAGAGCTTGGTAGGGAAATCCACCAAATCAAAGCAACTATCAATGTTCATTTCCACTAGAACTGGAAATACATCTGAGATTTGGATGGAACAATTGCTAAAAGCTTGACCAATGCTGCACATGAATAAAGTTATCTTCTGTAAACTCTTCAACTCTGCAGGGGCCTTGATTATGGAAGCAACTGAAATGCCTTTTAATCTGATTCTCTGCAGATTTGGCAATGAACCTAGTAGTTGAAAACTACTTAATTCTGTCGGTGAGGAACTGTTATTCTGGACTATTAGAACTTTTAGTTTGTCCACTTTCTCTAGAAATTCAGGTAAAGCAGAGTTCCCTTTCCGGAAGTTCAAAACCATAACCTCGGCTTTTGGTAGTTCTATTCTGTTCCATTCTGTTGAGAAAACTCCATCTGCAAGAAAAAGTATGCTATATGATGTGGTCTGCTGAGAAATTGTATGTGAAAGAACTTATATTAGTATCTGCTTGAGCACTTGTGCACGCACAAGTGCGTACTGACATGTGCTGCAGCACGCAGTTGTGCGTGCCTCATACCCGGTGCATTTCATGTTGCGTGTGTGTCTTCTAAGGAGAGATGTAAGAGTACCAGAGGTGATAGATACTAGGCGAGCATTGACAGGTTGATTCGTCTGTTTTCTCAACCACTTGGGTAGCTTGTCACCAGGTTCATTTATAAGCAGTCTTTTTCTATCTTTTAGCGGGCCTCGTTTAATGTGGTAGAGGGCAAAATCTTTAAGCATATCATGCATGTCGACAGAGTGTTCACTGTAATAGCCATCTGCCTCCATCTTATCTTTCCTGGTTATGATAAAAGCTAAAGTGCTTACACGAGTTTTGCTTAAGCATATATACAAATATTTAAAAGTTTTAAAGTAGCAACTTAGTCATGATTCTCATGTAAAGAAGATGGTACAGTACGTATAAGCCAGCCAAGAGAAACCTAGAAGCTTGCGTACCTTCTGACAATTAGATTAGCTAGACTTCGGGTGTTGAGCTCACGGAGGTTCTCAATGCACCTAATGTCGTCAGCTAGCTCATATAATTCCACCCACATATCAACAAGGGCAGCCGCAGGGATTTCAGTTTTCTTTGGGAGTTAACCCCAATTCAATAAAAAATTCCTTATTAATAGTTTTTTTTTTTTCCAGTGCTTCTAAGCTGCTTTGGGGGGGGGGGAGCAAATCACCCACCCCCTCAAAAATTGAGGCGCCTTTAGAAAACTCTTCTCCTCTCTCTCTCCAGATATCTATAGGCTTCCCACGAAGTGATCTTCCCACCACTGTAATGCAATTGGAAATCCCTTACAGCGCTCAACTATCTGCAACCCAAATTAATGAAATAAAATACTATTTGAATTGTAGAAACCCAAAATTCAAAATTTCTCTAGAATTCTGAGCGTTTTCATGAAGACGAGAAAACGTTAGTGGAAGATTATTTGCATGTTAATAATGTGTTACACTCGTGCGTATGGATGCTGTGTGTGAAATTAAAGCTATCATTTTTGTCTCCTTTAGCAAGGCATAAGTACTAAGCATCTCTGTGGTGCATTGCAGACTAAGAAATTACCTGTTCCAGAAGATCCTCTGGAATATAAGGTTTGTCATCTCCAAGGAATGCAGAATGACGAAAAAGTTTCATTGCATCATCCTCATCCAATGATTCCAAATAAAATGTATCAGCAAATCCGAGAAATTCAAATCTTGATGTCACCAAAATCTTGAAATTTAACTTTTTGAATTTTTCAAACATCTCAAGTAGGTATGCCGATCCAGACCAAACATCATCAAGGACCAACAATAAGGGATTTTGTCCTGTTTCCTTAATAAATTGTCGCAGCAAGTGATCCGGTTCACCATCTAGGTTGGGCATCTGAGAACCTTTCTGCTGGTATAGGTGTTCAACAATATGTTTCAAGTTGGGTTTTTTTGAAACAGTGACGAAGAAGATATTGTTTTTGAATTCAACTGTCCAGATACAACATAACAAATTTGTTACAAAGAGATCAGTAATATATGTCTACAGTCAAAAGAAGAACAAAACACAAAGAAGAAGTCATAAAGATTAATATGTCGACTTCAATTGATTGCTTACTTAACATATGCTACGATTGAGAATGAGTGAAGAAATTCTATTAAAGAACCATATACCTCTTGAGTAGTCTAAGTCCTGGGTTTTGGTAAGACTGCAGGCCTTCTTTACTCTTAAACATGCATCCGTAGTGAGACTTGGATATTTTGAAACAATTGTGCCTTATCCTAGTAAGACTGCAGCCCTTCTTACCCCATATTGAACCAAATAAGACTTAAAATTCAGTAAGTCGAATTATTTCTAGTTTAGAGTAATTCAAGCATGTTCTCACCCAAAAAGGGCTTCAACTTCTGGAGCGATAACTTCATCAACAATATTGACACAAATAAAACTCAGAAGTCAAAGTTTTACTACAAAATATGCATTATCTATGGTTCTGTAATATCCACACATACCTTTTACGCGCTCATCTTGACAAAACTGTCTTGCCAAAGTAGTTTTCCCACAACCTCCAATAGCAGTGATCACAACCATTGACACCCCATCCTTAAGGAGCTTCCTCTTCAAATCCCTCAAAGGCAATTCCAGTCCTACAGTAATTTCGACTGGAGGTTTGCTGTCAAGCTGTATTTGAGTTTGGACCACATCACTCTCTTCTTTCCCCAATTCCACAGCATTCTCATCTTTATTTGATTCCCCAGTATTCTCTCCCTTATGCAATTTCTCAGAAGTCTCTTTTTTCCCCAATTCCTCAGCCTTCTCATCTTTATCAACTTCCATGACATTCCCTTTTTTATCAAATTTCGCAGCAGTCTCTTTCAATTTCTGAACATTCTCTTCTTTCTCCAATTTTGCAGCAGTATTTTCTTTCTCCATTTTTAGACTCGGGTTGACCCTTTTTTCTTTTTTTTTGATGACCGTGCTGTCCACGCTTCGCTGAACTTTAGTCTGCGTCATCTTTGTTTTCTTATTGTCATCTCTTGTGATTCTACGGATAAGCTTCTGTAGAGATTTTTCAAGATCCATAAGGTTGTCGCTGTACTTTTTGTAGGTGTTCGATGGAGTAACCTTGGGGCACTTGTTAATGAGCTCTATTCCACTCCTCAACAGTTGATGAAGTTGAATCAGTTCATCCGGTGGACTAGCATTCTGCAGCATACACTTTGGAGCATAAAACATGATGTCCTGTTTTGCTAAATCTTCAATCAATGGTTTCACAATGTCCAGTGTTGATTTGAGATTGTTGAGGGTGGGTTTAAGTATCGGGTTCTTGTTCTCCGCATCCAAAACAGAGCGATAAAACTCAGCCAAAAGTGTTGTTACAGCAGCCTCTCCATCTACCTTAGCCGCCATTTTCGATTATTTCCAACACTAAGATTAGCAAAACGGTCGTATTGGTTTCAATCTAAGGTCGAAAACAAGAGAGCGGAGACTCAAAAAGGAAGGGAAAGCTCAAAATTTCGTGAGTTGGACCCCGTGGACTTTGACGTTGACTGAGCAAGCGAATGCCTGCCTCCTTAGCTGCTTTTCAGGAATCTGTCGGAGCTGCCGAGCCTGCCGTTTATAGAAGACGTTCAATGAACATCCGAGGACAAAAGTAAAGCAGATCATAAGAAGACGGACTGATAAGCAATGAAAGTTACAGAAACTTGGACTTCGAGAATCAAAGTGATACGAAACAAACTCTTAACCAGATGCAATACTTGAAAGGAAAGAGTACCTGCCGCGTATTTTGAATCCTTGATCTGATGATAACGCCTTCTCCCCCCTCTCCCTCGGCCGGGCGTGCCCCCCCCCCCCCCCCCCCCCCCCCCCCCCCCCCCCCCCCCCCCCCCCTTTTTCTCGCGCCGGCGCAAGTTGTTTGTGTTTTTTTCTTCCCCCCAAAAGGAACGGAAAAGAAGGGTTTTTTTTTTTTTTTTTTTTTTTTTTTTTTTTGCCCCGGTGCTTCTATTTTTATATTAAAAAAAAAAAAATAAAAAATTAAAAATTAAATATTATTATTAAATAATAATTTTTTTCTTTTTTTTTTTTTTTAGAAGAGTTTTGTGTTTTTTTCCGTTGGGGGCCGGTTTTTCCTTTTTTTTCCTTTTGTTCCTTTTTTTTTACAGTTTTTGGCCGCTTTTGCCCTCTTTGTTTTAGTGCATGTTTGGTAGCGCTTAACTTAAAAAAAAAGCGCTTAAAAAGAAAGCTTTGCGTTTGGTAAGTGAGGAAAAGCCGCTTCTTTTAGAAGTTGGCTTTTCTTTAAAGCCGAATTAACAAAGGATACGAGAAGCGGTGAAAACTTGCTTCTGCTTATTTTCAATACACCTTCTTCGTGGCTGTGGGTATGGGTCGCGACAGATGGTCGTGACCGAAGACGATGGCGGGCGACCGCGGGCGGGCGGGCGGGCGATGGTGGGCGATGGCAGATGGCGGGCAACGATGGTGGGTGAAGATGGCGACAGACGATGCTGACGGGAGACGACGACCGGCCGAGCGAGCGACGACGGCCGTGGGCTCTGCGAGTCGGTCGTGGGTCAGACGAGGCGATCGGCGGCTGGGTCAGGAGAGACGACGCGATGGCTGGGTCGGGAGAGATCACGCACGATCGGCGGAGGGCCGATTGCTTTCCATTTCACTGATATGTTTTGCTGTTTATCCAGTCCACTTCTATGACTTTCTAAAATTGTTGGTAGCAATTCCATATTGATTGTGATGCTGAATTTAGATGAGATGATTGTGCTGCTGAAGGCTCAAATTTGTGCTTCATAAACCTGCAAGTTTTTTTGCAGTTTGTATATGGATTTTTTTTCTGGGTGTATATTGGTGAATTTGGTTGCTTTTGGTTAACAATATTAAAGATGCCAAACAAAGCAAAAAAGCCCTACCAAAATTATTTTACCAAACGCTTCCCGGCTTATTTTTTCAGCTGCTTATTCTCGAGGACAGCAGAAGTAGCTTTAAAAATAAGTTCAGCCCTACCAAACTAGCCCTTTTTTTTTTTTTCCCCTTCTCTTCTTTGTCGGTGCCTTCTCCGTTTTTTTTTCTTGTTCTGCTCCTTTCTTTCTGTTCCTTTTCTTCCCCCCCCCCTTTTTTTCACACCCTCCTTTGGCGGTGCGGGTCTCTTGTTTCTTTTGTGTTGTCCTTTTCTTGATGTGGGTCCCCCCCCCATGTTAGAGTTTTTTTTTCCTCTTCTTACTTTCCCTCCTACCCCTTTCCCCCCCCCCCCCCCCCCCCACCCCCCCCCCCTTTTTTGGTCGTCGATGAAGCCGTGATGCTGACCCACATCCCGCTACCGACGCAGCAACTAGCTGGGCCACCTCCTCGCTTGTATTTCCCTCGTCTGGATCTTCATCACCTTTGGCGGCTTCATCTCGCACTTCACCTTCAACCGCGAGCTCCAGGCATGTTCTTCACGCTCTGTATTGGAGAATTTGAGATGGGTTTTTACTGTTGTGATTGAATCAATTTGTTATTTGATCCAATTTTGTTGGGTTTTATTAGCCATGTAGATGAATTTTCATGTTACTGAGTTTGGTAGCTCCGATTTTGCATTTAGGTTAAATTTGTCGGTAGCAATGTTACAAGTTTGGTAATATAATTGAAGTTCAATCTTGATAAATTGGGTTGAATCTTGATAAATTAGGTTGTATTAGATTTTACAGATACAGGAATGGTGCAAGTTTTGGTTTCTTTCTTAGGCAATTTAGTCGGAAAAACGTTGATATTATTATGGTTGAGGGAATCAGAGAAAGCTAGATTCAATACTTGAATAGCACTGGGAGTAGGGAGCTTTCCTTGTATCATACACAGAATAAAGTTGCCCCTGTTCTTATGGATTTGCTAGAAAAATTAAGGAAATTTCTTTGACATGAACTGTTTCTATGTTTATATGAACTGTTTTTGTGTTGACATTAGGGGTGGGATCGAGTTGGGACCCGACCCGAAATGATCAAATCTGAGTCCCAACCCGATAGAGATCGGGTTCCTCATTTTGTGCCCGAGCCCAAGCCCGACAGAGGTCGGGTACACGATGATCGGGTTGGGTCGAGTTGGGCACGGCTAGCCCGAAATTGATGGGCTCCAAAAATAGTATTGGGCCAAAACAAAAAATATTGGCCCAAATTGATTTTTTTAATCTGTCTACTTGCAAATTGCTTTAGATTTCGTTGAAAAAACAGAGGAGACCAAGCAATCAATACAAATCAATACAGAATGGTGGATTGCGACGAGAATTGATACCGAATTCAACATCAATACACTTCAATACATAAGCACATAAAGTTGGAATTGACACCAAAAACCCATCCCTACGAGAATTGATACCGAATCCGACATCAATACACTTCAAACCAATACAAACCATTTATCCCATAAAATCAACAACACCTCATTGCAGAAAATTGATACCGAATGCAAAATCAATACAGAAATCAAAATTGACAAAGGCATCAAATAAATACCAAATAAGCACATAATCATGTTACTGGCTTCGTGGGTGCTTAGAAATCGTGGGTACAGAGAAGAGACATTACCGTGGGTGAGTAGCAGATCGGCGGTGAGTAGCTGATCGGCGGCAGGCGGCTGCGAATTTGAATTTGAAGTTCACCATCGGCTGCGTCGGCTCATCTTCAGAGGAGGGATGGGGTCGGGGTCGGGGTCGACTGGCTGCCGGCGATGGAGGGAGGCGAGTCGGCGATGGGTTTTCGGTGAGGTCGGATGGATGCGAGTCGGCGATTCGCGATGGGTGGAGGTCGAATGGAGGCGGCCATGGGGTCGGGGTCGACTGGTTGCCGGCGATGGAGGGAGGCGAGTCGGCGATGAAGGGAGGCGAGTCGGCAATGGGTTTTCGGTGAGGTCGGATGGAGGCGAGTCTGCTGGAGTGGAGGCGGACGGGTATAAAATAAAAAGTTTATATTATAAACACTATCTGTATATCTGTATATAGTATAAAGTTTATATATATATATATATATATATATATATATATATATGGTTCGGATCATCGGACACACTATTTTGACACACCAACCCAAACATCCTTTCTTTGTTGATTTTGCAATATGGATCCGATCCAACGGATAAAAAAGGATGTTTGGGTTGGTGTGTCAAAATAGCGTGCCCATGACTAACCCTATATATATATATATATATATATATATATATTATTGTTGAATGGAGAAGAAAAGAGAGTTATATAAAAAAATTTTTCTCCCTTATAGCGGGAATTTTTTGTGTGACACATATATAAAGGGGAAGGGGGTTTTGAAAATCTGTTTTTTGTTGGGTCTCCCTTTAACCGACCCCATATATATATATATATATATATATATATATATATATATATATATATATATATATCGTGTCGGTACCCGTTGGGTTTTGGGTTCCATGCCCAAGCCCTATTATTATCAGGTTGGGCAAAAAACCCGACTTTTCAGGTCTGGGTCTAAATTGGGTTGGGCAAAATCGGATACGGGCATGGGTTGGGCGTCGAGTTGGGTCGGGTTGGTCGGGTTTTTTTGCCAGCCCTAGTTGGCATGAACTGCTTCTGTGTTTGCATAAATTGCTTCTGCATTGACATAAACTATTATGTATTAGCAAAACTGTTTCTGTGTTTGGCATAACTGTTTCTGTGTTTAGTAGAAAGTGTTTATGTATTTAACAGAACTGTTTCTGTGTTTAGTAGAAACTGTTTCTGTGTTTAGCAGAAACTGTTTCTCTGTTTGGCAGAAACTGTTTCTGTGTTTGACAGAACTGTTTCTGTGTTTGACAGAATTATTTATGTGTTTGGCAGAAACACATAACTGTTGCTGTGTTTAGCAAAAAGTGTTTCTGTATTTGTAAAAAGTCTGATAGGATCGTGTTTCTTTATGTCTCGTTCCAGCGTCGCCGCAGTGGGCCCAACAGGCCACCACATCGCAAGACGGAGTCGCTGCGCCGAGACCTCTCGGCCCTGCCACACCACGACGCCGATAGCCGCGGAAAGCCATCGGAAGAGGCGAATTCTGATTTGCATTCACCCCAAAGGTCTGACCGGACCAATCCGTGAACCACCTGGACTTGAATCTTGTTGGGCCAGGCTTTCTTTTAATTTCGGACCTGGGCCTTTTGAGCCCCCTTCTTTGTACTACAGTGGGCTTCTAAAGCCCTTAGGCTCTTGGGCCCATAGTTTTGAGACCGACAGGCCTGCAGCCCGTATGCTCAGTTACGCAACCCGGCAGGTTGCTTTAGCATATCAAAACGGATCCCCAAGATCCTAGACCATTAGTTGTTTATGTTTCTGTTGAAACATTTGTATATATGTGTGTGCGTGTGTATATGTGTGTATATATGTGTGTGCGCGTGTATATGTGTGTCTGAAATAAGATTAACATGAGCATAAAGATCAATTAACATCATCTTCATCATCAACATCTTCAAACACAACCGCCTCTAAAATAGTTCATCAAGCGTAAGACTTGCCATCTCAAGCAATCCTATATTACGTACATCCATGGTATCAAATACATCACCTCCAACCACACTACCATAGTAAGGGTAGTAAATTTAATTTACAAAATAATCCCTTTTAAAAAAAAATTTCACTTATATCCAACTGTCTTAAAAATTAAAAAATTATCCCGGCGCTTCCTAGCCCTACCTAAGACGAATCCACAGTAGCCAAAGCTGTACCAAGATGAATCCATAGTGTTCAAGGCTCGGGTACGCGCTTACGGGCGTACCGTACCCATACCTGAAGCGCGATTCGTAGCATTTTCGGAGCTTCCATGCTTCATAGGTTTTAAAAGAAGCATATATACAATTAGGGGTGGAATTTTCAGACCAAAAATCGACAACCAACCGAACCATACCAATTGGTACACTTTGGTTTGCTACAATTTCGGTACAATCACTGTTCAGAATGGTACATTAGTGTACCAATGTTTTTGGTATGGTTTATGGTATGGAGTATGCAATACCATGGTATACCAAAATACCAAAAATATATACCATATACCATTTTTATATTACTAAAATAGTGGAAACTTTAGTGTGCATTAGTGATTGGCTTAGGGCGGAAGGGTTTAACTTGTATCAAGAGTTAACAGAAGATGAGCTTGCATTGTACAAGGAATGTGAGGATTTCGAAAGAAGTAAGTATTTAAATTTAAAAGAATTATTTTGATCCTAATTCATATTTCAAAGTCTAATGATATTTTTTTATAAGTAGCTATGCAAACAATGGGGCTTACTTCAAGTCAAGAGGGAAGTTCAAGTCATTCCGAAAATTTAAGTCAAATCGGAAGTTCAAGTGCATCTTAAAACCTTTTAGGGTTTTTAAATAAAAAAAAAATTGAGATTGAGTTGCGTTTGAAGTTGAACTATGTACTTTATTATTTGGATATTAGATTGTAAAATTATTATGCATTTTTAATATTTTAGTAAGTTGAACTTAAATAAAATTTTTGTCTAGAAATTTAGTTTATACCAATACCAAACCATACCATATTAAAAATAGTATGAAAGTTGGTACAATCTGCCTACCTGTTCCACCCCTATATACAATTAGGGCTGGCATTTTGGACCTAAAACCGAAACCGAACTGATTCCAGACCAAAACCACACCAATTTTTAACCAAACTGAACCGATGTTCATAATTCATGAAAAGAATTAGCTCACCAAAGCCTTCATGTAGTTCGAACCTCCAACCTTTAGGTTGCTTGCTTTGCCATAAACCCTGTTTTTAATTGCTTTTCAAGGTCATCACCATCCTTCCAAAACCCAAAGTCATCTCAGCCATTAAAACAAAACTCTCAAAACAAATCCAGCGGTCCCAAGAAACCCTAACTGTATAAACCTAACTATCCCCCCACGCCTTCATCACCCTAACCACGCGTTGTTCAAGTGATCAAAAAGATCTCTAAGTACGACTCTGTGTTTAAAAGTATTCAGTCAACCTTACACGATTTGCAACCAAGAATCGCACAGATTGAAGCTCAAAACAAGGAATTAGATCAGATAGACAAGCGACTAGAAGATCTTAGAGATCTGATCTCTAAGGGACTAAAGTTCATGAAGGAGTGCTCGGAGAATCCCAAGTGGTACAGAAAGCCTGGATACGTGGATAAACTCCGTGAATTGGACAGAGTTCTCAAGGATGAGTTAGATAAGCTGCCACTGATGATACTGATGAAGGTTAACGAGACGCTGATTTTGGTAAGGATGCAAAAAGACCAGCTTGTTCAAGTGGCAAGGGGTGGGAAGGAGATGAAGGTCAAATGAATGCTTCATCCCTTCCGGTTGGATTGGCTTTGCCTGTGCAGGAATTGAAGAAGAAGTTGCTTCAGGATGGAGTGGCAAGGCTTGTACTGACCGGTCCTCAAGGATGCGGGAAAACAACATTGGCAGAACAGTTTTGCCAAGATAAGCAAGTCAAAGGTATCTTATATACTATCTACCTATACACAGTTTCAAGTCCTTTAGTTATGGATGTTATGGAGATCACGCCTTTCCCAATTTCAAAAGATTTAACACGAGGAATATAAAAGAGAAGTGATTTTCGCACTATGCAGAATGTGTACTCCCTATTTTTTTTTATTTAAGATTGGATAGATTAGTGCAGAATGAGAAACCCACCTAGATTACATATTATTCAAGCGACAAATCTTGTAATGAGCTGCATGAATGTTAGGCCATATCTCCCTGAACTTACGTATTTCTGTCAAGCTGTTTCATATGGCTAGAAGGAGAGTGATTGCAAAGAGACAGGAGTCTCACTTCTGCAATTTTTCTGTGAAAACTCAATTATTGTTGATGAATGGAGGTTTATCATTTGGTTTGGAAGAGTTACCAAACCTCTGTTTCAACTTCATTTTTGGAATATGTTTTCCAGAAAAAATTTGCTTCAGTTATCTGTTAGTCTTTTGCATATATATGCTAAGAACAGTGAATTTGAGATCTAGTTGTTCATCTTAATCTGTGACAACCAGAATCTGTGAAATATATTCCGTGTACAATCTAAGACACAGATTAATGACCTCCCCAGTGATATATTTCATTGAAATGTCTTTGGTAGATATATTCAAGAATAATATCTTCCATGTCTGTGTCTTGAGAAAGCCGAACTTGGAGCATATCATACAGAACCTATATCAGCAAAAGGACTCCCTGCATGTGCCTAAAGACCTCGATCTGGAAGCCAGGCTGCAACAGTTTTTGAAGGATGCAGGACAAAATCCTTCACTTCTGGTCCTCGATGATGTTTGGCCTGGATCAGAATCCTTTCTTGAGAAGTTTTGTCAGCCCCAAGAGTCAAATTTAAAGATTTTAGTTGCATCAACATCAGAGTTTCCAAGATTTGGTTCTACATACCATTTAAAGTTATTGAATGATAAGGATGCAATGGACCTATTTCAACATTCAGCATCCTTTGGACATAAGAGCTCTTCTATTCCAAAAGACCTGGCCAAACAGGTGATTTAAATCTTCAATGCATGACATATTTGCATCTCACAAAAGGATATATATATATATATATTCACTTTTGGCGCAAAACACCATACACAAAATATGTTCACTTTTTGACACAGATCTGTCAACATTTCAAATAATTCTTGCTTGCATATATGCATAACTTATCAGAATAAAAAGTAATTGACTTCATTTAAGAACTGACCATAATCCAGATAGTAGAACGCTGTAAGGGATTTCCACTCGCCGTTACAGCCATTGGAAGATCACTTTTCAGACAACCTATCGAGACTTGGATTGGAAGAGCAAGGGGTTGGCATGAAGATTCTACTGTCCTTGATTCCGAAACTGACTTCCTTGGCTCCTTCCAAAGTAGGTTAGATGTGTTAAATAAAGAAAAAACAATCATCAAGAAATGTTTCATAGACCTTGGTTCTTTTCCCGAAAATCAAAGAATCAATGTCTTTGCACTCATTGATATGTGGATGGAGTTATACAAGCTAGATGATGAAACTCTATCCACTAAGAACCTCTACCAGCTCACCTCCCATGATTTGGCTAATTACACAGTCGCAAGGTACTTCAAGGTTTCTCTATGTTTTCAACTATTTCCGATCTGTTTGGGTATTATTGGTTGTTGTTCATAAACTGCCCCTGGAATGAAGGTGCTGGAGAATCCTTTGTAAGCATAATGTTTGGAATATAACCTGCAGGAAGGAGATGAAGATGGAGGTTGATGATTATTACAGTGGACACTTCGTTACTCAGCACTATATGCTTAGACAGCTGGCCATCTATCGCGCGAGTCGTGATGAAATACGCCTTAGAGAAAGGCTAATTGTAGACATATGTAAAAACAATCTCCCAAATTGGTTGAAAGAACAGAAGGCTCAACCCATCAAAGCACGACTGTTATCTGTATCAACAGGTTAGCCCTACTCTATCTGCCTGCTTGGAACATGCATGTATATTCATGAACACATGTCCTCTCGCATTCGTAACTTCAAATTCACAATACAACTCATTACACTCACGTCCAATAGTATCTTGTTTACAGATGAAATGTTCTCAACAAAGTGGCCCAACATGCAACTGCCAGAGGCTAAAGTTCTGGTCCTGAATTTTCAAACAAAGAATTACGTCTTACCTGAATTTGTTGAGAAACTCCAAAAACTGAAGGCTCTGATAGTCACATATTATGGGTTCCGCTTTTGCTGAGTTAAGCAAATTTCATCTACTTGGTTCTCTACCAATTCTGAAGAGAATCAGATTGGAACGTATTTCAATTGGTTCCATACGCAACATCCCCATAGTATTGAAGAGTCTACAAAAGATATCTCTTTACAAGTGTTGCATCGGCCGAGATTTTTTCCACTATTCCACCAAACTTTCATATGCATTGCCAAATCTACTGGAGATTAGTATTGATTGTTGTGATGATTTGGTGAAGTTGCCTGTTAAACTATGTGATCTTGTTCAGCTGAAGAAACTCAGTGTTACCAGCTGTCATAAACTATCTACCCTGCCCTCCAAGATTGGAAATCTGGTCAATTTGGAAGTCCTAAGGCTAAGGGACTGCAGAGACTTGTTGAAGCTGCCAGGCTCGGTTAGGAGACTCAACAAGTTAAACTTTCTTGACATATCGGACTGCTGCAGCATTACAGAGTTGCCTGGAGACATAGGTAACGTGTGCACTTTAAGAAAGCTCGATATGAGACGGTGCGCAGGACTGCACCAGCTTCCTCAGTCGGTTTCGCATCTTAAACAGTTAGAGGAAGTTATATGTGATGAAAACACGGCAAAGTTATGGGAGCCATTACCAGCCGGTCTCGGAAACATACGCATAATAAAGGTGGCCAATGAAGATGCATCTACCTAATTGGTTCCACAAGCTTCAGTCTTAGGAGGACCAGTAGTAAATGCTGGACGAATGCGTATGCAGCGAACTGTGTTTTAGTATTTTTTTTTTTTCCTGATTTATTTCAATATTTCTGGATTTTGTCAAAAAGAATATGGGTCATTGCATAATAAAAGAAATGTACTTAACTAAGTGTTCTCTGTGAGAGATTGAACGGTAATCTGATTGCTTGATTACTTCTGTATATAGTTAGTAAATGCGCGTATAATACATGTACGTACGTATTAATGAAAAAAAGGGCCGTTCGCCGTATCAAAACAAAGATACGGAAAAAAACGCGAATCCTTGAGCTCAAAAGTATTATTCGCGAACAATTCGCGAATCCGTATTGTACGGGTGAAGAAAAGGGAATCTGGGCATAGAAGCCGTATCAAAACAAAGATACGGAAAAAAACGCGAATCCTTGAGCTCAAAAGTATTATTCGCGAACAATTCGCGAATCCGTATTGTACGGGTGAAGAAAAGGGAATCTGGGCATAGATCTATGCATGAATCTTGGTTGCTCTGCCGGAAAATTGGGTCGGGAAGGTCAAATTCAAGGCAGCGAAATTGCCCTTCCAGAAACACCTGAAGCTTTTGGTGAGAGGAACAAAGAAAAAGATGAAAAATAATGAGAGAAAGAGAGAAGAAAATCGATGACCTCTGATACCCCCATACCCCCCTGGTTTTGTTCAGAGAAAAGAGACATTTTTGGTTTTGTTCAGTTGGTGAGGCCTTGTTCAACGGGTAAAAAGTTAGTGGTGGATGAGAGATATTTGTGTTTACACGTGTTGGGCTTGGTTAAGTTCCTCTCCTATTTTAATGGTTTGTTCTTTTCTTTTTTAATAGAAGAATTCATGTTTATTATGATTAAAGTGATAATTTTTTGGCAAAATTACATTTTGATACTACTTGAAGATTAAAATACCCAAAAACACTACTACACTTTAAACATTACAATATACTACTACTTTGACACATGTTGATTTATAATTGGGTTGTACACTTTAATAACAACTTTTAACTTCACGCGCGCTGCAAAATACGCTCAATCTCTTCATCCACGCCAAAATCTCCCTACAAAGTTCAAAACACTTTTTTACCCATAACTTTCTCATCCGAACTCCGTTTGACACGAAATCAATTGGGTTGGATTCGTCTCGTCGCCCTCTTTCCATAGACACCAAGATTGTTACCCCAGACCCACTGTAGAGAGAGAACAGAGCAGCAACGTCTTCACGTTTTCCTTCGAGATTCTCCGATTCCGGCGACAAATGGGACAAACCACCACCAAAAACTTCATCCTCTCATCATTCTAGACACAGCCCAACCAACATTGAGCCTTTAGTTTCCAGCGGATCATCGCCGGAGAGCCTCACATATTGGTTGAAACTTTCCGGTGAGTTTCCGGAAGGTAATCTTTGAAACTAGTCTAGAAAGCTTTGTTGGGTTGTTTAGATGAAGATTGATATAAAAAATAATATGAATTGATGGTGAGTCAACACAACTATTCTTTCTCCTTCATTTTGAAGGACTTCCTTCAAATTGAAAGAACACTTCCTTCAAATTGAAGGAGCACATCCTTCAGTTTGAAGGAACACCTCCATCAAAGTTCAGTTTATGGGAATTTGAAGTACAATAGTTGAAGGAAGGAAGACATCCTTCAGTTTGAAGGAGCACATCCTTCAGTTTGAAGGAGTACATCATCCTTCAGTTTGAAGGAACACCTCCATCAAAGTCCAGTTCCTGGGAATTTGAAGTACGGTAGTTGAAGGAAGGAAGACATCCTTCAGTTTGAAGGAGCACATCCTTCAGTTTGAAGGAGTACATCCTTCAGTTTGAGGAGAAAGAATAGTTTGAGGAGCACTTCCTTCAATTTGAAGGATCACATCCTTCAATTTGAAGGACCTCCTTCAATTTGAAGGATCACTTCTTTCAATTTGAAGGAGCACATCCTTCAATTTGAAGGAAGTGCTCCTTCCAAGTTGCAGGAACACGTCCTTCAAATTTTTGAAGGATCACATCCTTCAGATTTTGAAGGAAATCCTCCTTCATTGATGGAAGTCCTCCTTCATTTTGAATGAAATCCTCCTTCATTTTGAATGAAGTCCTCCTTCATTTTGTAGAAACACTTCCTTAATTTTGGAGGGCTTCCTTCATTTTGAAGGAAGTCCTCCTTCATTGAAAGAAGTCCTCCTTCATTGAAGGAAGTCCTTCTTCATTGAAGGAAGTCGTCCTTCATTTTGAAGGAACACTTCCTTCATTTTGAAGGACGTCCTCCTTCCCCACAAACTTCAAAACACTCTTTCACTCATAACTTTCTCATCCGGACTTCGTTTGACACGAAATCAATTGGGTTGGATTTGTCTCATCGCCATCTTTCCATAGACACCAAGATTGTAACCCCAGACCCACTGTAGAGAGAGAACATGGCAGTCCTCCTTCCCCACAAACTTCAAAATACTCTTTTACCCATAACTTTCTCATCCGAACTCCGTTTGACACGAAATCAATTGGGTTGGATTCGTCTCGTCGCCCTCTTTCCATAGACATGAAGATTGTAACCCCAAACCCACTGTAGAGAGAGATTGAGGCAGAAACATTTTCACGTTTTTTGGCGACGGAGGCGGAGGTGTGCGTGAGTCTCACGCTCGCGTGAGCTGTAGTGGGCTTTTTAGTGTATTTTTGGGAAAGTAGTAGTATTTTGTAATAATTTTATTGTGGTAGTGTTTTTGGGCATAATAAAAGTGTGATAGTAGTTTTTGGGTAGAAGCCCTAATTTTTTTGGTTAAATTCATATTCTATTAGTCTTTTTTGCTTTATTTTAATATTATCCGGTTTTAAATTGTGATTCTTTTAATATCAAACTAGGTAGAAAATACAAAACTAGTGTCCATGTTTTTGGGTACGTATTTTTCATGAGAAGTCGTATCATACACGTACATATATATTATTTTAATTTGCCGTTTCCATATTTTATGTCCTAATTTTTACCATTTTGATACACGTAAGTTTATCGAATAATACATATATATTCTTTTAACCTATGCATACTGTTTTTTACTAACTAATGTACATCCAATTTATACAAGTACAAAGAAATTATAAAAGGTGTGTATTTACAACATAATATTCAACAATAAAAGCCTGATGAATGCCTTGGCTGAATTCCTGTCCCTCTCGTTCGCCTCGGCATCTAAAGTTCTAGGTACCTCATCGGCAACATCATCATCACATTTCCCTCTCCACCAAGTCACCCCCATCGGAAAACCCCGAGTCAAAAACCGAGTCAACACCGAGTCGCCGCGGATCTAATCGGACCGAGTCACCGATTTAGTAAAAGTTCAGACGACGTCGCGTTGCGCTTCCTCTGAATCTCTTAGCTCTCTATCTCATTAATGTGACCGGGTTTGGCGGGAGAGCAAAGTCGTAGTTTCCGAGAAAAATGGATCGGGCGGCGATAACGGTCGGCCCGGCGATGGATATGCCGATTATGCACGACAGCGACCGGTACGATTTCGTCCGAGATATCGAGTCCGGAAATTTCGGGGTCGCGAGGCTGATGAGGGACAAGCAGACTAAGGAGCTCGTCGCCGTCAAATATATCTAGCGCGGCAGCAAGGTCAGTTCGGGAATTTTTATTTTCTTATCGGTGTGTGCTTTTTGAAGTATCCATTTCAGGAAATTTGATTCATCCTATTTTCAGCAGTGGATGCTGTTGTGTTTATCTCTTTAGTTTCTAATTTTGGTATTGTGATTAATTTTTTAATTGACTTTTCTATTTATCACAGTTATTTATTTTGTACAATTAATGTTTGAAATTCCATTAATGAAATGCTAGTAAGGAAGCTTTTATTTCTAAGAAAATTCAAATTAACATGAATTAAAGCAAGTGAAGTTTGTGTAGTGCATTACTTTGCTATTTCTAGTGGAAAAGATTGCTTTTAGTGGTTGGTAACTTTTGCTGGTGGTGTAAAAATGGAATGGTGCGATTTTGGGGCACTTTGTTTCTCATAGTGGTTGTGATGTGTGTTGTTGCAGATTGATGAAAATGTTCAAAGAGAGATAATTAATCATAGGTCGCTGAGGCACCCGAATATTGTTAGGTTTAAAGAGGTAAGTTGGCTTTTTCGTGATGATAACGTTTTTTTTGGTAGCAATTTTAGATTAGATGACGGTTGCTAATGTGGTCTGAATTTATCCCTGTATAAGGTTATTCTGACTCCTACCCACCTGGCCATTGTGATGGAATATGCATCTGGAGGGGAGCTTTTTGAACGAATATCCAATGCAGGGCGCTTCAATGAGGATGAGGTCCGGATTTTAATATCTATGATTCTGATTTATGCTTCTGTGTTTTATTTCTTACAGTGTTTTACTTTGAATGCATGGTTTCTTTTTCTACAGACTCGCTTCTTTTTTCAGCAACTTATATCGGGAGTCAGTTATTGCCATGATATGGTATGTAAACCTTTATTTCTGGTTGTTCCAAGAATTTCTGCATTTTCCTTAAGATGTCAACTAGCAATTCATGTGGATTATTACTTTCCTTCATGAAGCAAGTATGCCACTGGGACTTGAAGTTGGAAAACACTTTGTTAGATGGAAGTCCAGCTCCCCGTTTGAAAATTTGCGATTTTGGGTACTCAAAGGTAATTCAGTTTCCACTTTCTTGCTTATTCAGTGCATGCTTTTGTGTTGAAATGAACTTCTATACGTTGCCTTCAATTTAGACTTAATATATAAGGTCTGTCTGACCCAAGACACAGGGTTTTGTTGTTAGAGACTTCATTTATATATTTGTTTGAGAGGGATTTGATCTCTCCAGTTAAGGAGTTTTTTCATCATGACGTAGTTTTTGGTATAGTAATGTATCCTAGTTGGTACACCTTTGGTGTTGAACCTAGTGTAAGACTATTGTTTATGTTGTAATGGCTTGATTGTATTTCATTGTATTCATCTGAATATATACATACATATAGTTGACTTTGAATGTAATAAACGCTAGTCCTATAAGGTAAGACTATTAAGAGGAATTACAACATAATATTGACAAAGGCTGAGAATCGGGGATAAGCAGAATCAAGGAGATGTTGGCTTGATGTGTTGCTGATTCGGTGGATTCAGGTTGACCGCTAACACACCCCCGCAGGTGACGGAGCAATCAAGCAGAGGAAGCTTGGAAGTAAGGAACCGACACCTGGAATAGACAAACCTTTGGTAAAAATGTCAAGCCACTTGATCAATTGTGGACAAGTAACCGACAATGATTTCACCACGAACGACTTTCTCACGAACAAAATGATAGTCAACCTCCACATGACGCATGCGAGCATGAAAAACCGGATTTGAGGCTAATGAAATGGCACTAATGTTATCACACCAAAGTTTAGGACAATTCAATGGGAGCCGAAGGTCTCGGAACAAAGCACGAAACCAAGAAAGAGTGGCAGCCGTGTATGCTAATTGGCGGTACTCGCTTCATGCTTTAACGAGAAACGCCACCTTGTTTCTTGGAACTCCAAGAAACTAAGTTGGGGCCGAGATAGAGGCAATAACCACCAGTGGAGCGACGATCATCTGGGTCCCTGCATAGTCAGCATCCAATAGGCAGACAAAGTCATAGAACCAGGCCGAAAGAATAATCCATGAAAAATAGTACCCTTGAGGTAACGAAGAATGCGCTTAACTGCAACCCAATGAGCCGAGGAAGGCTTATGCATAAATTGACAAACTTGGTTCACAGCAAAGGCAATATCGGGCCTTGTGAGAGTTAAATATTGCAAAGCACCAACAATACTTCGATACTCTAGGAGGATCAAGAATAAGGGAGTACCATCAGATATACTTAAATGTTTGTTGCCGGAAGTGTGGGAACCGGTTTGGTGTCTTGCATCTTTGTGCGGCAGAGAAGGTCCCGGGTGTATTTGGCCTGTGTGAGAGAGAGTCCAGAAGAATTTCGAGTGAGTTCCATCCCCAAGAAGAAATGGGCAGGTCCCAGATCCTTCATAGAAAATACAGCACCCAAATTGGCAATAAGAGTGGCAATATGAGTAGGATCATTGCTGGTCACGAGGATATCATCAACATATATCAACAGATAGAGTCGGACATGGCCTGAAAAATATGTGAATAAAGAATAATCCGCTTTGCTGGCAGTGAAACCCAAATCTGCAAGATGAGAGGAAAAACAATTGAACCAAGCTCGTGGAGCTTGTTTTAAACCATATAAAGAGCGCTTCAATTTGCAGACATGATTAGGGAATTGATCATCAACAAAACCATTGGGTTGCCGCATATAAACTTCTTCATCTAAATAGCCATGTAAAAAGGCATTCTGAACATCAAGTTGTCGAATAGGCCACGAAAGCTGAACAGCCAGAGCCAAGATTAAGCGTATGGTAGAGTGATTTACCACAGGGCTGAAGGTTTCCCCAAAGTCAATACCGTCTTGCTGGTGAAATCCATTGGCGACGAGACAAGCCTTGTACCGCTGAATGGATCCATCAGAGTTACGTTTGATCCTGAACACCCATTTGTTAGGCAAGACGTTCATATCAGGCCTTCGCGGAACAAGAGTCCAGGTCCCAGCTCGTTGAAGAGCATTGAATTCCTCTGCCATAGCCAGACGCCACTCGGAATGTTTGTTGGCCTGCGTAAAACAAGTAGGTTCTACAAGAAAATCAGAGGCAACATCAACATGAGCATAACGAGGATTGGGTTTACGAATACAAGCCTTACCGCGCGTTACCATCGAATGAGAAGACGAGTCTGTTACCTGAGATGGAGCCGACAACGTGGGGTGGGTGCCGGAGGCAGATGGTGGGGCTCGACGAGAATACACTTGGAGAGGTATGAGAGGGGCAGTTGGTATGGGTGTGGTTGAAGGTGGGTGTGATGGTGAAGGAGTGATGTTTTGGATCGGGTTGTTTGGTGTGGTGACTATGGGGAGATCAAGGTGAGATGTGGCTGTAGGAGATGGATGGAGGCGAGAGTTGGTAGAGGTAGAAGGAGAGGAAGTGGGCTGAGTGGAACTTTGGGCCGGTTGGGGGATAGTGGGCTGAGTAGAGCTTTGGGCCGGTTGGGGGATAGTGGGCTGAATGAGGGGGGTGGGCCTGCTGTAGCAAGAAAGGGGGTTCAGTTATGGTTAGACAGCGGGTAGAATCTGTTGATGAGGAAGATACCTCTGGAGCGTGTGTAGCAGTGGTCGCTTGAAATGGAAAATGTTGTTCATCAAATAAAACATGACGTGACAAAAAAATACGATTGGCGGAGAGGTTTAAGCATCGATAACCTTGGTGATTGAGAGAATATCCAAGAAAGACACATTTGATGGATTTGAACTGCATTTTATTAGTATTGTAGGGAGTAAGGTGTGGGAAGCATGCGTACCCGAAGACTTTGAGAAAGGAATAATTTGGAGTTTTATGAAATAATTTTTGAAAAGGAGAAATAAAGTCAAGAACTTTAGTAGGAAGACGATTAATAAGATAAACTGATGTATGCATTGCTTCGGCCCAATAGGATTTGGGCATAGAGGCATGGGCCAACAATGTAAGACCAGTTTCAGTAATGTGACGAATTTTACGTTCAGCAAGGCCATTTTGCTCAGGATGATGAGGGCAAGAAAGATGTTGGTGAATACCACTTTTGGTGAGAAAGTCTTTGAAGGAGTTGCTTGTGAACTCTCCACCACCGTCGAATTGGAGAGATTTAATGGTGGTGGAGAACATATTTTCAACGAGAGGTTTAAATTTAAGAAAATGAGAGAAAACTTCGGATTTGAGACGCATGGGATAAATCCAAGTGTAACGAGAAAAATCATCAATAAAAATAACAAAATATTTAAAACCAGAAATAGAATTATGAGAAGCAGTCCAAACATCTGAATGAATTAACTCAAGAAGAGCAGAGCTAATAGACGAAGAAGAAATAAAAGGTAATTTCATACTTTTACCCATAGGACATGAATGACATATAAAAGGAGAAATAGTCTTTTTGCCCGACAAGGCTAATTGATGACGAGAAACTAAAGAATCTAAAACTGAGGTAGAAGGATGCCCAAGACGAGAATGCCAAATGTTTCCATTGGCACGCACACCAACAAACGCAGTGAGATTATTTGATGAAGTTTTATTTGATGAAGGGGAAAAAGGGTAAAGACCATTGCTACTCTTGCCCCGGAAAAGAATCTTCCGTGTCACCAGATCCTGCACAATATAACAATCAAGGAAAAACGTAAAGAAACAGTTGTGATCACGGGCGAATTTGTTGACGGAAATTAATTGAGTGGATGCATGAGGACAATGTAAAACATCATTAAGAGAATATGGTAGGTTATGGAAATTAATGTAGGCTCGGCCAATATGACTAATAGGCAAACCTGCTCCGCCAAGGACACCACCAGCGTTGTCTTGACCATGATATTCGCGGGCAAAGGACAAGTTGCTCATATCGGGAGTAACATGGGCGTTGGCACCAGTATCGAAAACCCAATTTGGGGTACGGCTCTCAGCATGTTGGGCGGCATAGGCAGTGAGACGTTGAGGTGGGACTCGGCCTTCATAAGCCAGATTGAGACGGTTGTAGCAATCGAGTGCACTGTGGTTGGGCCTTTGACAGATTTGACAAACAATTGAGGGTCCAATAGAGGAACTAGACCCAGTAGTATTATGTGATCCGTTAGCATGAGGCCCACTTGGGCGCGGCCCAAGGATACCAGAAGATGAGTTCGCTCCATAAGAGCCGCCACCACGCCGAGAAGAACTTCCCCGTGAACTACCAACACCACCATGACCATTGAAACCATTAGAGAAACCAGAACGAAAATTGCCATGAGAGGTACCTGATCCTGGGCCACCACGACCACGACCCCGAGAGGAGCCACGACCGCGATTGGCAGAGAGGGCAGTGGCGGGTGTTTTAGGAATTTGGGCCGGCTGCAAGCGCTGTTCAGCAGAGAGGAGGAGGGCCTCCAAATCGGAATAGGTGATGGGTGTCTCACGAGCTTGGACGGCGGCCACCGTATGTTCATACATGGGTCCGACGTTATTCATGATTACAGTGAGTAGATCGGTGTCGGAAACAGGTGAACCAGAGAGTGCAAGGTTGTCGGCAATTGCATTGATCTTGTCTAGGTAATCAGAGATACTGAGATCACCTCGGAGTGTGCGAAAGAGCTGGCTGCGGAGTTGGAGAAGCCGATTTTGATTCGGAGAAGCAAACCGCTTTTCAAGCGCAAGCCAAACGGCGCGAGCGGAATCAAGGCGGGCAACAGTGGACACGATCTTGTTGCTGAGGGAGTTGTTGATGAGAGAAAGGACAAATTGATCCTTTTGAATCCAGGTATCATATTCAGGATTAGGAGCGGCAGCGGAATTGGTGGTTGTGTCGGCCGGAATGAGTTTGGGTGGGCAGGAGGAAGAACCATCGATAAAGGGAAGGAGGCGATAACTTCTAATGACTGGGAGGATTTGGGCAAGCCAGACATGATAATTGTTGGTGTCGAGTTTGGTTGGGAGGTTTTGAGTGAGGTTGGGGAGAGTTGAGGAAGAAGCAAAGCCGACTGAAGCCATTGAGAGATTTTGAAGAAGAGATGACGGCTAGTCAGAGGCTAAGCTGATACCATGTAAGACTATTGTTTATGTTGTAATGGCTTGATTGTATTTCATTGTATTCATCTGAATATATACATACATATAGTTGATTTCGAATGTAATAAACGCTAGTCCTATAAGGTAAGACTATTAAGAGGAATTACAACATAATATTGACAAAGGCTGAGAATCTGGGATAAGCGGAATCAAGGAGATGTTGGCTTGATGTGTTGCTGATTCGGTGGGATTGCCACCGCTAACACCTAGGACCTGGAGTCAAGTCTTGCCTTCACTTTTATGTAGTCTTGGGGTGTAATGGAAGGTATTGGTCTGCTGGCTCTGCTCTGTTATTCACGAATCAAGAATCAATGTTAATTCAAATTCATTCAATGCACATGTTGGATCATAATGCTTTATGTAGCTGATTGTCTGTAATCCTCAGTCTTCAGTGCTTCATTCTCAACCAAAATCTACTGTGGGTACTCCTGCATATATTGCTCCAGAAGTGTTGCTGAGGCAAGAATATGATGGAAAGGTATAAGAATTCATTAATTGTAATTGTTATCACGGCCTTGGTTTTACTTTAGTGAATGTGTTTTTTAATGATTGTTTAAACCGCAAACTTCTAGCATTCTGTTTTGCAGTAGTCCATGAATTCCATTTTAAGAGGCTTAGTGATTAGTTCTTTCCCTGCTTTGACGATTATGATTGTTTACTTTGATTGGTGAACTATAGCTTGAAGAACGACTAATATTCTCTGTCTAATTTATCTTTCATACCATTCAAACTTTTTTTGAATGCCTAATGATGTTTTAGCACAATGATTGACTTAAAGGTTGCTGCTTTATTGAAATGACTATTGTTGCTTGCTTATTTATTACACCTGGTCATTTAAAGTATGATATGCTGGCTCATCCAGTTTGAACTGGAGCTAAATAAGTGGTTGACCTTAAAGCATAAACAAAGATCATTTAGCTGGTTTTTGGTCATATTAACATGGGATCCTGGGATGGGATATCTAGATGTGATTTTCAGTTCCTTATGCTGGTGGCAGTTCTCAAGAGTGAAAATCTGTGACTACACTTGACAGCCACTTTAGATTACACCATTAGGCTTGTGTGATTCAAAGTGGTTGTAGAAGTCCCCTCCTTTTCTATGATAAATATAGACATGACTTGGCATCCGTTGGCTGTTCACTTTAGATTAAAATTCATTTAAAGATCCGCGTGCTGATGTATATATGGGTAAAGAATGCAAGCCTGCCTATATGCATCCGTTAATATTATTCATATTGGCTTTACAGCTCAGTTCTGGTCTCGGAGATTGAAAAACACTGTCTTTCATGTTTCAAACTGTAAATATTGTATCGTCACCATGTTTTGGAAGGTTAAAGCTCCAATATTTTTTTGAATGAGGTTTATGATCTGGGACAGTAAAGTATTTCAGGCTTCGAGTTTTGTTTGTTTCATGGAACCTTTTCTTTCTTTTTGTTACAAGAGGTTATAGTGTTAAAAGCTCCAAGTTTCATATTGAATCCAGAAGCTTCTGTGTTGATATTGTGTTACAACATCAGCTTGCAGATGTATGGTCATGTGGGGTAACCTTATATGTGATGCTGGTGGGAGGATATCCTTTTGAGGATCCTGATGAACCGAAGGATTTCCGGAAGACTATACAAGTATGCCATTTAGCCTAAGTATGACATAGAGTTGCTTAGTGTACATTGCTTGACTTGAGATGATTTATCATTTCCTCCTTGCAGAGAATACTCAGCGTCCAGTATTCCATTCCAGATACTATTCAAATATCTCGTGAATGTCTAGAGCTGATATCAAGAATCTTTGTCCCGGATCCTGCTACGGTTAGTTTATATCTCCTCTGAATTCTTGTCTTCTGCATTACTGCTTGAGATATTTGGTTGAGATTATCGTTTTCTTCAACTATATTGGGTGTTGTCTGCACTACGATTAGATTCCTCAGGTTGCATTTGCTATATTTTTCGTTGATTGTGCCCTTGTCTGTGGATATGCGTGTAACAGAGAATTACCATGACTGAGATAAAGAACCACTCATGGTTCTTGAAGAATCTTCCTGCAGATTTGATGACCGAAATGGCAATTGGTAACCATTTTGAAGAGCCTGATCAACCAATGCAAAGCCTAGATGTAATAATGCAAATAATTGCAGAGGCCACTATACCACCAGCTGGAAGCCTTGGGCTTAGCCACTACATAACGGACAACCTTGATATGGATGACGACATGGATGATCTAGATTCAGAATCTGATCTTGATGTTGATAGCAGCGGGGAAATAGTCTATGCAATTTGATTACAGTATTTGATGTAGACAGAAAGGGCTTTTACAAGTATAATTTCTCGGGCCAGTGGATTCATGATAAACTAGCTAGGAGAATGTACAATAGGGTATTTGATAGTTTAGCATAGATAGCCAGATCAAGGAAGGCATTATACTATATGTCATCATATGCTCCTCTTTGAGTCCTTCATATATTTATAAACGTAGTTGTATATCTTCTCTGTGGAGGAAATTTGATTTCATGCTATGTGATCTGTGGGTGGTGAGTGATGGATATTTTACCAGACACTTGCATACTCTGGTTACGTATGGTTTATGAATTGGAAGGTTTGCTATACTTTCTTTGACATGTGACAAGTTTTTATGCAGATTTCCGTAGATTATCCTCTTTGGTCCTGTTTGTTAGAATGTGAGCATTTAACTCAAAGCCAATTTAAATTCGTTTACGCTGCAACTAGGGTTGCTTTTGTTCTGAGCTTCCAAACGCCTCACTTTCCACCAATTCTTGGAGTTTTTTGGTGCACTCACCTTTTTTTTCACTGCTTAGATCAGCATTTGAGCACTTACGAACGAGCTTTGTTCCCTCTTCTATTTGTATTCTAAATGAAATTGCCCCTGATCCTACTTCGTTGTAGTCCCTTTTGTCCCAGCATTCGTGTAACAACTGATCTAAATACCTCCAAACACGAAAAAAACAAATTCTGCTAATAGAATTTACAGAGATTAGGAAGAAACAAATTCGTGCCTTTCGTTCATCTATGGTTAGAAGAAAAGGCCTATACATACAGAGAGATTAGCAAGAAACAAAGTTGAACCACCTTGCACCGTGCCAATTGCTTCCATTGGGTCGAGTGTAGCGTGAATCTTGCCTGAAAAGAAGGAATCTTGCCTGAAAAGCAAAAACCTGCTTGTTCTTTAACGTTCTTCAACTAAGTGGGTCTGGTTTTGTTCGTGCCAAAAGAGAAAGACTTACATAAGCTAAGTTTTTTTTATCCCGACTACTAAGAAATCGACACATGTACACTTATGACAACTTTTGCATATGTAACAGATTTTTAATTGGCTTGGGATAATAATGTAGCAATACAATGAGTCTATGAAAGTTCTTTTCTTGCTGAAAAGGCCAAGATCTCCTGGATACCGCCTTTGCAATTGTCAAGCTGGCCATCGGTTATCTCAGTCCATGCCAATATCTCCTTGACATCCCTGATTTCCTGCACCTGGAGTATCAGCAG
Organism: Spiraea crenata; assembly: GCA_033992175.1. Classification (NCBI taxonomy): domain Eukaryota; kingdom Viridiplantae; phylum Streptophyta; class Magnoliopsida; order Rosales; family Rosaceae; genus Spiraea; species Spiraea crenata. The sequence continues at coordinate 92,890 of JAVBHV010000085.1, read as the reverse complement.
TCTTTTTTAAGGACACATCCAATGCAACTAGTTTGCTAGTGTAGACGGTCGTCATGATGACGCTCCAGCCTCTAATATGTTTTAACTTAACAACGAGCTCTGCACCCTTTTTTTTCAATTAGTTCACTTATTATTTCCTCATTTGGACTCCCAACTTCAGGTTATCCACTGCTATCTGTGTGATCAATGGCTTTAAGGAGCCTAGTGTCAGCCACCAAGTTTGATTATTTGGTTTGATCCAATTAAACAATGTCTTTAGTAGCTTGCTTTCTTTCGCCCCTTGATTGTTTATTACGTTTGTTTCCGTCAGAATTTCATGGTACACAAACTTGTCGAAATGAATACGTAGGAACATATAAGTTTTGCTTGGATGTGATATTGTACGATTGGACCTTGACTAATTCACATTAAGCAACAACTTACCGTTACTTGAGGATCAAGTAATTGAACACTTAATAGACTCATCTCAAATTAGCCTATTCAATGTGGTTCTGAGTTAAATAGGAAAGAGAATCCAACTCAAAGATTGGGTGTCAATACCAGAGATGCAATATTGGTAACTAGTGGCAACTATATATCAAAACTAGTTCAGTTATCCACCAAAAGTTCATTACACCTCAAAAATGTCAAGCTGCATTGTCCCATATTATATCTGCTGCTGTTGAAAAGGGTAATGCTTGCTGATCAATGAATGCCGCTTTCTGTTTTCATTCTTTTGTATCATCTCCTTGCGTGCTATTTTTTCTCTACACAGACACACACAAGCAAATATAAAGGAACTGCGTGCCAATCATGAGTTCATAAGAAGTATATATGAACAAAACTTACCTTGTTTCAGCTGGACAAGCAAATCGATGATGACATCGAGTTGAGTTTTGAACGGACTAAACTCATCTTTCAACTCATCTTTCAGTGCCTTCATGTTGGCCCGGATTTCCTTCATCTCGGCCTTGACTGCCTTTATTTGAGCAGTAAACTCTGCATGTAACCCACCCTTAACTGTCTCACCTGTCACCTCTCTATTCTTCATCCTGGTTATAAGCAACATCAAAACACAAAGTTTCTTAGGAGAGTTGAGCAAAAATATTATCATGACAAATATATCTATATATGAAACGCGAGTATACTGGGGTTACTGTTCTGGCTACAGTAAAATTGCGAATATACCCCTGAGTTTTCAACAGAGTTTTGTTCCCGGGTACTTGAAAGGACGGTTTTGCCCTCGGATTTCTCCGAATCTTCACCGCCTACAGCAGCAGTTTCATCGGCCGATTACCCCAAGACTTCACCAAACTCAGTTAGTTCTGGATTAAAACCCGATGAAGAAATTTGACGAGGAGATGTGCGAATTGATGATGGAACTTGAAAAAATTTGGGGACGGAGAAACTGATCTACAACAAGTGATCTTCCAGTAATGGGTTTTATCAGTTTTTCCAAGAACAAACAACAACAAAAACAACAAGGCCGGTTTTATTAGATTCACCAAGAATAAACAACAACAACACAGCCAAGAACAAAGAGAAAGAAAAATGAAGAAGCTCCTCTTCTCCACTGCCGTCCTCTTCGATTTGGGTTCGGCGAGTGACAAATCCACGTCTTTAGGTAGGCCGATAGTGTTGAATTCAATGACTTGATTTGACGGCGGTCAAATTGAGATGGTGGAGAAAGAGAAGATGGAGATGATATATTTGGTTTGGAGAGATGAAAAGAGGCAAACAAGAAGATGGAGAGATGGAGGCAGAGTGGAGGATGAGGTAGAAAGTGGAGGAAGCACGTGGGGAGGCAGGTAGGTAAAAGTGAAGAGAAACCAATTAATTAATAGAAAATTAAATACTTCATCCAAAAAAAATAGAAAATTAAATACTTCGGTTTGGGTCGAGTACCCACGGATTTTGAGTATCCGAAACCCGATTCGGACCCAAATTATACCAATTCGATCTGGTTTGGGACTTATTTATCCCATATTTGGTCAATTACCAATCTGATTGGGTACCCATTAGGTCGGTCGGTGTGAATTTTTGAAAAATCGAGTTGGTATGCTCACCCCCAACGCCATTGCCATCGTCGTTGCTTTCAAATCCCCACAACACCACTATCGCGACTCCAAATTCCAACACTACCATGGCGAGTTGGTGAGTTACCTGTTGGGAATTGGCAACAATTTGCTCGATTGGGAATTGGCGCGAGGTGTGGTGTGTGATCTGTTGAAAAAGATAGAGGCAGTGGACAAGGACGATCTATCCAGCAAGCTTGCAAAGCTCGCTCAAAAAAGTTTCTTAATCAATTAGATTTTAAAAAATTTATCAATTTGTTCGTTATTAACTGTTTCCTATTGATTATGTGATTATCGATTAATTCACTTTTTTTAAACTTTGATTTTCTTCGGTTTTGTGAACGAGCAAGTGACAATTCTTTTCACGGGATTTCGAGTATGGGTTATTTTGTATAACTGTGAATTTTAGGGTTTCGATGTATGCTCAAATTGATCAAATTGTAATCTCAGTTTTCAGGTTCCCATGCATTGAGCAATTGAGCTCTATGACTTTTTTTATTTTATTTTTTAGTTTTGAGTTTGGGTTTGTTAATTGATATTTTATTGTCGTTCTCATTAGTAACGATCAAGGTTATACTGGTCTCCATTTTTTCGCTTGATTTGTTTGTTAGGTTTGAAAATTCCTTCATAAAGGGACAGTTAAAGGAAATCAATCAGACATTCTATATATATTTATCCTAATAGCCCAATTGTTTCTTACTCTTCTTTCTTTTATATTTTCATGTCTTTGTTATTTTTACTCTCGCAGCAACGCGCGGGCACCCATGCTAGTTATGATAATAATTAGTAACTACTCATGAATACAAAGGCAAAAGTTAGATATGAGAATGTAAAGTTAGAAAAAGCATCAAAGCCTGCACACCTTGTGATTGCCTGACTATCCTGGCTCAAGGTGGTGCCGGTATCCTCTTTCACCACGTTGATGTATATGTTCTTTAGGCGAAGCTGGAAGGGTTCCCACAACTTTTCGGTCACTTCGTCACATATCACATCCTTTAACTGCTCAAGATCCACAATTGATGGAGGCAGCGGCTGCAATCTTGAGCACTGCATCATGCTAAACTTTCTTAAACTGGACAACTCATCAATGTCTTTAGGCAACTCCATAATGTTGACGCAATCAGATATGTCGAGGAATTCTAATTTTCTGAGTTTCCTAATAGAATTCGGTAGTGCTACCAAGTCCGTGCAAGACCTTAGCCTCAGGACTTCTAAATTGACCAGCTTTTGAATCTCTTCAGGCAAGGAAGATAGCTTATGACAGTTGGTGATACTAAGCTTCTTTAGGCGAATGAGATCACAGAGCTTGGTAGGGAAATCCACCAAATCAATGCAACTTTCAATGTTCATTTCCACTAGAACTGGAAATACATCTGAGATTTGGATGGAACAATTGCTAAAAGCCTGGCCAATGCTGCACATGAATAAAGATATCTTCTGTAAACTCTTCAACTCTGCAGGGACCTTGATTATGGAAGCAACTGAAATGCCTTTTAATCTGATTCTCTGCAGATTTGGCAACGAACCTAGTAGTTGAAAACTACTTAATTCTGCTGGTGAGGAGCTGTTATTCTGGACTATTAGCACTTTTAGTTTGTCCACTTTCTCCAAAAATTCAGGTAAAGCAGAGTTCCCTTTCCGGAAGTTCAAAACCACAACCTCGGCTCTTGGTAGTTCTATGCTGTTCCATTCTGTTGAGAAAACTCCATCTGCAAGAAAAAGTATGCTACATGATGTGGTCTGCTGAGAAATTGTATGTGGAAGAACTTATATTAGTGTCAGCATGCACAAGTGCATACAGACTTGTGCAGGAACACGCAGTTGTGCGTGCCCATACCTAGTGAATTTTATGTTGCGTGTGTACTTCTAAAGAGAAATCTAAGAGTACCAGAGGTGATAGATACTAGGTGAGCACTGACAGGTTGATTCGTCTGTTCTCTCAGCGACTTGGATAGCTTGTCACCAGTTTTATTTATAAGCAGTCTTTTTCTATCTTCTAGCGGGCCTCGTTTAATGTGGTAGAGGGCCAAATCTTTGAGCATATCATGCATGTTGACGGAGTGTTCACTGTAATAGCCATCTGCCTCCATCTTATCTTTCCTGGTTATGATAAAAGCTAAAGTGCTTATACGAGTTTTGCTTAAGCACATATACAAATATGAAAGTTTTAAAGTAGAAACTTAGTCATGATTCTCATGTAAAGAAGATGCTACAGTATGCATAAGTCAGCTAGGAGAAACCCAGAAGCTTGCATACCTTCTGACAATTAGCTTAGCTAGACTTCGGGTGTTGAGCTCACGGAGGTTCTCAATGCACCTAATGTAATGTCGTCATCTAGCTCATATAATTCCACCCACATATCAACAAGCGCAGTCGCAGGGATTTCAATTTCGTCAGGAAATAACCCCAGATCAATAAAACATTCCTTAATAATAGCTTTTTCTTTATCCAGTGCATCTAAGCTGCTTTGGAGGCGGTTAAGCAAATCAAACTCAGCATCAATAATTGCAGCACCTTTAGACAACTGACGTACTCTTTGTCTCCAGATATCTATAGGCTTCCCACAAAGTGATCTTCCAACCACTGTAATGGCAATTGGAAATCCCTTACAGCTCTCTACTATCTGCAACCCAAATTAACGAAGTAAAATACCATTAGAATTGTAAAACCCAAAATTCAAAATTTCTCTAGAATTCTGAGCGTTTTCATGCAGACGAGAAAACGTTAGCGGAAATTTTTTTGCATGTGCATATGGATGCTGTGTGTGAAATCAAAGCTATTGTCTTTGTCTCCTTTAGCAAGGCATAAGTACTAAGCATCTCTGTGGTGCATTGCAGACTAAGAAATTACCTGTTCTAGAAGATCTTCTGGAATATAAGATTCGTCATCTCCAAGGGATGCGGAATGACGAAAAAGCTTCATTGCATCATCCTCATCCAATGATTTCAAATAAAATGGATCACCAAATCCTAGAAATTCAAATCTTGATGTCACCAAAATCTTGGAATTTAACATATTGAATTCTTCAAACATCTCAAGTAGGTATTCCGATCCAGACCAAACATCATCAAGGACCAACAATAAGGGATTTTGTCCTGTTTCCTCAATAAATTGTCGCAGCAAGTGAGCCGGTTCACAAGATTGGGCATCTGAGAACCTTTTTGCTGGTATAGGTGTTCAACAATATGTTCCAAGCTGGGTTTTTTTGAAACAGTGACGAAGAAGATATTGTTTTTGAATTTAACTGTCCAGATACAACATAACAAATTTGTTACAAAGAGATCAGTAATATATGTCTACAGTCAAAGGAAGAACAACACACAAAGAAGTAGTCATAAAGATTAATACGCCGACTTCAATTGATAGCTTACTTAGGATATGCTACGATTGAGAATGAGTGAATCAATTCTATTGAAGAACCATACCTCCTGAGTAGTCTAAATCCTGGGTTTTGGTAAGACTGGAGGCCTTCTTTACTCTTAAACATGCATCACTAATGAGACTTGGATATTTTGAAACAATTGTGGCTTACCCCTAGTAAGACTGCAGGCCTTATTACCCCATATTGAACCCAATCAGACTTAAACTCAGTCACTCAAATTTTCTGTTTATTATAAAATTTCTAATTTTTTTTTTTGGTCAAGATAATTTCTAATATTTCTAGTTTAGAGTAATTAGAGAATGTTCTCACCCAACAAGGGCTTCAACTTCTGGAGTGATAACTTCATCAACAAGAATGACAAATAAAAAGTCAAAGTTTTACTACAATATCTATGGTTCTGTAATATATACACAAACCTTTTACATGCTCATCTTGACAAAACTGTCTCGCCAAAGTGGTTTTCCCGCATCCTCCGATAGCAGTGATCACAAGCATTGACAACCCATCCTTAAGGAGCTTCCTCTTCAAATCCCTCAAAGGCAATTCCAGTCCTACAGTAATATCGACTGGAGGTTTACTGTCAAGTTGTATTTGATTTTGGACCACATCACTCTCCTCTTTCCCCAATTCCACAACATTCTCTCCTTTATCTGATTCCTCAGTACTCTCTCCCTCATGCAATTTCTTAGAAGTCTCTTTTTTCTCTAATTCCACTGCCTTCTCTTCTTTATCCGACTCCTCAGGCTTCTCATCTTTATCCAATTCCATAACATTCCCTTCTTTATCCAATTTCGCAGCAGTCTCTTCCAACTCCTCAACATTCTCTTCTTTCTCCAATTCCTCAACAGTCTCTTCTTTCTCCAATTCTGCAGCAGTATTTTCTGTCTCCAATTGCTCTACAATCTCTTCTTTATCCAATTCCACAGCAGCAGTCTCAGAATCAAGAATAGTAGAACCTTTTGTAGGCTGCACTGTAATGGCAAGTGGAAATCCCTTACAACTCTCTACTATCTGCAGTTTAATTTTCTCGTTCACACATTCTTTGGCCACGTAGATTTTGACATGATTGAGACAACTTGATAAGGATTGCCATAGGTATTTTGTCTCGTCACAACAGATCACTTCCCTTAACTGATAGAGATCCATAACAGATGGAGGTATATCCTGCAAACTCAAGCATTGTTGCATGTTGATCTTTGTTAAACTGCTCATTTCCCCAATGTCTTCCGGCAACTCCTTGATGCTTAAGGAATCAGATATGTCAAGAAAGCTTAACTTTTTGAGGTTCTTCATCGAGTCTGGAAGCTTTGACAAGTCTGTACATGGCCTTAGCCTTAAAACTTCTAGGTTGAACAACTTTCCAATCTCTTCCGGCAAGGAAGCTAGCTTATGACAATTGGTGACACTGAGCTTCTTCAGGCGAGTGAGATCACAGAGCTCGTCAGGAAATTCCACCAAATCAGGGCAATAGTCGATGTTCATTTCCTTTAGATTAGGGAATGCATATGAAATTTTGATGGAGTGGTTGCTGAAAGCTTGACTGATGTTACACATGAACAAGGACAACTTCTCAAGACTCTTCAATTGTATTGGATTCTTGGTAATAAAAGGAATCGAGATGCGCTCTAATCTGATTCTCTTAAGATCTGGTAACGAACCGAGAAGTTGAAAGTTACTTAGTTCAGCAGGTAAGGAACCATAGTTTGTAACTATTAGAGCCTTCAAAAGCCCCATGTTCTCCACAGATTCGGGTAAGGAATAGTTCTCTGTCTGAAAATTCAAGACTAGAACCTCAGCTGCTGGAAGTTGCATGTTGTTCCATTTTGATGAAAACCTTCCATCTGAAAACAACATGACATCGGATGTGAGTGTGGAGGAATTCATTGCAAAAGCACTGTTCAAGTCTTAATGTGTGTGTCTAATGGACAAGTGCACATATATATCAGTTTATGCAAGGCTAATTAATATTAGAGAGAGATGGGATAACCAGTTGAGATAGATAGTAGGCGAGGCTTCATAAGTTCACAATTCTGTGCTCTCCACCATTTGGGCAATTTGTCTCCATACATGTCTACAATCAGTCTGGTTCTTTGTTCTACTGGGTCTAGTTTTGAGTAGTAGACAGCGAGCTCTCTAAGAATGTCATGCTGGGTAACAAAGTGTTCACTATAGTACCCGTCCCCTTCCATCTTTTCCCTCCTGGTGATTATCAAAACCGGGTTACTTAATACAGATTTCATCAGAAAAGATGTTTGGAGCAACTAGTTGTGAAAACTCGGGTGAAATATCATACAATAAATGTAAACCAGCATACCTTGTGACTACAAGATTAGCCAGATTTCGCTTGGTAAGCTCGTAGAGATATGCAATGCACTCTGTGTCTTCATCTAGATCGTATAACTCTGTCCATATATCAATAAGGGCAGCAGCAGGGATTCTCTGGTTTTCAGGAAATGAACCTAGGTCTAAGAAACATTCCTTGATGATAGCCATTTCTTTGTCTGGGGAATTTAAGCTTCTTTGGAGGCAAAGAAGCAGCTCAATCTCAGAATCAAAAATAGTAGAACCCTTTGACCAGTCCAACACTCTTTTCTCCCAAACACCTGTAGGCTGCCCGCAGAGTGATCTACCGACCACTGTAATGGCATGTGGAAATCCCTTACAGCGCTCTACTATCTGCAGTTCAATTTTCAGAAATGTAGTCAATCACCGTTTGACTTGCAAGTCAAGATAAAAGTTTTTGAAACCATCTCATGATTTCATGAAGATGAGAAAAAGGTTAAATAACAATCTACATTTTTATTCTTCTGCTTTTCGTTTTAGCTCACAAGTAGAGGACAGTTAAATGCATCAGTATTCTGAGGTTGATATGGTAAAATGTTAGTATTCACTCACTGGTGAGTGGAGACATGAATAATTATACATATATAGCAGAGTGTGTTGCTACTAAAAAGTACCTTCTTTCTCAGATCTTCTCGAATATGAGAGCTCTTATCTTCCAAGGACGCTGAATGTTTGAAAAGTTCCATTGCATTGTCATAATCCAAAGATCGTAAGTAATATGATGATCCGAATCCCCAAAATTCAGACCTTGATGTCACCAGAAGCTTGTAATTTGGCATTTTAAATTGATCAAACTTCTCCAGAAGAGATTCTTGACCAGGCCAAACATCATCCAGCACCAACAATAAAGGGTTTTGTCCTTCTTCCTTCAGAAAATGTTGCAGACACTTAACTGTATCTACATCGTTTTGGAAAGTAGGGACCTGAGAACCCTTCCGCCGATATAGCTCTTGTACAATATGTTCCAAATTGGCCTTTTTTGAAACAGTGACAAAGAAGATATTGTCCTTGAATGTATCTATCCAAAAAAAATACAAGAAGGCTGTTATTCACGAGCCATCTAAATTTCCTATGGTTATACAAAGAGGATATACGCAGAATTGCAGCCCTGGCATACGGAAAGAACAAGAAACGAGCAGCAAATGATTGGTTACTGAACAAAGCAATAATTCCTATTAATCAGATGTGAGCAAGTATGTCTCCATATAAGGTTAAATCTTGATCAAAGTACATTTGAAAAGGAATGCGAAACTCATATGTATATGTGTATATATGATACCTTTGACTTCCTGATCTTGACAAAACTTTGTTGCCAAAGTGGTTTTCCCACATCCTCCAGGAGCAGTCAGCACAAGCATTGACACCCGATCCTTAAAAAGCTCCCTCTTCAATTCAATCAAAGGCAAATCCACTCCAACTACAACCGGTGGAAGTTCAGGTACTGCTGCTGCACACCAAGCTTGAATCTGCTGTTGAGTTTGCTCCACCTCAAGTTTGCTGACCATCTTCTCGATATTCTTAACCCCAACAAAAAAATCCTTGCCACTCCTTATTCCCTGGACATTCAGAATTTCCAGATGTCCTGCAAGCGATTCGTCCCATCCAAGAAGTTCGTTGGCGTATTTGTACTTATTGTAGACGTTCCACTTACGAATCTTTGAGCACTTTCTAATGAGCACGAACCCCTCCTCCATATGTACCTTTAAGTTGTTTAGTTCCTCCTCCGGGCGATCCAATTCCATGTTGTGTTTTTCCATCTGCTGGATCAGTGGACGTAAAGCGTCTAATCTTGATATGATGACTTTGAAGAGAGGCTTAAACATGAGATTCTTGGTGCTCAACTCCTTAAGGACCTCATACAGCACATTGAATACTGTCCCTAGACCAGCACCCCCGAAGAGGTCCCCTGTTCCACCCATTCTTGATTCTAAAGTTCTAAACAAACCAAACCCAACACCAAAATCAGAAAACTTGCATAATGGTTACTATAAATTAGGGCTGGGCTCGGTCCGGGTCGGTCGGGAGTGACCCCAAACCCGAGTCCCGGACCGAATGAACGGGTATCAGAAAAATGAGGAGAAGAACCGCACCGGATTTGCCGGGTTCCCGAGATTCGGGTACCCGGATATTCGGGATCGGGACGGGTCGGGACCGGTATTTACCTGAATTTTCAACATCGTTCCCCGATCCGAATTTTCAACACCCTGTCCAACAGCTCACTGCGGATCCAATTCAACAAATTCCAACAATTTCAAAATAATTCAACAAATTCCAACAATTTCATAATCAAATCCAAAACCCAATCCAAAATTAATCAACACAAAAACCCAGGTTTGCCGTTTCATAATCTCGTGGAGATCGAACGAAATCAGGCCGATCTGATCCAGATCGTAGAGATGGAACACGTCGTGAAGTTCCCTGGTGGATCCGCCGCCGTTGAGAGAGAGGAGGGAGGATGGCGGCGGAGATGGGTCGGCAAGAACCTGTGGAGATCGGCCTCTCTCCCAGCAACATCGTCGACGAGCCCATGGCCCACGTCGAACATCGCCGCCTAGTTCACCGTCCTCTTTTGGAGGTCATGCATGCATACAAATTGATGAGGTGATGGGAGGACTGTATTTGGGTACAGAGAAGAAATTGATGGAGGCGGGGAAGAGAGAAAAAGTTGATGGAGTGCAGACAAAGTGATGGAGGCGGGGAAGAGAGAAGAAAAGTGAAAGGTAAAGTTACGGTTTTTAAGGAAAAGTATATATATAAGGGCTGATATCCTATAGGTCCAAAATAACACCCTAAATATCTAAAAAATACACAAAAGATATTAAATATCTATATAGTCCAAAACCAATGCCAACTCAGCAAAAGTAATTAACTTCCCTTAACGGAAATCATTTTTCTCTCTCCTATTTCTTATTTTTTCAAATTTTTTTTTTGTTTTTTTAAATTAATTATAACTTTTGATATAAAAATCGTAATGAAAATTGGTTTTCACCAATTTATTCGTAAAAGTGAGATCTACATTTTAAGATCCATATTGACTATGTTTTTTCCAGAAATTTTTTCGCAAGTTTCACATACAGAGACAGTAAGTGTCTCTACAGAGACAGTCAAGTGTCTCTGCAGAAATAGTCAAATGTCTCTATAGAGACAGTTATGTGTCTCCGTAGAGACAGTCAAGTGTTTCTATAGAGACAGTTATGTGGCTCTACAGAGACAGTAAAGTGAATCTACAGAGATAGTTAAGTGTCTTTACAGAGACAGTCAAGTGTCTCTACAGAGAAACTAAATTTAAAAGTGCTAAACAAAAGAACGGGATAGTCACTTGTCTCTACAGGGACAGTTACCTGTCTCTGCAAGGACAGTCACTTGGCTCTACAGGGACAGTCATCTGTCTCTACAGAGATAGTCAATTGTCTCTGTAGAGACAGTTAAGTGTCTCTAGAGATACAGGTCCAGAGACAGTCACCTACAGAGACAGTCGCTTGTGTCTACAGAAACAGTTAAGTGTCTGTATAGAGACAGTCATCTGTCTCTGTAGAGACAGTCACCTATCTCTACAAAGACACCAAATTTAAAAATTAGTTTGGCCCTGGAGAAGGGGAAGAAGAGAAATTGAAAGTGAAGCAAATGGAAAAAACAAACACAAAACAATTTATATTTACCAAGGAAAGTAATACAATTCAATTGATCACTTCTTCTCCATATCAATCATTCATGCCTCCCCACATTCCACGTTTCCTTTCTCTTTTGTTTGTTTCTCCTTCTTGCTTTCCACTTCTTTATTTATTGTTTCATACTTTCCATTTCTTATTGTTTCATGCTCTCAGTTTGGAGTGAGGTAACCGACGCCCTCATCCTCATGATTTGTATCTTGCTTCCAGCTAGCAGAAGCACTTCCAACACCTGTGAACTCTCAGCACCCAACAACCAACACAAGCAATTGCCAAATGAATCCAATCGAAACCCAAACCGCAATCCGAATTCGCACATTTACCCAAACAAAACAAATTATCGATGCAAATAATATAAGTACCTAGCTACAGCAATAACAACAGCTCCAACAACCTTGCCAATCTTCATAGTAGCAAGACCAATCCCTCCAGCAGCACCAAGAACCAGCAACACCTACAAAAACAAACTCGAAAAATCCGAAGGGCGTCACCGGGTACGAATTGGACCCGAGCTCCGGAAAATTCCGGACCCGCAATCGCACCCGACTGGAGATCCCCTTCCAAATTGCCCGGATCCAAGAATGCGATGCTCATTAGGAGCCCCAGGCCGGTGAAGAGCCACAACTTCTTCCACGATAAACGCGGCACCACCGTGGAATCGCTGCCGTCGAAGGCTGCGTTGATCGAGTCCGCGTAGTCGCTGATGAGGATCTTCTCCCCCGCCTCGTACACCACCTCGTCGTCGTCTTCGCCTGTGGCTTTCTTGGAGTTGGCTTCTTCGTCTTCGCCGGTGGCTTGCTTGGAGTTGGAGTCATCATCTTCGCGCAATTGAGCGCTTATGATTTGTTTGTTTGTTTGTTGTTAACGAAACCCAAAACTCTCCATTTTAAGTTAAAATGGACCAACCGAAATTGGTCGGCTCTTGTTGTGACGAGCCCTCTACCTTCGAGTCCTGACCCGCGTCTAGGGCTGATTTTCGGACGGAACGGATCGGAAACAAGGGTTCCAATTTCCGTTCCAAAAAGGTTCGGAATGAAATTTTCTTTCCAAATTCGGAATCTTTGGAAATCGGAAAAAATTCAGAATTTTTCGAATTGGAAATATATCGGAAATTTCGGAAATATATCGGAATTTTTACGTTTTCAAAGTGAATTAAGATAAAATAATATACAAACTACGCTTACGAGATAAATACATAGTCTAAAGCAAGTAATAAATGTGTCCGCAAGTGAGAATAAGCAAAATGAAAGTAATATGATTGATTCTAAAATATTATATAAGCTTTATAATAAGTAAATTACTATAAAACATATGAAATGCATTCCATTTTTTTGATCGGAATATGTTTGGAAATCTTCGGAAATAAGTCGGATCGGAAAGTCGGAACTTTCGGATTGAAAATGTATGTTCCAATTTCCGTCCAACTTTTTTCGGAATTTTTCGGATTCGGAATTTTTTGGCATCGGATCGGAATTTTTCCATTCGGAATTGGAATTTCCAATCCAAGTTGCACCCCTACCCGCGTCGCGACCAAGTACATCGTGGTCGTCGCCTCCGCCTCCGCACGAACGTCTTCGACTTGGCCATGTGGACGGTGTAGAGGGGGGGGGGGGGGGGGGGGGGTGGGGTGTGGGTTGGGGTTGGGGGTGGGGGATGGTGGTGGGTTTTTTGTTTTTTTTTGTTTTTGTGTTGTTGAGTTTTGTTGTGGGTTGTTGTTTTGTGTTTTTTTTTTATTTTATTTTTTTTTTTTTTTTTTTTTTTTTTTTTTTTTTTTTTGTTTTTTTTTTTTTTTTTTTTTTTTTTTTTTTTTTTTTTTTTTTTTTATTTTTTTATTTTTTTTTAATTTTTGTACTGTGTGGGGGTTGGTCGGTTTGTTGTATTTTTGGGTCTGGTTCAGGGTTTCTTTTGGTTTGTTAGGGTGTTCGTTTTTTTTTTTTTTTTTTGGACCGGGGTTTTTTTGGTGGGTGTGGTGGTGTGGTACGGGTAGGTCGGGGAGTGTGTTTTTTTTTTGTGTGATGTTTATTTAATTTGTAGTTTTAATAGTAGTTTTATTATTATTATATTTTTTTATTTAAATTAATATTTAATATATTGGTTGGATTTTTAGATTGGTTTTTGTTTGTTTTGGTTGGGTGAGAGGATTGGGGGGGTGTTCTTTTATTTATATGTGTAGTTGTATATGAGGTTTTAGGGTTTTAAAAATATTTTTTTTTTATATAATATATAAATTATAATTAAATCGGGCTCGGATGGTTTTTTTATATGTTATTCTTAGTTATATTGGTTCTGGTTTCGTCGATTTTGTAGCTATTGTTATTTTTTGTTTATAGTTTGTATATGTGTTGTCTTTCGGTCCAAATGCCCACCCCTACTATAAATAAACTGAACAAAAGAGATTCAAATCAAGCAATATAAACCTCAGTTTCCTCCTCCTGCTATTTTGGTGTCAAAAAGAATAAGATGAAGAAAAAGATTTTTCCTTCTCTCCTTCAATGAGAAAAAGGATCTATATGATATTTGCAACTATCTGGGTTTCAGTAAATCCTACTTATTGAAGCTTGATGGTAATTTCCCGGTGGGAGGTCATTGACTTCACCACCAGTGGCTACTTGACTGAAGTAAATAACCAAGCAGTTGCATCTCATGTTCTGGGAAAGTTCTTGGTGAGAGAGAACACCGACCAACCATAGTTCTGGTGGTGCCCGACAAAAATAGAAAAGAACATGTGAGGACGGAGCTTAACAAATGATAAAAGGCATAAAGACAAACTATAAAATAGAGGGGTATCTGTTTGTCTTCAAGACAAATGCAATAGTTGTATAATTTTTTAAGCATTAGAAGATGAAAAAATATACATCAGAAATTTCACGGGAGAGAAACCAATACTACTATATTGCAAAGTATCAAATATATTATTTACTAGATTTCAGTTCATGATTTGGTTAAGGATTAGGAAAGTAGATTGCTTTACCTTTTCTATTAAAGTTAGTATTTCTTATACATAAGGATTGTAGGAGAGTTATCAGATCATAGTTTCAGAAATTGAGAATTCATATAATAAAATTTATGCAAAGTTTCATATTATTGCTGAGTTTTTACTTGGTATCAGAGCTCAGGTTCTGATCCTTGGTGCCTGTGAGTGTTCAAGCTCTCTGTGGGTGTGTAGAGATGAATTGATTCTCTGTGCACCCACGGGGGGACAAATCGCGCAAACATATAGAAGTCTCAGAGTCATGCATCCGTGAAGTTCCAAATTGCAATCGCAGAGTTTCAAGTTGCAAAGTGCCAAAGGATCCACACTGTCGAATCAATGTCATTCCACCAGAAGTCGCAAACGCATCGAACCTATGAAGTCATGCAGTCTCAAATCGTTGAAGTTCCAAAGGTTTCAAATCCGATGCCACAACTATTATAACTACACCTGAAGACGAAGGTCAAAGTTCCAATGCTTGAAGCATCGAAGACGCACAATATCAATGTTCAAATCGACGTCGCATAAGTGTTGAAAGTCAGTTTTGGGCAAACCCCTAGTCGTGAGTTTGACGAGGGGTGTTGAAAGTTAGAAAGTTCCAAAGTCTCAAAGTTCCGATGTTTCGGATTGAAGTCGAAGAGTGCCAAAGTTGCCGTGTCAAGGTTCGAAGCAAAGTCTCAAAGTTCCAGTTTGTTCATGGCAAACTCATGCTATGAGTTTGAGGGGGAGTGTTGCAAAGTATCAAATATATTATTTATTAGATTTCAGTTTACGATTTGGTTAAGGATTAGAAAAGTAGATTGTTTTACCTTTTCTATAAAGGTTAGAAAAAGTTAGTATTTCTTATATCATAAGGATTGTAATCCAACCTATCCTTATAAATAGGATGGTTGGGAGGAGAGTTATCAGATCATAGTTTCAAAAATTGAGAGTTCATATAATAAAGTTTATGCAAAGTTTCATATTATTGCTGAGTTTCTACTTACTATACATCAGAAATTTCACGGGAGAGAAACCAATACTACTAAGCATCTCCATGAGACTAGCCAAAACACATTTTTTAGCTTTTTAACCTAAAAGTTCAAATTTTCTTGTTCCAAGAGATTAGCTATATCAATAGCCAAACTAGTTTTATAAATAGTTACTAGCCATATTTAGCCAAGAAGAGAGAGAAAACTAAACTAAAGCTAAACATAAACAATAATAAAATTCCTCTCTCCTATCTAACTTATCTCTTCTAAAAATAAAATATAATTAATTTATCATTATTTAACTTGTTAAAAACTAATAAAATATTTGAAATTAGCTAAAGTGGCTAGTATTGTTGCAAGTGCATGTGTTAAAATGACTAGCTAAAATAGTTTTTGACTCATTTTTGGGTTAAAGTAACTGAAATTTGGCTAGCATTGTTGGAAATGAGTTTTGTCTTAGGTTTATGGCTTTATGTTGTACGAAAGGAGTTTTATCCATTGGCTTCTTTTCTTGCTTGTCTTTTCTTTTCTTGACCATGGGTCTGCATTTCTTTTACCATTCAATTTAGGGAGCGTTTAGTTCATGGATTGGAAGGGGGGCATTCCCATGTTTGGTTGAGAAAGATTGGGAAAGAGTTTCCCGGGCCCACAGAAAAATTGGTGAACCCCACGGAAAAGAAGGGGGGAATGACATTCCCACCTCCCCCTTGGTATTGTGATTCCCATTCTGTGGGAATCACAAAATTGGTGGCTTTTTACCATTTTGCCCTTATAAAAAAAAGGGTATAATTATAAAATTATACTATTTTATTTCGTATCCCAATATACTTTCTCATTTATTTTTCCATTCCCACCCAACATAACCAAACAACGTAATGAATTTCTTTTTCTTATTCCCACCCTACATTCCCAGTAATCTTATTCTCATCAATCTTATTCACATTCCCATCAATCCGATTCCGTGAATCAAACGCAACCTTAATGTTAGTACTGATGACCAAACAAAAGTGTCATTTTGTCTTTTTTTAGTACTCCATCAAGTGCCCAATAGACAAATCCAAGACAACATTATTGTTGCTCATGAGGTTTATCATTATCTCAAGTTGAAGAGAAAGGGGGGTCGGTGTGAGCTGGGTTTGAAGTAGGATATGAATAAGGCATACGATCGGGTTGAGTGGGATTTTTTGGTGGCTACTATGCACCACATGGGGTTTGACGCTAGATGGATCAAGCTTGTTATGAGCTGTGTCACCTCCACCTCCACCTCCACCTCCTTATCAATTGTGGTTAATGGTAAACCTGGTGCTTTCTTTAGACCCACAAGAGGATTGAGGCAGGGGGACCCACTGTCCCCTTACCTCTTTCTTTTGATCAGTGAAGTACTATCCCAAAATGGGGGTCAAAATTGTTGCAGAACTGATATGAAAGTAGTGCAGTGGCGGAAAGTAAAGGAGACACAATATTTAACGAGGTTCGGCAAGTGTGCCTAGTCCTCGGGGCGGTAGTACTGGTTTCTCTCATTATATGGAAATACTGGAAATATATACAATACAGAGTATCCTCACTACTATCTCCCCCTGGATTGTACTCTTCTCTTCAGGAGAAGAGTTGGCTATTCGGTTGTGTTCTGGTGTGTTGAATGAAGGAGAGGACTCCTCTTTATATAGGCAAAGGGTTGATGAAGGTGACTTCATGGATGAGTGAAGCATCCATCAAAGAAGCTTCTACAACACTCCCCCTTGGATGCTCACGAATCCACATGAATTCTTCTGAATGCTCCCCCTGATGAACATCACCTTAGCTCTTCAATCGATCTAGGAATGTTGAGGTTGAATCTGATCTGGATCCTTGAATCTCACCTTCATCTGAAGAACAAAGGAGAAGCCTGATGGATTCGAGAAGGTCCAGCGCAGGCTTATGAGAACTGCCAAGATTGGAAGCATGATATAAGATACCTTTGCTTCCAACCTCCATGATATGAGATACCTTTGCTCCTGGAAGGAATGACCGAAGTTGGCTGTTCGGACTATCGACCTCCAAAACATTGTGGTTTGACAGGAATTCGTCCTCCATCTCTGTAGAAATCTTGCAAGAACAGAGACTGGAGGGGCTTTATGGAATCAACAATAATATTGATCTCCGGGGTATGATATGAGATACTCTTGCTTCTTTAGGCATATGAAAGGCAAATTGTGCATGAAAAGCTGATGAATGATCATCTAAAGCAAATTGGGGATGCTGAGAGTCTTCTTCTACCAAGTGCAGAATGCTGAGGATATATACATAGACCAGCAGGAGAATAAATGGCTGAGATGCGTTTTCTAATCATCTCAAGACAGGTAAGGCGTACTCCTTGGGATCCGAGAACGCTTTGAAAATATCCCGTGAGCGATTCAACGTCTGTTGAAATTAGTCACCCTTGGAACACGTGCGGCCAATCATCTGGAATCTGATCCGAAGTTAATGGGATCTGATTTGCAATAAAGTAGATTTGTCTGTCAGGTCTCGAAAGAAGGAGACCCATTTTTCTCTAGATATCCTCCGTGCAATTCATCTTTGGAAGTCGCATCTTCAAAGACTTTCGCTTGCAAACTATCTCAGCTTTAGCCCTCCAATTTTCCTAGCATTGCATACCTTTCTTTCTTTCCAGTAATGGCTTCATCCTCCAATGTTTCTCCTGATTTGACTCTTGCTCCCCCTGGAGATTCGATGCCAAGTGTTAAGATTTGGCGTCCCACTTTTAATTCCAGCACAGGCCCGCTTACTGTCAAAGACTCAGTAATGCGCAATGATGATACTGCATCAATAGTGGCCTGGAACATCTCGACTCCAGAGGATGAGATGTTGCTAGCGGGGCGTTCTGACAAAGAAGCCATGACACATGCTATGGCTTCATGTGTCCAGAGTGCAACTCAAGTGTCAAATCTGGCCAAACGACTGGCGGCCCGAAACTATGAGCTAGAAGTGCTCAAGAAGGATAACCAATCATTGAGAGAAGAGAACCAACGCCTGCATGCCATATGCAATCGGTACTCAACAGAGATGAAGGACAAACTTGAATGGTTGGAGTCCAGAGCCTCTGTTTTACCGCATAAGGATTCTTGATTGCATCCATTCTGGGATAATATCAATTCCAGGCCTTGGTGAAAACCTTGTGTTACAAGTCTTGCCTTATGCCTTGTAATCTTGTTTTTCACACTTTCTTGTAAAAGACCCACTTGTAACCTTCAGGGTTCACATTGGGCGGGGTTTGACGTACTAGTCCGAATATACTTCAAGGAATTCAAATTTGCCTGAATTGCATATTTCAATCATATCTCTGTATCTAGATGCCCATAGAGATATCCTGCAATCATATCCATAAGCTGCATATTCAGTTTTCGGAAACTACCAAACTGAGAAGGTAGTGGAACGCCATTGCGTCCATTACGAGAGAATACATCTCATCGTAATCAATGTCAGGGCTAATGAGAGAAGCCTTTCGCCAGAAGGCGTGCCTTCGCACTATTTCATTTCTCATCATTATGCTTCCTTACGAAATCCCACATGTAACCTACAGGGCTCACACTGGGTAGTGTGGGAACTTCAGGTCCAAACACTTTTCGCTTAGGAATCTAAATCGACCTGCATTGTTTCTTTCCATTTTCACCAATTAGTTCAACGTTGTGCTTAATCAACGGAACGCGGTTCGATATCGTCGTACTTTGTGATTCAGTGGCCACTGCATAAGCAAAGATATCATCGATGATTACCTCATCTCGATTCCATAAGCTCATCCGGACCGAGATCTTCTGGTTCTCGGGAATTTGGATTTGGGGTATCACCCTGGGACGTCTCCCAAGACACTTCCATAATCCTGCGCAATTCATGAGTTGGATCGGTTGAGATAGCGACTGGATTCAATTGTGCCATAATTCTCCTCTTCTGGGGAGTGAATCCTTCGAATCGAGTCTGTCTCGCTTCTGGCCGAGGATAGAGGATTGGCTAGCCGCCGATGTACCTCGTTCGTCAGGAACGGAACGTCATACAGAGACGTTGCATCTTTCGGGGATGATTTTGCGTCCTACAGGGACACCTTCATTACAGACTTTGTTTTGCATGTGGTATATATGATCTCGTCACTTTGATTTGATCATAAGGCGCATCAACCATATCTAAGCAATATTCATCATCCACGTTAATTCGCGTGGGTAAGATGTTGCACTTACTTATTATACTGTGTGATGCGGGGATCAAGATGAGACATAGTGGATGCATCCTTGTCAATTCGCGCCGTTCTTCAGGAACGTTGACGTTCTTTCCTCCCCCTAACGACGGGAAGATAGTCTCATCAAAGTGACTATTTGCAATGGAGAGAAATCATATCCGACAAAGAGATCGCCTGTCAATGGAGGGAAATCGTATCCGACAAAGATTCCTAAATTGATGACCCATATTGGTACGTTGCGGCGGCGCAACTGGCACATAAACTGCACACCCAGAATTGCGTAAATACGGTGAATCATGTCCGTACCCAGTAACCAACTGTAACGCTCAACATGAGTGGGTGGAGATGGGTCTCAAGCGGACCAAGATAGTTGCATGCAGAATTGCATATTCCCACGCAGAAAACGAGAAACGTTGTGAACATCATCAACTGGTATGACCCGGGTCTGCCCAGCCGGTCTGACCCGTGTTTCTGCGAGATCATTTTGAGTATGAACATAGGGAATCAAATGTTCATTCTCAATCCTAAGGGACGTGCAATAATCATCGAAAGTCTTCGATATAAACTTTCCGGCATTATCCAGTCTTCTAGACTACAACGGATAACTAGGGTGGTGAGCCCTCAATATGTGCCAGAAGTTTAGCAAATGCAGCTTTTGATGTGGACAATATACATGTGATCAGCGAGTCACTACAACCAAAACCATAAAATCTTTATATGGTCCGCGTATTGGTTGGCAATCGTCCACAAACTTTTCCCTTTTTAACATGGTAACTGTTCAATCGAATATCCTTATAACCCAACAATATTCTTTCGGATTGTGGTGAGTATAATGTCTTTGTAGAAATTCATGGAGGTATGAGGTTAATAATATATCTCCATTCAGGGAGAATATGATGCGCAACCGCGCTATCCAAATAATTAACTTCTCATTCCTCAACATGGATTATTTAAATTGGTACATGATCAAGGAAACTGCTGGTTCCAATTGATTCAATTAATTGATATTCGAGAACAAGATCCGGATAAGACTGAAACTTAAACGCGGATAAGAGCAAGATCTAGCTCTCAATTAATCCCAATGTCATTCAGTTTGGATTTGATCAAGGAATTTCATGTCCGATCATATTATGATGACTAAGGAACTTCGGGTCCAATCATATAATAAGGATCAAGGAACTTCAGGTCCGATCTCTTGGATGATATAAAATATCAAATATTTGCAAGACTCTGTTACTCATGATATTGCACTGGCATATAATATAAAATGGGAATCGGTAAAACCGTACCATCATCTCACAATCAGAATTTAAATTACAGAAAGTAAATAGCAGAATTTAAATTGCTGAAAGTAAATGACAGAATTTAAATTGCTGAAAGTAAATAGCAGAATTTAAATTGCTGAAAGTAAATGACAGAATTTAAATTGCTGAAAGTAAATAGCAGAATTTAAATTGCCGAAAGTAAATATGGAGAGGCGGTACAACCGTCCAACATCCCACATTTGCATAATTTAAATTGCAGAAAGTAAATATGGGGAGGCGGTACAACCGTCCAACATCCCACAGTTGCAGATTTTAAATTGCAGAAAGTAAATGGCGGAATTTAAATTGCAGAAAGTAAATAGTTAGAAGTTAGATGTTAGATGTTAGATGTTAGATCAATATTAGTAACTTCTTTTGAAACTTCGGGTTTCATTCGAAACTTCAGGTTCGAGATTTATTGTGAACTTCGGGTTCACTATGCGTGCCAGTACAATATTAGTAACTTATAGTTTTGAAACTTCAGGTTTCATTCGAATCTTCAGGTTCGATTATAATTTCACTTGAAATAATACTGTGGTTAAAAAGCCCACAATCCAAACAAAAGTTTTGGGTATGCTCGAAACTTCGGCTTCACTTTGCATTTAATTGAAATAAAATTCAAAGTTAGAAACTTCGGGTTTCTAAGTTTAATTAAGCTTGAAACTTCGGGTTCAATATATGTGATGAACTTCCAGTTCAATCGAAATTGCATAGTCCAACATATACGAGTATATACCCGAAAATGGACTAAATAAAATGTCTCGAGTCTGCTGGACTCTTTAAACATGTTGGACATTGTTATGGGCTTCAGAAAACTGTCCTAGCCCAATTGGAATAGCAAATGGGTTTCTAGGCCCACTGTCCTAATCAAAAATTGGCCCAAGACAACCAACATACAGGCCAAAATCCAAGGGGAGCCCAAACAGCCCAAATCAGCCCCAATCCCTGTTCGGTGAGGCCATCCGAACAAGGGGAAGCAATCACAGGCACATTCGGTCAGCTTCTCCGAATGAACCGTTGACCATCCTCTGGTGCATTCGGTTAACTTCTCCGAACACTGAAGAGGCGTGTCGTCGGCGACGAGGAAAGCGGGAGTCAGCGTCGCTCTGGAGATCGTGCTGAGGATGCCGAGCCCGCCGTCGGTGAAAATCACGACATACGCGCCTATGTTGCGACGAGCACGGTTCCTGAAAAACAGGTGAGAATCACCAATTTCGGCGAAGATTCCCGTCGGGTTTCTCTGCCGGAGATACCGGCGACGATGGACGGCGACTTCTGGTCATCGCTCAGGATTGACGAGGCTATCTCGATCTCTGGAGGGCGTCTGCCACGAACGGTGCGTCGAAGCTCCATTGAATTTCTTCTGTGGCAGAGAACGATGATGGAACGCGCGGATCCTTGAGGGTCGTCGGTGTTGGGGTAACGATTCCTGGTCATCGCCGACATGCGTTGTCACCGAAGAACATGGTGAGCTGCTGCTGGGTTTCTTTCAGGGATAACGACCTCTGTTGGTTTTGGAGTTTGGTAGCATAGGAGAAGAAGAGGGTTGGTGAGTTTCTGCCTGTAAAGAACTGCAGGTTCTTTATTGCATACAATGAGAATCTTTAGGTCCTCATTCTGGATTGCTCTTCTGGAGAAATCCTTTTTCAGTAAGAAATATTGAGTAGTGCTTCACGGTAGGTAAAGCAAAAGCAATCAATTCCTTTATCTGTGTTCAGTCCACCACTAATACTTACACGAGAGCAATTCGTGCTGATAACGTGTTGCATAACTGATATGAAAGTAGTGCAGTGGCGAAAAGTAAAGGAGACACAATATTTAACGAGGTTCGGCAAGTGTGCCTAGTCCTCGGGGCGGTAGTACTGGTTTCTCTCATTATATGGAAATACTGGAAATATATACAATACAGAGTATCCTCACTACTATCTCCCCCTGGATTGTACTCTTCTCTTCAGGAGAAGAGTTGGCTATTCGGTTGTGTTCTGGTGTGTTGAATGAAGGAGAGGACTCCTCTTTATATAGGCAAAGGGTTGATGAAGGTGACTTCATGGATGAGTGAAGCATCCATCAAAGAAGCTTCTACAACAAAAATGTATTTGTTGCAACTCTTATGTGCAGGGCATCAGATTATGTCGTGGAGGTCCCACTATTTCCCATCTCCTATTTGCAGATGACTCACTATTTTTTGTGAGGGCTTGTGAAACAAATTGCCAAAGACTGAAGGAGATATTTGAAAGATATTGTCATGCATCGGGGCAACAAATTAACTACAGTAAGTCAAGCATTTTCTTCTCTCCAAACACCCCTGGAGATCGCATCAGCAGGTTGTGTTCAATCTTTGGAATCCCAGCTTCCAATAATCCTGGTAAATATTTAGGATTGCCGGCTATTTGGGGTAGGTCCAAGACAGAGGCTCTGTCTTATATCTATGACCAGATCAGGTCCAAGATACAAGGTTGGAAATCAAAGACTTTATCTATGGCGGGCCGGGAAATTTTGATAAAAGCTGTGGCGATGGCGATTCCCAATTACCCGATGTCCTGTTTCAAGTTTCCAACATCTACTTGCTCTAAAATCAGTAGTGATATTGGGAGATTTTGGTGGGGTGAGACCGACGAAGGTCGGAAAACTCACTGGACATCATGGGGCTCTGTGTAAATCAAAATCGGATGGTGGGATGGGATTTAAAGACATTGAGACGTTTAATTGTGCTCTCCTTGGCCGACAATGTTGGAGACTATGGGAGAACCCTGATTCATTTTGGGTTAAAGTCCTAAAAGCTCGCTATTTTCCTCGGTCCGACTTTCTTCATGTCACTCGGGGTTCCAGGCCGTCATGGGGATGGGTTAGCCTACTTGAAGGTCGAAAAATTATGCAAAGCGGCGGTCTCTGGTAGGTAGGAAATGGTGACTCTATCAAGATTTGGCAGCATGCCTGGCTTCCAAACTCTATCAGTGCTACCTTGTCCCCTACAACTATCACCATTGGGCCTATTCCCACAATGGTGTCATCTATCATTTGTAAGAATAAGCTTACATAGTAATTGTTAATCAACACATAAGATCACAGATTATTGAATATACACATAATGCGAATACCTTGATTGTCAACACACTTACAACCCGGAATAGCCTTGTAGAACGTCATGAAGAGATCATCTTGATCAAGACGTGGAGGAAGCCGAGAAGGATGTCTTCTAAACTCTTATAGCCGATATACTTAAGCCATGAATAGAGTTGGCACAATAGTAAGTGGTTGCTACGAGAATATGAACAACCTCTATATAAATAGTAGGGCAACAGGGCATATCTGACCTATCACAGATCTGGCCCACCTAAATACTTATACAGGCTTTTACTGTCCTTGCACAACAAGTAAACTAATGACTTATTAAAACATAAGTCTACAAAGAGTTAATCGGCCCATTAAGATTCCAATATACTTAGTCCAATAGAATTACATATTGATCATCCAATACTCACACGTAAGATTTCTTACATTCTCCCACTTGAGTGTTTGATGATCACGAACTACATGTAATAATATAACAAGTATAAGGGTGATCACTGAGTCTTCATAAGGAGCAAAATAACCAATTTACTCGTAGCAAATGCAAAACCAAAACTAAGTATAGAACTATAGTACGACCAAATGGTTTTGTATTTTTGCAGCATCAGTGCCCTATAATCATGTATACCTAGTCTAGTAATACAATCTACTGGCACCAGGGATACAAAACACAAAACTCCCACAAAAGTTAAAATTCGACATCCATTTAGGGTAGTCCTCTTCCTAGGAGCTAGGATTAACGAATCTTCTACAACATAAGTAAACTGCATATCAAAAGGCAATTTACGCATATATACAATAAGTGTCAAAAGTATTGTATAATGCATATCCATTATGTCGATGATTTCGGATGTAGCTACTCAATCCCGATAAATAATTTTTCCCATAAGCGGCCGATTTCCCCCCCCCAACCAGCTTAAATAGGGGAGAATAAAATAGCAAGTCAAACTCAAGCTTACTCCCACTGATTGGCAGAATCATAAGATCTCAATATATTCTCATAAAATAAATAGACATGATTAATGATCAATGAAACAAAACAAAACAGTTTTCCTACCAAAAGATTCATTGATCATGAGTCTGACAAGTAGCCGAAAATAATAACTACAAGTGTATCACAAATCTAGTTCTATGTGTTTCATAATGATTTAGAAATCACATGCAATTGATTCAAAATAAACGTTAAGTTTCTGTTATAAGCATGTTCACAATGATTCCTAAAAGACACCTTAGAAAAGAACAAGTAGTTTCAACAGTTCTTCCCTGAAAACAAATGAGCGTCTAAAACAAGCGAAAGAAGTTCTTCATATTGCAAAATTTGCTTACTTTCATTAGTTTAATATGTGTAACAAAACACATTATCCTTTGTGAACATGAAGAGGTGCTAGAGCATAATGCACAAGATAGTAACAACCTTAGTAACTAGGTTGTATTTATCCACAAGAAGAATATGTTGCAGTAAACCCAGAATATGCAAAAACTTCAATCGAGTTCACCAAGTTTCAAGAAACCAAACAAGTAAAAGTAACTGACACAACAGTCAACTTTCAGAACAATCTGATTGGTCATTAGCTATCTTTTACATGAAGATAAAAGATAATAAACTCAAATTACGCATGAACATCAACAACATGCATTTAGATTTTATCATCTATATAAGTGAATCAAAGATAAAAAACAAGTAAATAATATCTAAACCAAACACTCTCACTGATCTGCTGCAAACTCAAAACAAAACAAAATGAGTTCACCAAAGCCTTTTACGTGTCAGCGTATATCGAAAGTATGTTGGGACAAAATAACATATACATGTAACATGCCAATGAGTATGAAGCCCACACAACAGTGAAACAATAGAAATCTCCCACTTGGGCAATCACTCATTGGTACTTAAAAGAGTTGAACAAAGGTGAACATCATTCGGTGTAAACAATTTTTAAAACATAGTAATCCTGAAAGAAATATCACTATGGTACCTTGCATTGTCAAAAGCTTACAAGATACCCGAAAACTCTCAAAATGCTTCAAAAGGGAGGGACAGATAGACAGAAACCATGAGAAAAGGCAAGCAGTAGAAACTGCCAACACAAAATCCACTTCGAGCATAGGTCAGAAAATAATTTACCATAAATCCAAAACATAACGAATAGTCATGAAAATTTGCAGTAAGAATTTAGATACGTAGATGCACAACATATCAAAAATCCAGATCATTTGGAGCTCTGTAGGTTAGTCGTTCAAGCATTGTTTCACATAAGTATAAATCTGTCAGAAAAGTTCCTACGAATTTATGTCAACTTAATGGATTTACCCAAAATTTCAATACCCAATTTATTTTGGTAATACTGATGCAAAAGGAAATGTTAAAGAGTCTGATTTGTCCTAGAATTTCTTAAGAAGGAATTTGCAACAGAATACCATCTCAATAGACATCATAACAGAAGGAGTCTAAAACAGCAAAATAGAGTAACCACAAACACATAATTTATACTCTTTGAATTAGAGATGCTTGAAAAACTCAAGGAAAAACACAAATTTGAGTCAATCTATATGTAAATTCACCTTTATCTTGAATCAACAGGAACACAAAACTTCACAAGAATCTTAAGACAGAAAAGAAAATATCTTATGATAACAAAAGTGTATAGTATTCCCATTAGATGGAAACCGTAAGCTATACCAAAAGATTTTGAACCATGAAGATGATTCCTTCCATAATCACATGCGTTTTAAACTTATGGAAGTCAGTATGGTACTGAGCGTAGCATGAGCTAATACTCATTCATTATGTACCCCACGATAGGATTGAAAACATTAAGCTTTCACAAAAGTTGCATATATCCCGAAACATCTTAGTGACAGAAACAGATATAGCTAGGTTTTGCACGGCAAAATATAAGAAATCAATTATAGTAACAACACTTGAGTGACAGATGAAACCATGTGAGATGACTCCTTATACTCCCCATACACTGACCCATGTTAGACTGCATATGTATTAACACCTTAGTGGCAGATAATCATATTCATCATAGCATACAAGTTTACAATTTGTGGTCTACAAAATAATCGACTGGTAAAGCAGATCTAACATCTTTGTGACAGATAGACCTTCTATTTACTCGCTGATATAGCCCACTACTTAAAGTCAGTTAAATTCATCATAACAAGGTTGATAAATTTCAATAGTAACAGGTTTAAGCATTATTAGTGTGGTCTACAAAATGACCAATTGCCATATCACTAAAGTAACGCCAGTATGGCAGATATAATCAGCAATTGATACAAACCACAATTACAAACTTACAAATTCGTACACAAGTGATGAATTTAGCTTTGGTTTGAACATCATAACCATGTAAGCAGTTTATAATTCCAAAAGTATTGACCAAAAGATTAATATGAGCACCTGCATGTTAGCATCTTTTGGTAGATACATTGTGATGGTTAAGAGTCACCTTGCATAGCAGGAGACCATAGTTTACGATGATGAACGCAATACGACAATTTTTTAACAGAAACTTTAATGGATTCTATCATGCTATAATAGTATAAAATCGCAAAAGCATACTATAGAGTCAAAAGGATAGAAACAAAGTTTTCAAGCTCGGTGATCTGGACGGATATACATACATAAGACAAATCAATATGATCATGCATAATATTACTCATTTCAAATGCAATTGATCATAATAGGTAAATCCAAGTTTCAGACACTATATAATTCAGCATAGAAGAATAGAATTTGGACTCAAAATTATCATGCATAATCACGTGAAAATAGTTTGAACAAAATCTATTATAAACAAATCATGTCCAATATAAATCTTTGTCATAAACCTTTTAAATGTGTTATAAAATAACAGGAATATAACTATTCAACATGTGAACCAATGAAGATCCATCAGCTCATCCTACTAACAAACTTCTCATTTGGTGATAGAGCAACAAGATCTAAAACACCAATTTAACTCTTAAGAAGGTGATCGAATGAGTTTTCATATCACAAAGGTACTAAGTCTAAATGAATTTATCAGTACTTATATGAACTTCTCAAGAACCAATTAACGAGAACACAGATAGGTTAAACAGCAATCAAACGTTGACAACTAATTCTCAAGGTTCCATAAAAGAGCTCAAAATCACAATATTCTCAACTTGCCCGAGTCTACCCTTTTAACAACATGGCAGCAAGGCTAAACTCAAAAGTGTCACAAAACCATAACAGTGTGACCATATTTAGTCGTACGAGGGCAGTCCAATTTGAGATGATTTTTCAATAGGAGCCTAAAGCGTAGAGAACCAAAATAATAATTTGACTTATCTCTATAGCAGCGGCATGACTTAGCACAAACAGCTTGGATGCTTCAGAAGAGGATTAAAATCCAACTCCATCGCCAAGTGTGACATTCGACTCCATCGCCATCACCAAATCTCAGTATGGTATGCCAATCACCATGCACAGAAAATTTATATATTAGCCAAAATTTACCTCGAAAACTGTAGTGTAATCAAAAACATGCATCAAATATATATAAACATCAAGAACTGAGCAAACGTACGTCAATTGCTCCCACTGTTGCAAAGGATGGTTAGTGGAAGCACAAATACATACTCTAAACATCAAGCCCAGCAAACAGCTCAACAAAAGCACACTTAAATGATCGAAATCATAATAAACTAATAGGTTCCACAATTCAACCGAAACCCAAGAAATTCGAACCAAAATCCAGCATGAAAATTCACGCAAACGAATGCGGAAGAAATTGGCATCAAGTAATCGACCACTTTGCCAATTTCATACGAACCGCACAAAAAGGATTGGCAAAAGATTTTGATGCTAGAGACACACAAAAGATCCTGAGAACCAAAGGATCCTGGGAACTATAGGAACCTGAGAACCATAGGATCCTGGGATCCATAGGATTTGTTTGCCTAAATTGAAAAAAATGTCCCCAAAATTCCTCGAGATTCGAATGGAATGTGGATTTTCATTATGAACCCTAACTCCCAATTTTCCCCAAATTAGTTTTACCTTCTTTGACTTACAGGTTGGTCTTTTCACCGACCTTATTAGAGACCCTGGTCTCTTCCAATTATTCTTGCATGTGGTGATCATGCGGCAACAAAAGGTTTTCAATTGTAGCCCTTGCCGTGTGTTCAAGAAAGCCGAAGCAAATAAACTGAACACAAAACAAAACGCGAACTAAAATTGCAATGGCAACACCGAAAACAAATACCCACAGTTGCAGAAACTTCCTACCACATAATCGAAACAAAAGGATCTTGTGTTTTCATAAGTAAAACTGAATCTTAGTGTTTTAACAAAAGAGTTTAGACATGTAAGAATAAGCTTACATAGTAATTGTTAATCAACACATAAGATCACATATTATTGAATATACATATAACGCGAATACCTTGATTGTCAACACACTTACAACCCGGAATAGCCTTGTAGAACGTCATGAAGAGATCATCTTGATGAAGCCGTAGAAGGATGTCTTCTAAACTCTTATAGCCGATATACTCAAGCCATGAATAGGGTTGGCACAATAGTAAGTGGTTGCTACGAGAATATGGACAACCTCTATATAAATAGTAGGGCAACAGGGCATATCTGACCTATCACAGATTTGGCCCACCTAAATACTTATACAGGCTTTTACTGTCCTTGCACAACAAGTAAACTAATGACTTATTAAAACATAAGTCTACAAAGAGTTAATCGGCCCATTAAAATTCCAATATACTTAGTCCAATAGAATTACATATTGATCATCTAATACTCACACGTAAGAAGATTTCTTACATCATTGATCATGATCACGGTAGATGGAGGTAGATGGAACCTTGACCATATATCCCATATGATTACTCCTTCTGATTGATCCAGAATTGAAGTCGTCCCACTGTATAATCTGGACAGTGAAGACCAACTCTTATGGCCGTGGACGAAGACAGGGAAATATTCTGTGAAGACAGGATACCAATTCCTTTTCTCTGCCTCTCCTTCCACTGTCGCTACCAGACCACAATCGTCTGTTGTTATTGAGAAGGAAATTTGGAAATTGATTTGGAATATGAAGACTATACCAAAGATAAGAAACTTCTTTTGGAGGATGATTTCAAGGGCAATTTCGACGAAACTCAACCTCTATAGGCGTCATCTCACCTCTGATCCTACTTGTCCTTTATGTTTTGGCGGGGTTGAATCTATGGAGCATATTCTTTTAACACTTATTATCCCTTTTGCCTCATTCAACTCACTTTGAGATCCCTTTTGCCCCCTGCAACTCTATTTGTATCCCATCTGCCCCATGCAACTCATTTTTTGGGAATTTTTGCCTCTTTTCCGTTAACTTAACTATTTCAGTTAAGTTTGCTGACGTGGCATGTCCACGTCAGCTGCCATGTCATCTTAAAAAATATATTTTTTTTTATTTTTTTATTTTTTAAAAATAAACTTTTTAACAATTAATTTTTTATTTTTTTAAAAATTTCCCACATACAAACAATTTACTTGTATTTCAAATTTGTACACTAGTATGTGGGAAATTTTTATAAAAAATAAAAAATTACTTTTTAAAAAATTTAAAACTCTTTTTTTAGGCTATGTGAGTGGAAACAATAAATTTTTAATTTTTTTTTAAATTTCTCACATACAAAGAATTTGCTTGTATACCAAATCTATCCACTATTGGAATACAAGTAAATTGTTTGTATGTGGGAAATTTAAAAAAAAAATAAAAATTAATTGTTAAAAAGTTTATTTTTAAAAAATTAAAAAAAAAAAAAAATAAAAAAAAATATTTACAATATGACATAGCAGCTGACGTGGACATGCCAGCAAACTTAACTGAAACAGTTAAGTTAACGGAAAAGAGACAAAAATTCCCAAAAAATGAGTTGGAGGGGTAGATGGGATACAAATAGAGTCCAGGGGGAGGGAGATCAAAAGTGGTCGAGTTGGGGGTAAAAGGGATAATAAGTGTTCTTTTAACCTGCCCTTGGGTCTCTAGAGTTTGGTTCGGAATCAATCTTGTGTATCGACCGGACCCCCAAGCAATCACTAATCTTGTTTCATGGATTACTTCTATTCACCATCTACCTTTTCAATCAATTAAACACAAAGATGAGTTTTGGTGTCTTCTTAGCCTTACTTGTTGGGAAATTTGGAAAGAAAGATGCCATGTTATCTTTTCTAAATCCTCCCCAAATCCTGTGAGTGTTGTCTCCCGAATTCGAGGTCTTTTTGATGATGTTCTGAAAACTTGGTCCTCTCAACTTGCCCCCGTTGTGTCTAATCCGCGTGGGCTACATTGGGAGCCACCTCGTGATGAACTAATCAAGCTGAATGTGGATGCTTATTGGAAGGAAAAGTCTCTCCATTCGGGTTTGGGAATTGTTGCTCGTAACTCACAAGGCATGTTCCTTGGTGGGTCTGCATGTTTCAAGCTTTGCCCATTTCCTGAGTCTCTGGAGGCAGAAGCAATCTTGGAAGGATTGAAATTTGCAGAAGATAGGAACTACATGCGAATCATTATTGAAAGTGATGCAAAGGAAGTTGTGGATACTATTTGTACAAGAAAACCTGATCGATTATGGAAAATCTTCCCCATTGTCTTGGAGATTAGGAAGATGGCAGCCTCTTTCTTTTCTGTGGAGTGGATGTGGACTCATAGAGCTGCAAACCAAGCTGCCCATGTGGCAGCATCACTTGTTTATTCGAGGGTGAGGTCTTTGACTTGGGCTTTACAGCCCCTCCCTCTTTGGCACTTGTTTTGTCACGGGATGGTCTGCCGTGTCCTCCTTAGTTTATAGTTCTGAACTAGGAAAGGTGCCCGCGCGTTGCCGCGGGATTAAAAGCACGGTGTAATAATACCATTCACATAGATGTGAACATGTAATGAATGGTTAAAGATTTCGTACAACTTAACCGTGGGAATGTATTTTGTGCAGTTATCTCTTTACAGTTTGGCGTAAAGTTCTTTGCCTAGAACAGTTGCCACAAAGTATTAAACCATGAGCAAGTTTGTTTGTAGGCAGTAGATTGCCATATGCTCACAGACCCACAAAGTTAACAGAATCAAATCAAATACCCATAATAGAATCAAAAGATGAGCAAGTTTGTCGTATAGGCAGTAGACTGCCATACGCAGAACAAAAGCAGAAATCACGTAGACATTTATAGCCAAAACTGATACATGGATCGCCAGCTATAGGCCCTTAATTTTTTAAATCTCATGGAGAAATGAAAGCTGAAATAATCTATGATAACTTATTGGCCATAAGAGGATAAGAGGCAAAAATAACAGGCTAGGATGTAGTTTTGTATATTGGACCTAAAACATCTGATAGATGTGACTATGTATCAACGGGAGAAACCACAATTTAAATAGTAGTCTATTAAGGTAATTCATATAGTTATACGCTGATCGTATGCAATAATTGACAACTATATAAGCAATGTTATAAATTACTAAATATAAATAACAAAATGAAAACAAAAGACTGAAACTTTAAGAAGTATCACAGAACAAAAGAGTTGCATACAGAAATTAGTAAGTTTGGTGCATGTTAAATAAAAGAAATTTAGATGAAAGAATGTATAGTGTGTTTGAAGCTACTAAATAACAATTGATCTCTTTGACACTGCTTTGCATTGCATCTGCCTGCACAATTGGAAAAAGGAGAAAAAAGTTAGTAACTTCAGAAAGGTAGAGTATGCATGAATGAAACTAAAAGCCACACTAAAACAATCACAAAAGAAGCCCCAAAGCATACAAAATTGGTATTCCTGCCATCTTTGCTATCTTTATTACTGGTAAACTAAAATTTGTACTCAGGCCAGGTCTCAGCTTAGGAATTTTAGTGAATTGAGTCTTATCGACCCATCAAATTCAGGGAACCTAACGAAGTTGATTTTGTAACTTAGTAGATTGTCTTGCACCATTTTCATATAACTTAAGGACCAAACAATCAAAACTCAGTTTAACTTGAGTTTTGCTAGAGTAGTAAATGTAAATTCAATGAACTAAGATCAATCTCAATTGCCAAATTAAAAAACCAACACGATCACCACCATATCTTAGTTACTACAAATGTAGATTACAATACTAATGCATGAAAGGACCATCATTGACTGACAATATCCAGCTGCAAATACTCATTACAGAGAAACAACTGATGTTAACATTAGTTAGACTTAAATCTGATATATAGCCTAACCCAGAACAACTTGCATATGTGATTGAATAGAAACATTCATAAGTCATAAATCAAACTCCTTAATTACATAGTGATATCGTTTTGGTTGCGAAAGCTTAGTTCAAAATAATTTCATTCCAGAAACTCACCTCTTGCTTAACGCAGCCGAAAACAGCAAACAAAGATTACTTATCAAAAACAGCAAAATACCACCTGTATTACATCAAAAGGAGACATGGTTGTTAGCCTGAAAAAGAATATCAATATAATATAATACATTTAATTCTTTGTTAAGCAAACTAAAACACATATAGATGACCAACATAAACATGCTTGCTGCAAATGCATAAACTAAACTCAAATCTAAAACATGAAACTTCTGAGGTAAATCCTACAAAGCCTATTAGCATAAGTAGAAAGAATCTATACAGGCATGCATATTCAATTATTATGGTCTCAATCTAGCAAATTATTAACCAAGGAACGAAACAAATTTTATTCAATTTCTGTCAACCACATCAAGAACAGAGGAAAATTCAGCTTCTAGTAAGGATGATGAGATAGTGCATCTTCCTATCCAAAAGAATAAGTGAATTCAATTAGCACATGGAGGAGAGGAGACCCACGAAGAAGTGAAAGAAAACAATCATGAAGTCAAACAAATAAGCATATTAGGCATTTGAATAATTGAAGCGAATTCGGTTATGATGACAAACCCATGAATTGATCAACTTCATAACCACAATTAGAAAACAAAAGCTGATCAGGTTGACATGAAACAGAAATTATTGGGAGAAAAATAATGAAAATGAAATCTAATCTAGGAGAGATCTTCAACTTGTAACTAAACACAGGAAAGCTCATTAACTCATAAACTCATCCCCTTAGCTCATTAACTTACACTTTTTAGCTTGGGCCAGGTATGTCAAAGCAGGTTTTTCATAGAGAGGATATTAATTTTTAATTGGTAAGAAAACAAATTGATTAATCTGTAAGGTAAATAGATTGTTCTTCAATAGGACCACATACAATAATGATTTAATGTGCAGGCACTTAATGAATCACAGAGAAAGTATTAAGTGATATGTATATATACCAAAAAAATGTACATACTTCAAGAAAGAAACTACTGTACAGGTCAAACAGAACCTGTATCAAAATATATGCAGACCATATCCTAAGAAGTGTTTCGGTTCAGCGGAAATTGCTCCAAATTAGTTGTCATGAAGGAGTTAAAAATGGCCAACACAAAACCAACCTACGAACCTAACCTAATTGATGCAAGCTCTGCTACATGATAGTTGACATTTAACTTGTAGGACAATAGTAATACCAAATTATACTTTCTAAGTGCAAGCTGTCAATATGAGAGAGTTGGAAAATAGCTTATACCTTTCATGGCAGATGCTTTTGTAACAGCATTGGACTCCTCATTTGCTTCCTACAGGCAAAAGTTTCACATGAAGTTTTTAGCTACCTTCCTTGCATATACAGACACACACATGCTAGCACAAATAGTTCTTTTACAGTTAAGTGTAAAAAAAAAAAAAAAAAAAAATCCTATCTTAGAATAATTCACTTAGTCACAACAATTTAGATATACCAGATCAAAATTCCAGAGGAAATGCTAATAAGGACATCTGTACAAACACAAATAGCTATCTATGACACATACACCTACGTACCTTCAGTTTTTGAAGAAGTCCTGACAACTTTTCCACTTGTCTCTCAATTTCATGTATCTAATTAGAAAAGAGAAAAATAGTTCAGGAGAAAGTGATTTCTAAAGTATGGACTTAAAAAGAAAAGAAAGTGAACAACCATATCTTAAAACATCTAAGCTAATAGCTAAGGATGAAGACGAAAACATAATACATGTGTTTCATTAAGGATTTCTTTCTTCTTGTATCACATTTTGGATATTTGATTGTGAATTCTGATTATGAACTGCACGATTAGGTTTTATACCTTCTCAGTCGTTTACTTTCTCATCTATATCTTTCTATGACCGAGAGTATGCATTCTGACCTTGTTGGTCCAACGGCTTCTTCTAAAAACATACAAATTAAAAGGAGGATATAGATAAATATGTAAAGATACCTTTTTCAAGGTTATAGATGATATATTTCTCTGTAGAGATCCAGCTCCTCTTCATGCTTCTGATTATAGCCTACAAAATAACCCAAGTAAACTTCACTACAAATAAAAGGAGGGTTTTTATTCCTATAATAATTAGTCTTTTGTAGATCTTAAGGCTGGAAGTTACAGAAATCAACTAATGATGGGTAGAGAAAAGCATTTATACCTCATTGTTTGCCTTCATTCAATGCTCTTCATCTACATGGCATCACAATCTTACAATATCAAAATATTTGAAGCAGAATAGGCATGGAAACCCCTCCCTTATATCATCATCCGCATCAAATTCTTGAAACCCCATTAACATATCTGCATTAAAAGCCTCTGATTGATTCTGTGGAGTAATAAAAATTCTAATATACAAATGTCAGAAAACAAAAAACTCAGAAAACAAATACAACTCTGAAGAATGACAGAGTTCGAACCCACATGTACCCATGGAAATTATTATTCTGGGTATTGAGTTGCTTTATTATTCTTCTAAAAGTGTTATCATTTGGATAAGAAAGCACTCTCATACCCAATAAGTGGAATTACTACCATTTTCTAATTGCTTCCTATGTACACATTTGAATTGTAAAGCAAACAACATACCTCTATTATGCTAAAAGACTAAGTAGCTAAAGTCAGCAGTCCCTAAACACATCCAAGCAGAAGTTCAATTTTGCTCCCTTTCGTAGTTAACAAATCCAGCAGTCTTCTTCAATGCATCCTAAAAAAATTCCAATTTAGAATCCATCACATTACATTTCACAACAACATTAATTAAAAATCAAAACCTGAAAATATTGTACATTGGGGGCCTAAATTAGATAGCTTTAGAGACCAAAACCACAACAAACACTAAAATTATAAGATTCAAATGCTGAAAAATTTTCATCTTCACCTTCATTTAGCTACCAGGTTTTAGCTTCCCAGCTACTACAGTCTCCCTCAGACTTTCAACAATGTGAATTGTGATTTTCAACCCAAAAGCAGAAATTAGAAGAGCCTGAATACGAAAAAACAACACACAATCAGAACTTTCCAGGAAAAGTTTAGCGGCCAAACAATGAAAAGACTAAGTTTCAATTCACTATTTTCAAATTTGATTTCTCTGCACCTATCAAAAACATTTCTACACATGTCAAAATTGGTCAATCTAATGCAGCAGAAGAAATTAGGCATTTAACATTAGGGTATTATGCGCAGCGAAATCAGACTTGTTGCATATTAGGATTATAGTACTTTTTGCTAAACTAATACCAAATAGAATATTGAAAGAAGGAGATTTGGAAACCTTGGAAATCGAGTCTATTGAAACCCAGTTCGACACGATGCAATTCTGGGCTGCCATCTCCACCTGTTATAAAACACATGAAGATTCCATTTCTATTGCATCAGTTTACTTGAATTGGATTGTAAATAAATTAGAAATAATTAAAAATAAATTTACATCCAACAAAAATCCTTTTATATATTCGTGTACCAACACCATACGTAAATCCTGTTGAATGCGTATATCAGTTTGTATCACATACAACAACAATGATTTAAAGCGCATAAAAAGGGAGGCCATTCTCTTCACATTGCATCCTCCATCCAAACCAAAACACAAAACAGAACAGTGAAAATATAAACTCTACAACCCAAATTAGAAATCAACCAGGCACCTCAACTCATTTGACAACCTCCAACGTAGCTCATAAGCAAATAGCCAAGATTAAAAAAATACACATTGAACTTGTGTTAACCAGAGAAAGCTGAAGAAGTATCTATATTTTGCAAGCAAACCAAAAACCCAGTAACATAGCTCATAAGCAAACAACCAAGATTAAAAAAATACAAATTGAACTTGTGGTAAGCAGAGAAAGCTGAAGAAGTATCTATATTTTGCAAGCAAACCAAAAACCCAGAAAATTTTTCCCACCTTGAGGTTGCTGTCGACTTCGGTTCTACAGCAGATCAGCTATCACACATACAGAAGGTCAGCAATCCAAATCAACAAAATAACACCTAAAAAGAATCCACGATGTTTCAGAGCTTGTTTTTGGGATTATCAGTGAACTGGAGCTTATTGTCATGAATACTTTTAAGTAGCAAATTAAACAACAATAATTGGTCATCGAAACAAACATCATGAGAGACAAACCAAATCCAAATGACAATTCTCATTGAATAACAAAAATAACCGATAGAAATAAAAAATTTCCAAAAACCAAATTGAAATCGCAGAGATCCACATCAAATACCAATTTCATTTACGAAAATTCCACATAATTAAACAGAAAGCAAGCTCAAGGAAAGGGATTACTCGACGGCTATGATAGGAGCTTTGGTTAGCTGAAGAGCTCGAAGGACGATCTGCAGATGGAAACAAATATCATGAGAAACAAACCAAACCCAAATCATAATTAGTATTACCATTGAAATACACACAGAAGGGATCAAAATCAAAGATTTCTTAAAACCCAATTGAAATCGCAGAGAACCCACATCAAACACCAATCTCAATCACTAAAATTCCACAAAATTAAACAGAAATCAAGCACAAAAATCATGCCCAACAAACCCTGAAAGAAGTTAATTATCAAAAGAAAGAACACAAATCAATATACCCAAATTTCCAAAATTCAAGTCAAGCAAGATGAAGATGTGCCTCTTGAGAACAACAAATGCATCAGAGAAACAAAAAACGCATATGAGAAATGAGAGAGTGTGTGTCGGAGAGAAAAGAGACAAAACAAAGGGAGCTTATCTCAACAGCAACAAAGGAGCGGCAGCAAATTGGACAGATCAACATTCAACAGTGAAGCTGTCAGACGTCCCCAAAAATATCTCCCAACTATCACGCAATCAAATTGAAATCTGGTTTCGTTCCTCTTCGGCCTTCTGGTTCGCCGAAGAAGAGACAAAGCGGAAGAGAGGAGCCGCGCGATTGGAGGGCTATAATCGGCATTTTACTATGCAAGGAGGGGGGGTCCAGCTTCTTCCACGCCTAAATCGGAAGGCATAATCGGCACCACACTGTCCTAGCTACAGTACGCTTAAGTTGAGCTTTAGAATAGAGTTAATTTCAGGAGGGGAGTGCGTGTTGTTTTCGCCTCCTCTGCCTGATTTTGGTGGAGTTTCGGCTTTTACTGGAAAGTTCATTTTCCTGTCAGCTTGGAAGCTTCCTACTACTTGAGTTTTTATGCTATGCTGTTGTAACTTTTCATTTGAGGTTTTATATAAATTATCACTTTTGACCAAAAAAAGTACTCCATCAAGTATTGCAAGTTTGTAATTCAAAAATGCAGGGGCATTTTAATTCCAGTCGGATTTGAATGCTGCTATAGTTCTACCAACTAATCATTGCGACCTTGATGATGGCTTAATTCTTTACACGTTATTTTGTTCTTGTTGGTTTTGGTATTCTGGTTTACAGTGTTTGGTTTTGTTTTCTAGCACTGTTCTTTAGGTAGCTGTTTTGTAAAGTTTTGTTTTGTTTTGCTTCTGCTCTGACTATGCCAATTTTGGTTATAGATGACGCTTAATAGATGACGGACTCAAAAAAAACCATCATCTATAAAATATAGATGACGGTTCTTCTAAAAACCGTCATCTATAGGGGCTCCAAAAAATTCAAAAAAAGCTTGTTGCAATAATAAACGACGGTTTCTTAGAAACCGTCATCTAAACGACTGAAATAGACGACGGTTTTAGGAAACCCGTCGTCTAAAGCAAAGAAATAGAGGACGGTTTCACTGAAACCGTCATCTATGTTAACCCTAGATTAGAAAAGCGGCACTTATCCCTCCAAAACAAAATCATCAAAATCCCAAGTGTTCGCAAAACTCCCAGAAACCCCGACCTAGATTTCGACCCCGTCGAATTCCTTTACTTCATTCCCCATTCAAATCGAAAAATTGAAGCTCCAGTTCTTTTTTCCTTTTCCCCGATTTCCCTATTCGTTCATTGCCGATAAGAATTTTTCAGAGCCGCCACCATTATCAACCAGAACTCACTGCCTCCTCCTTCGATATTGCTAATGCGCTAGGGGTTCGCCTCAACCAGGTTGAGCCGAGACCGGGTCGCCTCACCCTTCAACGCCGAGCGGGCCGCCGCAACCTTCACCGCGAGCTGGTCGCCTCGACCTTCACCGCTGAGTGGGTCGGCCTCAATTTTAATCGGCGAGGGGGCGGCCTCAACCTTCAGGGTCCATGGTATGTTACTGAATTCAAAAATTATTGTTGGTTAATGAATTCGAAAATTATTGATGGTATCGATTTAAAGATTCGATTTTTTCATAGATTCAGACCTAAAACTCATCACCCATCCCGGCGACATATACAATGTTCGATTCTGGTATTTGGGTTTCTGTCTAAATTGCGTTTTGGGTTTTGTACTTCAGTTGGTTTACTTGGTTTTCATTGGATGTGGGTTTAACAAGAGATGTTCTGGGTTGGTTAAAGTTCAATTGAAGGTGTTATTTTCTTTGCTGTAATTGCGCTGTGAAAGAAAGTCTCAACATTTATACTCTTTTAAGCTAATTTATCTAGTTATTATTGTTCATTTCCGGATAGCTCAGGATTTGCATTCTTCTTGTTGATGTGTCAATTAGATTTTGAAAACAAAAGAATAGCATTGCTTTTTGAGGTGACTCTGTCGGCACCATTGCAAAAATTTGGGAACTTGATGATTATATGGTGAATTTGATGATGACTATGTTTGTCCCTAAAGTTCATAGCTTTATAATCCGTTTTCTAACTCGAATTAAGGGATAAGGACCTTTTGTTGTTTGGGGTTGTCAAGTATAATTCAATTAGGTGATAAGGTAAGGTCTTCTTGTTGATAATTGCATTGGACGCTCTGATTTTTAGGAAAGTACTGAGGGGAAGCTTAGGCAAGGGTCAGTAGGCCCTCTTGACCATTCCGTATTAGGGTCAATACGTCAACCCGCCTGCTAACCTCTTTGCTTTTGATTTCTGATTTTCATTTTGTTTTGCTAGAGATAGAAGTACTACCTTTTGATAATAATAGGGTAAGCATCGTAGCTCCAACCTAATCAAAGCGGTTTTATGCCATTTTTAGGTTTGGTAGCTCGATAAAGGGTCCTTGTAGCAGAAATGTGGGAGGAGGGATGAGGGGTGGAGGAAAAGGTGGTGAGAGATATGAAGAGAACATATGAAACAAAAATTTGAGAAAGAACTAATTTAAAGAAAAAGTAAAGCAGAAAAATAAAAAGGAGGATAAGTATCGTATTAATTCCCAAATCTTGTTGTCATGGTTCAATATATTTTTGTGGTTGTATTTGAACTCTGTTCATGTGTGTGTGTGTGTGTGTAGAATTTGAACAGTTTGACCATTCTGGTGATGGGGAAAGTTGGGGTTGGAAAGTCATCGACTGTCAACTCACTCATTGGTGAAAGGGTTGTTTCTATTAGTCCATTTTAGGTCTGGTATTGCTTATGTTAGTGGTCCAGGTTGTTAAGATGTTAATTGATTATAGTATTTGATGTCTTATTGTAATTTTCTTGTATTACTTTGCAGGTTATTCATGATAGATTTGGTATTGTTGAGGGTTTGATGACCGATGTGCACTCCATCACTAGTGGGTTGTTAGTAATAGATTGCTGTGTAACTTTGCAATTTTCTTGCTATGTTTGTTTATTGTGATTTTGTGTTTACTATCAGCCACCCAAAAAACTGTTGATGGACCTTCTGCCAAGGATTGGACAGGTGGTAGAGCTGCTTCATTCAACATCATTTCCAGCAGTACTGGAGCCGCAAAGGTAAAATTGGACCTCCCCCTGTCATATGTGTGATGTCTTAGTTGTGGAGCAGTTTGTACTCTTAGTTGTGTAATATCTTAAAACTAATGATCTATTTTTGCTTGCTTGAGAAGGTGGGTTGAGTTTGCAGAACACAGAGTCTCGGTAAGTCCATTTTGTTTTCTGTTTGTTTCCCGAGAAAATTTGATGAAACTTTTACTGAATTTCTGTACTTTGCGTGCACTTACAGTCTCTTCAGTAGTTCTAGAGACTGAGGTTTGAGGATTCTTTATTGTGAATGATGAGAATTGCATAATGTTTTAGATCTTTGCTTATGTTAGGGAGAACTATCTAGCGATTGGAAAGTTGAAATTGAAAAGAAAGATCAGAATTCAGAAGAATTTAATTGAAAGTTGGAAGTATTTTTATGGGTTCTTTTTTCAGCAATTTAGGTTGAATTGAGTTGGTTGGTGGTGTACATTGACCATATTTATTTCGCTTGCTGGGTTTTTTGTGGTCTTCCTTCCCTATAAAGCAAATGGAGGAAATATTCAAATGAATTGTGAAAACCTCTTATTTGTTCACTTTCTAAGTTGTGTTTCACAATATGAGCTGAAATTGGGATTTTGATTGTATTTA
The DNA here is from genome assembly GCA_033992175.1 of Spiraea crenata. NCBI lineage: Eukaryota > Viridiplantae > Streptophyta > Magnoliopsida > Rosales > Rosaceae > Spiraea > Spiraea crenata. Next base: position 51,201 of record JAVBHV010000085.1, on the reverse strand, counting down.
TTTGGTTGCTAGACAATTGTAGGGGTGGACAGCGAGCAGTGAGTTAATAATGCATCTGTGCTGCATGTGAAACAAGATGTTGAAATCTTGGTCTATGCTTGTTTGCTGGTAAGTATGTTCTTGTAGAACTTTCTGGCTTGGAAGCATTATCTTTATACTAGTGTTGTTTGTGCGGTAAGTGACTTACATTGGAATTTTTGGTATTACAGGTTTGAGAGATATTTGACAAGGGGTATCCTTTGAAACCTTTTGTAACCATGAGTTTTGTTTTCCAGGGAACTAGAGCAGATATTGAAAGTTTGCTAGTAGCTTTGAAAGTTTGCTAGGCTAGCAATTGTATGTACATGTGTATTTTTGGAACTTGTTCAAGAATTGGTTTTAACTGATGACATGTTTAGTTTGTGATGTCAATGTAGTTTTGGATATTGTGTATATGAATCAGTTTTTCAGGGGTACCAAAAATAGCAAAAACCCAAAAAATGAGAAAAATATGCTCTTTTTTTTTTCTTTTTTTTTTAATAAAAAAATATGCATAGATGACGGTTTTTTTAATGACGGTTCTGTCAAAAAACCGTCATCTATACTGTTGGTATAAACGACACCCGCAACGATGATGGTTTTTGAGGATATTTAATGACGGTTTTTGACTGTCATCTATCACCGAAATTGGCATAGCGTTAGCCTTTCTCCAGGGTTACTTTAAGGTCCTCTTGTGCTCTTTTCGTGTGTGATTGTTTCCTCTTTTGTTGCGGGTTTGACCTATCTTTTCTAGGGTTTGTTCTGAATGAGTAGCATAAATAATGGCTTGCAGGCAATCCGAATGCCCGTACTATGCAGCATAATGCAAGCAAGTTCGTCCATGAAGGGAATCAAACATCAAAACCTGATACATAAACCAACATTAATTTCATAATTCGCAAAATTTGCATATCCAAAAGAAACCAAAACAAAAAGTTGAGATTTTTTCATACATTTGCTCCTGATTCAAGAAGCCGTCGAACGCACGAGATCTTTGTTGAGAATGTGGTGTGATAAAATGTCCCGCATTGGCTGGTTAAGAGACCTTGGTGGTATTCATAAAGAATTGGGCTACTTCCCCCATTGCCAATTGGTTTTGGAGTGAAACCTTAATTTTCTTCATGGTATCAGAGCAAAGTTGCTTATGTGTTGACATAACAGCCGCACGTGCTCCGCGTCCCCCAATGTGTATTGTTCACTCGTTGGATTGAGAGTCCGGGGGTCGGGGGGGGGGGGGGTGTGGATGTGTGTGATAAAATGTCCCACATTGGCTGGTTAAGTGACACACCCCGACCCAAAAAGTAGGGCCCGGGAGTGCGGCCATCACCCCCAAAGAGTGACGAAGCCTTAAACAAATAAAAACGACAAAAACGGAAGAAAAAGATTACAAATTAATATCAGAGCATCTACAGCGGAAGAGAAACAACACACTACGACTGCCCCAAGGGCGGAATACACAGCTGTACAGCTTAACTCATAACCTGCCTGACAAAGACAACGAAGATCTCCTACCCTTCGTTGGTGGAAGTAGAGCTATCGGCAGGTCTCAGTCGACTCGGTGATGCACTTCAGAATCAGATCCTGAGGGGGCGCAAAACCAAGGGTGAGTGGACGGAAAAAGAAGTCAGTGAAAAACATTTAACAGATATGCCAATAACCCCCTCTGTCAAAACAGATAGTATAATAATAATATCATACCTCAATCCAGCCAACACGTACAGTAACTAACAACCGAGCAACCTATACACACAATACATTCCCAACACTAAAACGTAATGTGGTCGAGGGCCATAACACCCGACCGAGATATATCTCTCATGGACGAGGGCCATACCCACCCGATCCATGATTTAATGGACGAGGGCCATACCCACCCGATCCATAATATATCTCTCATGGACGAGGGCCATACCCACCCGATCCATGATTTAATGGACGAGGGCCATACCCACCCGATCCATATAATGCGCCCCTAATAGTACTAATCACAACAAACTAACTAGGAACAACCAAGCAACGACTACCAACAATAGTCACAACAACCAGCAGCATAACCAATTTATAAGCATAAAAATATACGAATATAAATATACGAAAACAAAGCACACTCAAACACATTTAAAACCAAAACCCGTCCACTCACAGTGACACCGGGCGATCGTCGTCGTCCTCCTCTGCAGGCACGATTCGGTTATGCTGATTCCTCGAAATCTGATCACCTATCAATCCCAATAATCCAAAGTTAATAACCGAAACTTAACGAATAACCGAGAAACCCTACTTTTCCTAGTTTTGCTCAATCGGGGTATAACCGTATCTCGGATGGCAAAACGGAGTTCGCCATTGGATCCGGAACGTCGTTTCCACTCGGAAAAGTGGTCGGTCAACAGTGGTCAACGCCGGTCAACGGCTGCGACGTCACGCGGCGGGCGCGGGGGCTGACGGCAGACTGGCGCTGACATGGCGTGACACGTGGCGCTGACGTGGCGCCACGCGGCACACGCGTGTCATCCACGTGTCGCTGACGTCAGCACCGCGCGACGCGACGCCGCGCCGGCCGAACCCGGGGATTTCCCGGCGTTTCCCCAAAATCCTAAAACCTTCAATTCTCAACCAAATCCATCGAATTTTATGTCAAAACGCATCTACGGAATCCAAGGAATCCAAAAATCAAGGTTCCAGAACTTACCACGGCCTGTCCTGCCGAGAATCTCGGAAAGCTCGCGGATTCCGTCGACGTCGTTGCCGGCGATTCCGACGGTTGCTGGCTCCGATCTTTGGTGCTCCGTGCTCGTGAGGATGAGGCGAAGCTGATGCAGGTGGTCGCCGGCCCGATCCGTCGCCGGCGAAGGGTCAACGGCGGCGAAGAGATTTCGGCTTCTTTTTCACTGTTCGGACGCGACTTGCGAACTCGGGTTTCCCTTTTGGGAAACTCGGGGTTAAACCGGGTTTAAAAAACAACCCCAAAATATCTTCCCCAAACCGACCAATCAGAAGCTGCCACGTGGCACTTCACTACACCAAAATTCCGTTTTTCGTCCGTAACTTCTTCGATACAACTCGGAATTCGATTTCGTCTTCGCGGACGCGCTCGTATCGTCGAGCTCTTCGCATCGAGTCCAATATCGAATATGTAAATTTCTACTGTTCACAAAGTCAACGTTTGACCATCAAGGGCATTTTGGTCATTTCATGCATTTTGGGAAATTTTCGGAACGGGTCGTATCAATCTACCCCCCTTATAAGAATTTCGTCCTCGAAATTCAAAAACAACCCAAGGGAGGAGGTACGTACCTAGAACAAGTACGGATACTCCTTCCAATGTATTCCTCCGTCTCCCAAGTGGCTTCCTCATCACCGTGGGTGTTGCACAAGACAATCACCATTAGGACGTTCGGTCGCGCAGGCCCATATCTTTCCACCCTTCTGTGTAAACCGGTCCTTCCACTTCTCAAAACACACTTAACCCCGTTCCAAGTGGTTGAAATTCCAAGACATAGAACGAATCTGGTATCCGCCTTCGGAGCATCTACACATGAAACACCCTGTGCACCCAAGATAGCTCCGGTAGTAACCCAACTGATATGCCACGTCACCAACTCTATGACAACGGGTCGTGTCATCATCGCTTCCTCTACTTCCAACCCTCAGTACAAGAATGGAAAAGATCTCAAAAGTTCCACACAGATTGTCGCCATCTTGTCACCTCATTTCGATAACCACATCACCAATCCTTAGTTACCAAAAGTCAACTGGCTACCAAGGTATATTATCATGCCGGAACTTCAACGATTAAGTTGACTCTATCCTCCTGTTGACTTCCAACGATGGAGAGACCGAGATGAATGGTGGTGCTGAAAGAGTGCAAGGTCTCTTTAACGCAGCCAAAGGAATGGCCTGCATGGAGAAGGTTAAAGGTAAATCCCAAATTTCCTCCACTTGACGTATGGATGCACGTACATCTCATACACATCAACTTCATGCAGCACCAAGCACTCCCTTAAACTTGAGCCAAGCAAGCAGAAAAGGGGAAGTCACCTTCACCAGCAAAAAGAACCTTTCGAGAGCTACAATAGTGCCGAAACAATCCCACTTTGGTTTTCCGACTTCAAGTCAAACTTTTTGAACTTGAAGGAAACATTTCGTCAATGACCAACCCACAACTTCACAAGGTCCCAAACAACTCAAACAAGCCAACGAAACAAAACTCTAACTAACTTCCCGAAAAGGGTCAACAACCACTAAAACAATAACATGACCCCCTCCAAAGCCATCAATTCATTCTCCTTTGGCAACTCTTCAACACTGATAAACTCGGCTGATGTAGGGGTTTGGTAGACTCACTGGTCTACCTGCAGAACCAACTCCATCTTTAAACTTGCATCAGCCCTCAAATTTTGCCCCTGTTTAGTGTCACACTGAACCAAAAGTCATGATCTTCGCTACGCTTAAATCACGCCTTCATAAATCACCCAAGCAGATAGTTCACCTAATGATGACTTTCTGAACAAAGCAACTTCACTGCCTTGTAGATCTCTCAACTCCTTGCGTGCAATCTCACATGTCATCATCTTCAGTTTCAGAAATCCGCTTGTAGAGTGAGTCTATCACCTCCTCACAGAAAACTGAGTACGCTCACAAGTCCGGTAACGAGGAGTATGCGGTCACTACCTTGACTTGACCAACGTAGCAATTGATGACACATATAACTGCCCAAGTGAGGTCCATGGGATACCTCCATCCCCAAAGATAACGGTTGGTGCCTTGGCATCCGAGAAGCTCTTACCACAAGTGCGTCCCGTAGCATCTTCATGTCTCAGGTTCCCAATCACACGTGCTAGGTAATCGGTACCACTATTACACAAGAATTTCTTCACCCAAAATGGTGGTGACCAACCTAACTACTACGCCTTCAGCTCACCCAAACCAAACATTGGGTAACCAAGGTATTTGGGAAAACCACCGTTTCCCCACCACAGTTCACCCATACAGGAAAGTAAGTTGACCAATCCATTCCAAGGATACATCGAAGCCAACGATATTACAAGGAAGGAAGTCAATCCCTAGTACAACGTCGGTAACAATCACAAGACACTCATGTGATTCTTACTCTCATGAAACACATCCCTAAAACCACAACCGCTTAGGAGTAGAGTTCGCTTAAGCCTCACAACCAAAATTAACACCGCTAGACCAACAAAACTTCAACCCAAACAACCAAGGATAAACAACATACCAGTATTTATGTCGGGATTAAACCGAGCTTCCAGCTGGTTCATGGAGTAGACTTGCCCTTGAGCTCGACTTCTGCCTCGGTCTCCACGACCCCGATTTCGACGTCTAGCACGGTTTCCCTGGCCTACATTGTCGGCCACTCCAAATAGAAGCTGATCCGGAGTTTCAACTCGTCCACCAGTGTTTCCATCGATGACTGCTTCCTGTTGCATTTTCTGGTTACCCTGGGACGACTCCCCATGCACATTCCTCCAGTTGAAGGGACATTGACGCTGCCAATGGCTCTGATCTCCACAGATACGGCATCCAGAACCATCATCGGATCGGCGGGAGCCCGGGACACGAGAGCCCCCGGAAGATCTTCCACTCGAGCTAGAGGCTCCACTAGAAGATCCGGAACTCCGTGATGTCCTCCTAAAAGACTGCTGTTGCCTCGGCCCTCCCACCGAGGGTCGATTCCTACCCTGGCGTCGGAAGCCACGAGTGACAGAACTGCTAGCACTTCCCTGACCAGCTCCACTGCACTGCCCTCGTAGTTCAACTCAAAAGGCCGTCTTACCATGTACTGCTCCACACTCAAAGCTGCCTGAAACAAATCATTGTAAGTGGTGAACCGCCTACCACCTACAGCCAGCCTGATGTCTCCCTGTAATCCAATTTGAAACTGAATCATCAATTCAAGCGGACGATTGGCTGTTCCAGGGTAAAAGCATGCGAGTTCTCGAAACCGCTGTTCATAATCACTAACGGATAGCTCCTCCTGGCGAAAGGAAATCAACTCGGACATCTTCCTCCACTGAAACTCGGGGCTGAGAAACTTATCACAAAAGATGCTCGTAAGTTGCTCCCATGTAACGGTATCTTCGGGATAGGCTCTCTGCATATCCTGCCACCATATTGCAGTGTCTCCCGAAAAGAAAGAGGATGCCACCTCTACCTTCTGCTCCGGTGGACAGTTCATGGCTCTTAGCACTGTCTCCATCCTATCCCACCAGTACTCGGTAGCCACATTCCTTCCGATGTTATTCAACTCCTGAACACCCAGATTACGGGCCATCTCCAGCAAAGTGGGTCTCCTACCCTGGCCTCGGTTGACCGGAATAACGTTCTCTAACTCAGCGCTAAGCTGACCTAGGCTGGAAAATCTGTCGACAATATGGGGGTTACTGATACCACGTCCACCCCGCTGCCAATGTGCACCACGCTGAGACGACATAGCTCTGACAAAGACAAAACAAGGGTTCAAGAACAACACTGACCAACAAGACCTCGCAGGAAGTCGGAAACCTAGAGCTCTGATACCAATTGACACACCCCGACCCAAAAAGTAGGGCCCGGGAGTGCGGCCATCACCCCCAAAGAGTGACGAAGCCTTAAACAAATAAAAACGACAAAAACGGAAGAAAAAGATTACAAATTAATATCAGAGCATCTACAGCGGAAGAGAAACAACACACTACGACTGCCCCAAGGGCGGAATACACAGCTGTACAGCTTAACTCATAACCTGCCTGACAAAGACAACGAAGATCTCCTACCCTTCGTTGGTGGAAGTAGAGCTATCGGCAGGTCTCAGTCGACTCGGTGATGCACTTCAGAGTCAGATCCTGAGGGGGCGCAAAACCAAGGGTGAGTGGACGGAAAAAGAAGTCAGTGAAAAACATTTAACAGATATGCCAATAACCCCCTCTGTCAAAACAGATAGTATAATAATAATATCATACCTCAATCCAGCCAACACGTACAGTAACTAACAACCGAGCAACCTATACACACAATACATTCCCAACACTAAAACGTAATGTGGTCGAGGGCCATAACACCCGACCGAGATATATCTCTCATGGACGAGGGCCATACCCACCCGATCCATGATTTAATGGACGAGGGCCATACCCACCCGATCCATAATATATCTCTCATGGACGAGGGCCATACCCACCCGATCCATGATTTAATGGACGAGGGCCATACCCACCCGATCCATATAATGCGCCCCTAATAGTACTAATCACAACAAACTAACTAGGAACAACCAAGCAACGACTACCAACAATAGTCACAACAACCAGCAGCATAACCAATTTATAAGCATAAAAATATACGAATATAAAATATACGAAAACAAAGCACACTCAAACACATTTAAAACCAAAACCCGTCCACTCACAGTGACACCGGGCGATCGTCGTCGTCCTCCTCTGCAGGCACGATTCGGTTATGCTGATTCCTCGAAATCTGATCACCTATCAATCCCAATAATCCAAAGTTAATAACCGAAACTTAACGAATAACCGAGAAACCCTACTTTTCCTAGTTTTGCTCAATCGGGGTATAACCGTATCTCGGATGGCAAAACGGAGTTCGCCATTGGATCCGGAACGTCGTTTCCACTCGGAAAAGTGGTCGGTCAACAGTGATTAACGCCGGTCAACGGCTGCTGACGTCAGAGACCGCGCGTGCTGACGTGGCACTGACACAGTGCTGACGTGACGTGGCGCTGACCTGGCAGCCACGTGGCGCTGACATGGCGTGACACGTGGCGCTGACGTGGCGCCACGCGGCACATGCGTGTCATCCACGTGTCGCTGACGTCGCAGGGCGCTGACGTCGACGCGCTGACGTCAGCGGCGCGCCAGGGAAATTGGGGATTTTCCTTTTCCCCAAAATCCTAAAACCTTCAATTCTCAACCAAATCCATCGAATTTTATGTCAAAACGCATCTACGGAATCCAAGGAATCCAAAAATCAAGGTTCCAGAACTTACCACGGCCTGTCTGGCCGGAATCTCGCCGGAAAGCTCGCGGATTCCGTCGACGTCGTTGCCGGCGATTCCGACGGTTGCTGGCTCCGATCTTTGGTGCTCCGTGCTCGTGAGAATGAGGCGAAGCTCGACGCAGGTGGTCGCGGCCCGATCCGTCGCGGGCGAAGGGTCAACGGCGGCGAAGAGATTTCGGCTTCTTTTTCACTGTTCGGACGCGACTTGCGAACTCGGGTTTCCCTTTTGGGAAACTCGGGGTTAAACCGGGTTTAAAAAACAACCCCAAAATATCTTCCCCAAACCGACCAATCAGAAGCTGCCACGTGGCACTTCACTACACCAAAATTCCGTTTTTCGTCCGTAACTTCTTCGATACAACTCGGAATTCGATTTCGTCTTCGCGGACGCGCTCGTATCGTCGAGCTCTTCGCATCGAGTCCAATATCGAATATGTAAATTTCTACTGTTCACAAAGTCAACGTTTGACCATCAAGGGCATTTTGGTCATTTCATGCATTTTGGGAAATTTTCGGAACGGGTCGTATCAAGGGGGGGGGGGGGTTTGGTTAGAAGAGGTGTGTTCCCCCCCCCCCCCCGTTTTTTTGTGGTGTGGGAGCTTCCTTCCTTTTTTTCTTCCTTTGCTTCGGTCGCTGTCAGTAGTACGAGGAGGCGTGTTTTTCCCTTCTCCCCCCCTCCGACTCACATTTGAGGAACTTTTGCCCCCTGCAATTCAAAATGGGTACCAAATGCCCCTTTCAACTCATTTTTTGGGACAATTTGCCCCCTTTTGCCGTTTTCCGGCCACTTTGCTTAGGTGGACTATGCCACATAGCAAAAAATGTGGGCCCCACCATGCACAATCAGTAAAATAATACTCTCCTCCCAAAACTGCAGTCCGCCGTCGTCCTCTACGGATGCCGACCCAATGAATTTGCAAATCGGTGAATTCAGCTACAATAACCTATCTAATTAGTTTGAAATTTCATCACTAATCACAATGAAGCATCTAATTAAACCAGAAAAGATCGGATAATCAGTGATCCATAAGAAATGAAAAGCAAGAGAGTATCTCTCTGACCGATTTCCCAGACCGAGTTCCGGACTCGCTGAGTTCACTCAGCGTCAACTTCGGTGATCATTGGCGTTCTCGGCGTTTCGACCCAGATGCCTTTCCACCACCCGCTGTAGAAGAAGGCGTCGACCACGTCACCGAACTTGAAACGGTGCTCGGTCTCCGCGGCACCGAACCAGCGCCGCCTCCACCTCCTCGTCCGGCCCCTTGCGGAGGCTCCCGTGGATCCTCCTGTCGAACTTGGCCTTCACCTTCTGGTACTCGACTCTGAATTTGGCTTTTTGGACTTCGGATGATCTTCGCCGAGAAGAGCGTGTCGCGGAGCTTGGGGTTGGGACTGATGACCTCCACCTGCTCACCGATCTAGAAATTGAAGAAATTGAAGCCCGCCGCCATGGGTCGTCGCTTCTGCAGAACTCTCTCTAATTACCGATTTGCAAATTCATCGGGTCGGCATCCGTAGAGGACGACGACGGGCTGCAGTTTTGGGAGGGGAGTATTATTTTGCTGATTGTGCATGGTGGGGCCCACATTTTTTGCTATGTGTCATAGTCCACCTAAGCTAGGTGGCCGGAAAACGGCAAAAGGGGGCAAATTGTCCCAAAAAATGAGTTGAAAGGGGCATTTGGTACCCATTTTGAATTGCAGGGGGCAAAAGTTCCCCAAATGTGAGTTGCAGGGGGCACATGGGGTATTAACTGAACAGTGAAAAGTAATAGTGAAATAGTAAAAAATAACAATCAACAGTAAAAAGTAACAGAAAAAGAACCGACAGGCTCTGCTCCCACGCGCCTGGAAAAAAAAAAAAAAAAAAAAAAAAAAAAAAGTTAGTGCGCTGACGTCAGCTTGCCCAAAGGCAGGCCCAGAGGCAGCTTTCTGCTTTTTGCTCCGACCCTTGCCCTCTCAAACTCAGCAGTAAAATGTGCCTTTAGCACCGGTGGAAACACCATTTTTCACAAAGGCAACATTTTCTTCTTCCTCTTACCCATGCCTCTTGCCCTTGAGGCATGGGTGGAAATGCTCTTACGGGGTGAGGAATAAGACAATATAAACTTGAGGAGATGATGTTCCATTGGTTCAATACAATATTGCTCAAAACAAAGGACTAAAAGACGACCCTGATATTATAAATATATTAAACAGAGACTGACAAAAAAACAATAAATAAACAAATTTTATATCAGAAAAAAGGAAAGCTCTTTTGGCAACAACCGTTGCAGAAAACAAGCTCTTTTGGCAGCAGCAGCTCACCGTTTTTCTCTGACCCAACAAAACATTATCATCCTTAAAGCAGCAAACCGCGACTCATATTCATATTCATAATCACCATCAACCAAAAATCAATTATGAAAAGCAGAAAAAAGATTATGTATAAAATTAAAGAAAAAAATAATTGTCTTCTAAAGAAAGTGCAGCGTGAGATTACATCTTTTTTTCACACAGTTGGAATCATGGAAAAATCTGTAGGAGGGGCTTTCGATCGGGCTCCTCCACAAGGGCATAATTGTATACCCATAAGGGAACATCATCTCCTCACTTGCTTGCCTCGTCCGAATAAGACCTCGCTGGACTTCCTTTTTCGCGAGCAAATCTTGATGCATTTTGACGGGGTGAGGAATAGAGATGGCAGAAATACCCAACGGTTGGGTATACAAATTTCAGTTGCTTCCATAAGCAAGAACATCAAACAGTTGAAGAGTTTACATAAGATATTTCTATTTGTGTCATATTGGTCAAGCTTTTCAAAAAGGTTCTGTGCAATGTTTAGCTGCATTACCAAACCTCGTTGAAATGCACATAGATTACTGCGCTGATCTGACAGAATTGCCTATTGAGCTGTGCGATCTTATTGAGCTTAAGAATCGTAGCATCACCAACTGTCATAAGCTATCCGCATTGCCCAAAGAGATTGGAAAGCTGGTCAATGTAGAGGTTTTGAGGCTTAGGTCATGTGCAGAGATGTAAAAGTTGCCAGGCTCAATTAGGACCCTTAAAAGTTTAACTTTCTTGACATGTCTTGTTGCTTGGGCATTAAGGAGTTAGCTGAACACATTGGTGAAATGTACAGTTTAGAAAAGGTCAACATAAGTCAATACTTTCCAAGAACTGCCTCTATCAGTTTCGAATCTTGAAAACTTGAAAGTTGTGAACTTGTGATATGTGGCGAAGAGACAAAATAACTGTGAATGCCCTTCTTATCCTTTCTTAGAATCATGCGCATAAAAGTGGTGATATCAACCTAACTTGGCTACAGAATCTTCCATCTTGAGAGTAACATTTGCTGTGTGATTTAATAATTAATTTGTGTGTTTGTTTACCCTTAATCTCCCTTTCTTTTATATTTTTTGTGTTTGTAAGTAGCATGAAATATTGCAGTGTTTCCTTGGTTATTGACTAGTATTAAGCAAGTTTTTCAATGTGGCGTGTTGGGAAGTTTCATTCAGGCTTTCCTCATGGGAAGACGAAGACAACCCAGTCTTTTTTTCATTCAAGATGTAGGCACTATTTCTTCCTTGCTTATCTTTTCTTGGTAACGACCAGGAAGATGACAAAAGCAAATAGAGTCCTGTATTGCTTGGTCTTTTTTTCATTAATATACTTACCATGCTATTGCGATCTCAACTTGAATCAAAATGCGAATGCTATTGCTGAAGTAGGGACTGCTGTAGAATTGGACAAAGGAGAGACTGCTGTGGAATTTCAGAATGCTGAGGGATTGGATAAAGAAGAGAGTGTAGAGCAATTGGAGAATGAAAATACTGCTGCAGAATTGGAGAAAGAAGAGACTGTTGAGGAATTGGAGAAAGAAGAGAAGGTTGAGGAATTAAAAGAGACTGCCGCTAAATTGGATAAAGAAGAGAATGTTATGGAATTGGATAAAGATGAGAAGGCTGAGGAGTGGGATAGAGAAGAGAAGGCTATGGAATTAGGGAAAAAATTGACTTCTGAGAAATTTCATAAGGAAGAGAATATTGAGGAATCGGGTAAAGAAGAGAATGCTGTGGAACTGGGGAAAGAAGAGAGTGATGTGGTCCAAAATCAAATACAACTTTACAGTGAACCTCCACTCGACATTACAGTAGGACTGGAATTGCCTTTGAGGGATTTGAAGAGGAAGCTCCTTAAGGATGGCGTGTCAATGCTTGTGATCACTGCTGTCGGAGGATGCGGGAAAACCACTTTGGCGAGACAGTTTTGTCAAGATGAGCAAGTAAAAGGTATGTGTATACATTACAGAACCATAGATAATGCATATCTTGTAGTAAAACTTTTGACTTCTGAGTTTTATTTGTGTCAATCTTGTTGTTGAAGTTATCACTCCAGAAGTTAAAGCCCTTTTTGGGGGAGGGGGAACATCCTCAAATTACTCTAAACTAGAGATATTTGAAATTTTATAATAAATAGACAAAATTTGAGTGACTGAATTTTAAGTCTGATTGGGTTCAATATGGGGTAAGAAGGCCTGCAGTCTTACTAGGGGTAAGGCACAATTGTTTCAAATATCCAAGTCTCACTAGTGATCCATGTTTAAGAGAAAAGAAGGCGTGAGGTCTTACCAAAACCCAGGATTTATACTACTCAGGAGGTACGGTTCTTTAATATAATTGCTTCACTCATTCTCAATCGTAGCATATGCTAAGCAAGCAATCAATATGAAGTTGACATATTAATCTTTATGACTTTGTCTTTGTGTATTGTTCTTCGTGTGATTGTAGCTATATATTACTGATCTCTTTGTAACAAATTTGTTATGTTGTATCTGGACAGTTAAATTCAAAAACAATATCTTCTTCGTCACTGTTTCAAAAAAACCCAGCTTGGAACATATTGTTGAACACCTATACCAGCAAAAAGGTTCTCAGATGCCCAATCTAGACGGTGAACCGGTTCACTTGCTGCGACAATTTATTGAGGAAACAGGACAAAATCCCTTATTGTTGGTCCTTGATGATGTTTGGTCTGGATCGGAATACCTACTTGAGATGTTTGAAGAATTCAATATGTTAAATTCCAAGATTTTGGTGACATCAAGATTTGAATTTCTAGGATTTGGTGATCCATTTTATTTGAAATCATTGGATGAGGATGATGCAATGAAGCTTTTTCGTCATTCCGCATCCCTTGGAGATGACAAATCTTATATTCCAGAAGATCTTCTGGAACAGGTAATTTCTTAGTCTGCAATGCACCACAGAGATGCTTAGTACTTATGCCTTGCTAAAGGAGACAAAGACAATAGCTTTGATTTCACACACAGCATCCATATGCACGAGTGTAACACATTAACATGCAAAAAAATTTCCGCTAACATTTTCTTGTCTGCATGAAAACGCTCAGAATTCTAGAGAAATTTTGAATTTTGTGTTTTTACAATTCTAATGGTATTTTACTTTGTTAATTTGGGTTGCAGATAGTAGAGCGCTGTAAGGGATTTCCAATTGCCATTACAGTGGTTGGAAGATCACTTCGTGGGAAGCCTATAGATATCTGGAGACAAAGAGTACGTCAGTTGTCTAAAGGTGCTGCAATTATTGATTCTGAGGTTGATTTGCTTAACCGCCTTCAAAGCAGCTTAGATGCACTGGATAAAGAAAAAGCTATTATTAAGGAATGTTTTATGGATCTGGGGTTTTTTCCTGACGAAATTGAAATCCCTGTGGCTGCCCTTGTTGATATGTGGGTGGAATTATATGAGCTAGATGACGACATTAGGGGTATTGAGAACCTCCGTGAGCTCAACACCCGAAGTCTAGCTAAGCTAATTGTCAGAAGGTACGCAAGCTTCGAGGTTTCTCTTGGCTGACTTATACATACTGTACCATCTTCTTTACATGAGAATCATGACTTAGTTGCTACTTTAGAACTTTTATATTTTTATATATGCTTAAGCAAAACTCGTATAAGCACTTTAGCTTTTATCATAACCAGGAAAGATAAGATGGAGGCAGATGGCTATTACAGTGAACACTCCGTCGACATGCATGATATGCTCAAAGATTTGGCCCTCTACCACATTAAACGAGGCCCGCTAGAAGATAAAAAAAGACTGCTTATAAATAAAACTGGTGACAAGCTACCCAAGTGGTTGAGAGAACAGACGAATCAACCTGTCAATGCTCGCCTAGTATCTATCACCTCTGGTACTCTTACATCTCTCTTTAGAAGTACACACATAACATGAAATTCACTGGGTATGGGCACGCACAACTGCGTGCTCCATCACCAAGTCAGTACGCACTTGTGCATGCAGACACTAATATAAGTTCTTCCACATACAATTTCTCAGCAGACCACATCATATAGCATACTTTTTCATGCAGATGGAGTTTTCTCAACAGAATGGAACAACATAGAACTACCAAAAGCCGAGGTTGTGGTTTTGAACTTCCGGAAAGGAAACTCTGCTTTACCTGAATTTTTAGAGAAAGTGGACAAACTAAAAGTTCTAATAGTCCAGAATAACAGTTCCTCCCCGGCAGAATTAAGTAGTTTTCAACTACTAGGTTCGTTGCCAAATCTGCAGAGAATTAGATTAAAAGGCATTTCAGTTGCTTCCATAATCAATGCCCCTACAAAGTTGAAGAGTTTAAAGAAGATATCTTTATTCATGTGCAGCATTAGCCAAGCTTTTAGCAATTGTTCCATCCTAATCTCAGATGTATTTCCAGTTCTAGTGGAAATGAACATTGAAAGTTGCATTGATTTGGTGGATTTCCCTACCAAGCTCTGTGATCTCATTCGCCTAAAGAAGCTTAGTATCACCAACTGTCATAAGCTATCTGCCTTGCCTGAAGAAATTCAAAAGCTGGTCAATTTAGAAGTCCTGAGGTTAAGGTCTTGCACGGACTTGGTAGCACTGCCGAACTCTATTAGGAAGCTCAGAAAATTAGAATTCCTCGACATATCTGATTGCGTCAACATTGTGAAGTTGCCTAAAGACATTGATGAGTTGTCCAGTTTAAGAAAGTTTAGCATGATGCAGTGCTCCAGATTGCAGCCGCTGCCTCCATCAATTGTGGATCTGGAGCAGTTAAAGGATGTGATATGTGATGAAGTGACCGAAAAATTGTGGGAACCCTTCCAGTTCCAGCTTCGCCAAAAGAACATATGCATCAACGTGGTGAAAGAAGATACTGGCACCGCCGTGAGCCAGGATAGTCATGCAATCACAAGGTGTGCAGGCTTTGATACTGTATCTAACTTTACACTCTCATACTCTAACTTTGCCTTTGTATTCATGAGTAGTTACTAATTATTATTGTAATTTGTCATGATAATATTTTTGCTCAAGTCTCCTAAGAAAATTTGTGTTTTGATGTTGCTTATAACCAGGATGAAGAATAGAGGGGTGATAGGTGAGACACTTAAGGGTGGGCTACATGCAGAGTTTACTGCTCAAATAAAGGGAGTCAAGGCCGAGTTGAAGGAAATCCGGGCCAACAACGAAGGCACTGAAATATGAGTTGAAAGAAGAGTTGAAGGCACTGAAAGATGAGTTTAGTCCGTTCAAAACTCAACTTGATGTCATCGTTGATTTGCTTGTCCAGCTGAAACAAGGTACGTTTTGTTAATATGTACTTCTTATGATCTCATGATTGGCACGCAGTTCCTTTATATTTGCTTCTGTGTGCCTATGTAGAGAAAAAATAGCACGCAAGGAGATGATCCAACAGAACGAAAACAGAAAGCGGCATTCATTGATCAGCAAGCGTTACCCTTTTCAACAGCAGCAGATATAATATGGGACAATGCAGGTCAACATTTTTGTGGTGTAATAAAATTTTGGTGGATAACTGAACTAGACTTGATATACCACGAATCAAACATAAAACACTTAATTGCCACTAGTTACCATTCTTGGATCTCTGGTATTGACACCCAATCTATGAGTTGGATTCTCATTCCTACTAGAAAGAGTGCCCGCGGCAGTAATGCCGCGGGGTTTACGGCATGAACATAAAACGTGTAAGGAAAGTGACTTATAATATGTATGGAGTTATGCATAATTGATTCAAAGTTGTATACATTGTAGTCATATGTAAAGATAGGGGGTTTTATTAGTTATTTACATAGGTAAAACATAGGAAAAGACATAAATAGAAGATCGCCTTGTTCAATCTCATCTCTGCTTTAATTGAAATTAGCAGTACACACTTTGGATCATGGCAGATGTCGACGTTCTTAAATGTACAAACACATATTAGAAATTAGAAATTGGAAGTATTAATTTCTAACAAACAATGAAGCTGATTATGAGAACATGGCTCTGTGCAAATAAGCATGACGAAATTGGAGAGGAGAAATGCAAGTCTACTTGAGAAGTTGGTGATTACATTGATGCAAATGCCATACCAAACTTGTTGGCAAGATTACACTGATAATTATGGAAGTGTGACAAAGGAGATAGAGTGAATTTTTGCCTGAACACATTAAACAATCAGCTGTTACATTGCAAAATATGCAACACTATCTACAATATAAAGCCTGATTCTTTGTTGGATCAAGTGAAAAAAGAAAGGAAAGTCTTTAACATTGAATATGTTGTTCAATCTAATCTTGCGAACAAATTTGGTATGGAAATTGAAGGATTCTAATCAACAACTTCAATGTGTATGTGTGCTGCCTTTCCTCTGTTTTAATTTCTTTGGAAAAGACATGTGGGATGAAAAGAGCAAATGCTCACAGCTGCAGAACATGTCTCAGAGAACTGTTAAATGGTTTAAATTGTATAAGTATGAATGGCATGATGTCTTATGGATATAAGGAAAGCAAGCATGGGTTGTCAGCATTTGAAATATGCTTAATACACAAAGGAAAACCTGGATAAAATGTAATAAATGCTTATAATATATAAAGAGTTTAGTTTATACATAGTTCATCTAGATTAGTTTAGATTCATAGGATTTGAACTTACAAACATCCATTTACAGCAATAAATACATAATTTCTTACATGTCTACTTCATTTATGATAGCTATGTTCTTAGCAAAAAGATGCAGGATTTGCAAATTGCAGAGCCTATGTACAGCTTGTGTCTTCCAGTTTTAGCATTATCTGTTAGATAGTTATAAGCAATGTAAGATTGTATAAGCTTACAAAGGAATACCAGACAGGGTTTTAAATTGGTTGAACTACATGTGTATCACATAGAATTGAACATGAAATTATTCAAGGTGAGTCTAGAAAGGAACATCAGATTCTTGATCAAAATTTCATGAAGTATACATAAAAGCAATAAATAAGTTGTTAAAAAACAATGAATGTATGGTTCAATGTAATACACAGTTATCAAAGTCACAAAATAAGTATGAGAAGTGATATCAAATGATAGTTACCAAATGGAATTGAAATCAAAGCGAGTGAAGATAATAGTAATGAATTCCTAATTTCATATGGGTTACTTAAAGAAGGAAAAGAGGGAAAAGATACATAATCTGTTTTAGAGTTTTGTTTAAGATTAGAGAAGCCAGTTTTCTGTATAAGGGAGCTCAAAACAGTATTGTCATGATCATCAGTGCTCTTTGGTGGTCGATCTTGATTGGCAGCAGAGGTGGTTACACTTCGTGTATTAGAATTAGTAGAAATTGGTGGCCTGCGTGATGCTGCGGGGTTAAACGCGTGATGTAATAAGGATTATTTGATAAATTTGGTCAATAATGGCAGTAGAATAGAGTCTGAAGAATTTGGTTGTAGAATGCTGCTTTATGTATTTTGCAAGAAGTTTATATTGTTTTGGTTATTGCATGGAGCATTAAAATATTCAATATGTCCTATGATATTTAAAATCTGAGAAAGGATAAAATGTCTGAAACTGTCTAGGAAAGAAGAGTTGATACACGTGTATTTCTTGAAAATGACTTCGAGGAATTGCTTGGTTTGCAGCTGTGGTGGTGAGGTACATTTGATTTCTGCCAATAGTAGGCAGCCTTAACTTAGGTAACATTTGCAGTTGAGGAATAAATGAGGTTAGAAGGAATATTTTTAGAATGGATACCTCTTCTGGCTGGGTGTTTTTTGTGATTCTTAGTTCCATGAATTTTGTTGGTTGTATGATGGCTGTTTTCTGTTGTGGGAGCAAAAGTTGCCTGCAAGGAAGACAGAAGATTATCAGTGAATGAAAAGTGGAAAACATCATTAGAGTTGGAAGATGGAAAGCTGAAAAAATAAGTAAATAGGACAATTGAAAATTCTTTTAGTTTCTAATTTGAAGCAAAGAGGATCAACTGGAACGAACAATGATTTAAGAGAGTGACATTGGTTCTATTGAATGGAAATAAGTAGGCAGGTGTGAAAAGAAACTCACCATGTAGAAACCATGAACTGAGCATATCATAAATGGTGAAAATTGAAGCAGAGGAAAAGGCATATTGATGGGAGATAATTATAAGCAGTTAGAGCTGTAGACTGATAGTGTAGAGCAGTATAAGTATATACATATGCTTGATTGTCAGGAATTTGTACAGCATGAGTGTACTGCTTGCTAAAAACAGCAGGGGTATGTCAACAGAGCAAGCAGGATTCAAAAAATTAAGTTATTGTTAAACCAAGCTTGGGTAGGTCATAATGCTTGCTGTGTTAAAATACGAAATGTATATTAACAGTGCAAGCACTACTCAAAAAATTAGCAAAAAATTAAACCAAGCTTGGGCAGTTTTGATAAGCTATTGTTTATAGACGATTAAATACGGTTCAAAAAAAGTGGTTTTGGCTTGGAGACGACTGGTTCCGAGTGGATTGCATTCATTTCTTCTCTTGTTTTGGGGTTTTCAACCTGCAGGGAAATATATGGGAACTTGGTGAGATAAAATTGTGTTTAATGTAGAGGATATGTGGGTAAGTTATAATAGGGAACTTAATTGATTCAAGTAGATATAAAGCAATATGTTATGAGGATCCCAAACGAAGCAAAAAAGCTGTTTTATGTAAGACTAATACAGCTTTGATAAATTGGGTATATGCTTTGGTTGGGGCTTGCATTAGATAGTGTAGATATATGAGTAAGAATTTGATAAAGTTGATTGTGTAAGTGGTGAAGAGTTTTTATGAGTAAGATAAATGTTCATCTAGTGAAACAGATGAAGGGAAAGATAGGAAGCAAATTTGGAAGGTTTGGAAATGCTGAGTTTTATGAGGTTGGTGAAAGGCAATTTGATAGTAGTGTGATAACAATGGATAAAATAACAGAAAAAATAGTGCGATAACAATGGATAAAATACAAAGGCACATTGTGAAGAGCAGAATAGAAAATCATGATAAAATAAGGTGAACCACATTGTCAGCGACCCAAACGCAGTGTTATCCGAAAGCAGTAATCAAAGGAAAACAACAGCGGCCATCAATGAATTTGCACGCAAAAGAAACTTACACAGAGCGAATGGTGGAAGTCGATGAATACACAGCAACTGCCAAAGCGAAATTCAAACTGAAACCACACCTACAAAGCATCATTGAAAAAGCGCAGTTATCAAATAGCAAAAAGGAATCGAAAAAACTTTGCATTTTCGGAAGATCAAGTGCAAAAGAACTCGCCAGAAGGTGGACGCAATGAAACAAAGCGGAAAACAAACTTACACAGAGCGTATGGTAGAAGTAGATGAATACAACAACTGCCAAGGCGAAATTCAAACTGAAACCACACCTACAAAGCACCATTGAAAAAGCCCAGTTATCAAATCGCAAAAAGGAATTGAAAAAACTTTGCATTTTGGGAAGATCAAAGTGCAGAAGAACT
Organism: Spiraea crenata; assembly: GCA_033992175.1. NCBI lineage: Eukaryota > Viridiplantae > Streptophyta > Magnoliopsida > Rosales > Rosaceae > Spiraea > Spiraea crenata. The sequence goes on along the minus strand of JAVBHV010000085.1, from coordinate 31,383 downwards.
CGCCAGAAGGTCGAAGCAATGAAACAAAGGGGAAAACGCGAAGGAACAATTGCCGAAGAACGGAGGAGGAAACTTATCTGACGAAACAGGGAAAAAAAGAGACGGCTGCGACAACCGAGGCCAAGGAACGGCGGAGGAAAAGCCAGCGCAAAAGCAAATAGTGATAGTTGACTTCGCGTAGCTGATCGCGCTTTACACCGCCTCTCACTCCGATCTAAAACGGACGAAATTGCTACAGCGGACGAAACTGATTTAGTTCAGTGGGGAAACCAGAAGGCAACCAGGTGCAGACGCGTGAAAATAGGAAGGGCAAAAAGGTCCAAAAACTGTGACGAAGAAGACGCCCTGAAGGAAACGGAGGACAAAAGCGCGAACATACATAACAAACTATTCATCTAATAGTAACTTTTATTGAGCTTTAATATAGAGATAATTTAACTCAGAATCACATTAAATAGGCTAATTTGAGATGAGTCTATTGTTCAATTACTTGGTCCTTAAGTAACAGTAAGTTGTTGCTTAATGTGAATTAGTTAAGGTCCAATCATACAATATCACATCCAAGCTAAACTTCTACATATGGTACTGCTATGTATTCATTTCGGCCAGTTTGTGTACCCTGAAATCCTGACGGAAATAAACGTAATAAACAATAAAGGGGCGAAAGAAAGAAAGCTGCTGACGACATGTTTAATTAGATCAAACCAAATAATGAAACTTGGTGGTTGACACTAGGCTCGATTTTACACTAGGTTCCTTAAAGCCATTGATCACACAGATAGCAGTGAATGACCTGAAGTTGGGAGTCCCAAATGAGGAAAAAATAAGTGAACCTATTGAAGAAATGAAAGAGGGTGCAGAGCTGGTTGTTAAGTTAAAACATATTAGCGGGTGGAGCGTCATGACGACCGTTTACACTGGCAAACTAGTTGCATTGGAGTCTCCTTTAAAAATAATGTTGGAGATACTCCAGGTGCAGGAAATAAGGGATGTCAATGAGATATTGGCATAGTCTGAGATAACCACTGGCCAGCTTGACTGTTGCAAAGGCGGTGTCCAGGAGATCTTGGCCTTTTTGGCACAAGAAGGACTCCTATAGACTTATTGTATTGCCACATCATTGTCCTAAGCCAATTACAAATCGACACGTATGCAAAAGTTATCATAAGTCCACCATGTATCGATTTCTTAGTGGCCGGACAAAAAAACTCAGTGAATATAAGTACTCTCTTTTGGCACGGACAAAAACAGACCACGTAGTTGAACGTTAAGGAACAAGCAGGTCTTTGCTTTTCAGGCAAGATTCACGCTACACTCAACCCAAACCCAATGAAAAGCAATTAACACATTCTAACAAACAGGACCAAAGAGGATAATCTACGGAAATCTGCATAAAAACGTAAAAAGTCACTTGTCAAAGAAAGTATAGCAAACCTTCTTAGGCATCAGCCATAATAGGTAACCAGAGTATGCAAGTGTCTGGTAAAATATCCATCACTCACCACCCACAGATCGCATAGCATGAAATCAAATTTCCTCCACAGAGAAGATATACAACTACGTTCATAAATATATGAGACTCAAAGAGGAGCATCTGATGACATATAGATTAATGCCTCCCTTGACCTGTTTATCTATGCTAAACTATCAAATACTCTATTGTACATTCTCTTAGCTACTTTATCATGAATCCACTGGCCCGAGAAATTATACTTGTAAAAGCCCTTTCTGTCTACATCAAATACTGTAATCAAATTGCATAGACTATTTCCCCGCTGCTATCAACGTCAAGATCAGATTCTGAATCTAGATCATCCATGTCGTCATCCATATCAAGGTTGTCCGTGATGTAGTGGCTAAGTCCAAGGCTTCCGGCTGGCGGTATAGTGGCCTCTGCGATTATTTGCATTATTACATCTAGGCTTTGCATGGGTTGATCAGGCTCTTCAAAATGGTTACCAATTGCCATTTCGGTCATCAAATCTGCAGGAAGATTCTTCAAGAACCATGAGTGGTTCTTTATCTCGGTCATCGTAATTCTCTCTTACATGCATATCCAAAGACAAGGGCACAGTCAACGAAAAGTATAGCAAATGAAATCTGAGAAATCTAATTGTAGTGCAGACAACACCCAAGATACTTGGAAGAAGATAATTCAACCAAATATCTCAAGCAGTAGTGCAGAAGACCAGAATTTAGAGGAGATATAAACTAACCGTAGCAGGATCTGGGACAAAGATTCTTGATATCAGCTCTAGACATTCACAAGATATTTGAATAGTATCTGGAATGGAGTACTGGACGCTGAGTATTCTCTGCAAGGAGGAAATGACAAATCATCTCAAGTCAAGCAATGTACACTAAGCAACTCTATGTCATACTTAGGCTAAATGGCATACTTGTATAGTCTTCCGGAAATCCTTCGGTTCATCAGGATCCCCAAAAGGATATCCTCCCACCAGCATCACATATAAGGTTACCCCACATGACCATACATCTGCAAGCTGATGTTGTAACACAATATCAACACAGAAGCTTCTGGATTCAATATGAAACTTGGAGCTTCTAACACTATAACCTCTTGTAACAAAAAGAAAGAAAAGGTTCCATGAAACAAACAAAACTCGAAGCCTGAAATACTTTACTGTCCCAGATCATAAACCTCATTCAAAAAAATATTGGAGCTTTAACCTTCCAAAACATGGTGACGAACATACAATATTTAAAGTTTGAAACATGAAAGGCAGTGTTTTTCAATCTCCGAGACCAGAACTGAGCTGTAAAGCCAATATGCATAATATTAACAGATGCATATAGGCAGGCTTGCATTCTTTACCCATATATACATCAGCACGCGGATCTTTAAATGAATTTTAATCTAATGTGAACAGCCAACGGATGCCAAGTCATGTCTATATTTATCATAGAAAAGGAGGGGACTTCAACAACCACTTTGAATCACACAAGCCTAATGGTGTAAATCTAAAGTGGCTGTCAAGTGTAGTCACAGATTTTCACTCTTGAGAACTGCCACCAGCATAAGGAACTGAAAATCACATCTAGATATCCCATCCCAGGATCCCATGTTAATATGACCAAAAACCAGCTAAATGAACTTTGTTTATTCTTTAAGGTCAACCACCTATTTAGCTCCAGTTCAAACTGGATGAGCCAGCATATCATACTTTAAGTGACCAGGTGTAATAAATAAGCAAGCAACGATAGTCATTTCAATAAAGCAGCAACCTTTAAGTCAACCATTGTGCTAAAACATCATTAGGCATTCAAAAAAAGTTTGAATGGTATGAAAGATAAAATTAGACAGAGATATTAGTCGTTCTTCAAGCTATAGTTCACCAATCAAAGTAAACAAACATAATCGTGAAAGCAGGGAAAGAACTAATCTCTAAGCCTCTTAAAATGGAATTCATGGACTACTGCAAAACGGAATGCTAGAAGTTTGCGGTTTAAACAATCATTAAAAAACACATTCACTAAAGTAAAACCAAGGCCGTGATAACAATTACAATTAATGAATTCTTATACCTTTCCGTCATATTCTTGCCTCAGCAACACTTCTGGAGCAATATATGCAGGAGTTCCCACAGTAGATTTTGGTTGAGAATGAAGCACTGAAGACTGAGGAATACAGACAATCAGCTACGTAAAGCATTATGATCCAACATGTGCATCGAATGAATTTGAATTAACATTGATTCTTGATTCGTGAATAACAGAGCAGAGCCAGCAGACCAATACCTTCCATTACACCCCAAGACTACATACAAGTGAAGGCAAGACTTGACTCCAGGTCCTAGGTTCAACACCAAAGGTGTACCAACTAGGATACATTACTATACCAAAAACTATGTCGTGATGAAAAAACTCCTTAACTGGAGAGATCAAATCCCTCTCAAACAAATATATAAATGAAGTCTCTAACAACAAAACCCTGTGTCTTGGGTCAGACAGACCTTATATATTAAGTCTAAATTGAAGGCAACGTATAGAAGTTCATTTCAACACAAAAGCATGCACTGAATAAGCAAGAAAGTGGAAACTGAATTACCTTTGAGTACCCAAAATCGCAAATTTTCAAACGGGGAGCTGGACTTCCATCTAACAAAGTGTTTTCCAACTTCAAGTCCCAGTGGCATACTTGCTTCATGAAGGAAAGTAATAATCCACATGAATTGCTAGTTGACATCTTAAGGAAAATGCAGAAATTCTTGGAACAACCAGAAATAAAGGTTTACATACCATATCATGGCAATAACTGACTCCCGATATAAGTTGCTGAAAAAAGAAGCGAGTCTGTAGAAAAAGAAACCATGCATTCAAAGTAAAACACTGTAAGAAATAAAACACAGAAGCATAAATCAGAATCATAGATATTAAAATCCGGACCTCATCCTCATTGAAGCGCCCTGCATTGGATATTCGTTCAAAAAGCTCCCCACCAGATGCATATTCCATCACAATGGCCAGGTGGGTAGGAGTCAGAATAACCTTATACAGGGATAAATTCAGACCACATTAGCAACCGTCATCTAATCTAAAATTGCTACCAAAAAAAACGTTATCATCACGAAAAAGCCAACTTACCTCTTTAAACCTAACAATATTCGGGTGCCTCAGCGACCTATGATTAATTATCTCTCTTTGAACATTTTCATCAATCTGCAACAACACACATCACAACCACTATGAGAAACAAAGTGCCCCAAAATCGCACCATTCCATTTTTACACCACCAGCAAAAGTTACCAACCACTAAAAGCAATCTTTTCCACTAGAAATAGCAAAGTAATGCACTACACAAACTTCACTTGCTTTAATTCATGTTAATTTGAATTTTCTTAGAAATAAAAGCTTCCTTACTAGCATTTCATTAATGGAATTTCAAACATTAATTGTACAAAATAAATAACTGTGATAAATAGAAAAGTCAATTAAAAAATTAATCACAATACCAAAATTAGAAACTAAAGAGATAAACACAACAGCATCCACTGCTGAAAATAGGATGAATCAAATTTCCTGAAATGGATACTTCAAAAAGCACACACCGATAAGAAAATAAAAATTCCCGAACTGACCTTGCTGCCGCGCTAGATATATTTGACGGCGACGAGCTCCTTAGTCTGCTTGTCCCTCATCAGCCTCGCGACCCCGAAATTTCCGGACTCGATATTTCGGACGAAATCGTACCGGTCGCTGTCGTGCATAATCGGCATATCCATCGCCGGGCCGACCGTTATCGCCGCCCGATCCATTTTTCTCGGAAACTACGACTTTGCTCTCCCGCCAAACCCGGTCACATTAATGAGATAGAGAGCTAAAGAGATTCAGAGGAAGCGCAACGCGACGTCGTCTGAACTTTTACTAAATCGGTGACTCGGTCCGATTAGATCCGCGGCGACTCGGTGTTGACTCGGTTTTTGACTCGGGGTTTTCCGATGGGGGTGACTTGGTGGAGAGGGAAATGTGATGATGATGTTGCCGATGAGGTACCTAGAACTTTAGATGCCGAGGCGAACGAGAGGGACAGGAATTCAGCCAAGGCATTCATCAGGCTTTTATTGTTGAATATTATGTTGTAAATACACACCTTTTATAATTTCATCACATACAACTTCCTCTAACTTTTTAAGATGCGAAACCGACTGAGGAAGCTGGTGCAGTCCTGAGTACCGTCTCATATCGACCCATGCAGAAAGTGGGGATTACGATGAGAGATTACAAGTCATCACAAGTTATGGTGTAGTCGTGGAGAGAGCATTATATAATTTACTGTTGTTTTGGATGTTCATGTACTTGACTGAAACCTGTTTAAAGAGATTATTATTAATTATAAGGAGCTGTAGCTCGGCGAGATGAACACGGAGCACCCAGGCTCGACGGCTGTAACCCTCGGAATCGCCGGCAACGAGACGAACGGAAACCGCCACTTTCTGATCGATTTTCCGGCCAGTACCGGCAACGGTGAGTTGTGAAATTATGATTTTCGGATTCCTCGTTGTCCGTAGATGAATTTCCATATAAGGATCGTTTGATTTGGTTGAGAAATGAAGAAGTTAGGAGTTTTGGGAACCGGCCGGAATAGTCGACGGAATCTGGGGAAATTCCGCGACGGCTCGGCGGCGCACGGCGGCGCTGAAGACATGCGGAATCTGGAAATTTTCCAGATTCCGATGAGTTCTCCGGCGACGGTAGGGCGGCGCCGGCGATGGTGACGGCTTGCCACGCCGGTGCCACGCGTCAGGCACGTCAGCGCCACGCGTCCGCCAGGTCAGCTGCCACGTGGGTGCCGCGTCAGCGACACGTGGCTGCCACATGAGCACCACGTCAGCACTATGTCAGTGCCACGTCAGCTTCGGCGTGCTGACGTGGCAGCCGTTGACCGGCGTTGACCAGGGTTGACCGGCCACTTTTTCGACTGGAAACATCGTTCCGGATTCTATGGCGACCTCCGTTTCGCCATCCGAGATACGGTTAAACCCCGGTTGAGCAAAACATGGAAATTAGGGTTTCGAAGATGGTATTTGATTATGGACTTTCTGACGGTTGATTCATGGAAATCTTATAGGTATCCGAGCTCCAGTGAGACGCCACAGGCGAGCAGTATAGGCAGATGAGCTTGACGGCTTGGAATCACTGTGAGTGGATGGGTTTTGTTTTCTTAAATTGTTGGTTTTATGCCAGTTCAGTATATGATTTATTCATACCGTTATATGGATTTACCTGGAGATATATTACTGGTTTTTCAGTAGTCTAGTGCACGTAGTATCACACGTACATTTTAGTACTCGGACTACGGCCGTAGGACACAGCTCTCACATCGTTGCCTGATCAGAAGACCCCACTTGCTAGCATTATTTCCGTGATAGCGGTCCCTGCGCATATTCCAGGGACTGGGGGTGATGATGTGAGGGGGAGTACACAGGGGTTTATATTTTCATATGTACACAGCGGTGCCTTGCGTAACCCTGGCACTGAGTGTGGTATATCGCGTGCACTTGACAGGCGCCTACCAGGTTATGTTACCATATTTTTAGTATTTCGGCATAGTACATGTTTTTACAGCAGGGGGTTATATTATATGTTTTCAGAACTGTTTTTGAAAGCTTATTTATTTTTCCATCCACTCACCCTTTGGTTTTGCGCCCCCTTCAGGGTTCAGTAGCTGGGATGACCAGAGACGCGAGGAGAGGCAGTTCGATGGCTCTGCATCCGTCCCGAGGGTATAGGGACGTCCCTGTTCAGTTCAAGTGGCCAGTTGTTTTCGCTGTTTCTTGTATCCTGTCGTAGATGCTCTGATGCTGTTGTAGTTGAGTTGTGTGTTTGTATGGGCCCAGTTGCGTGTGTTGGTGTTTTTATTTCTATGGTTTTGTCGTTTGCGTGTGGGAGTCAAGGCTTCGTCACCCTCCAGGTGATGGCCGTACATCCCGGGCCCACCCTTTTGGGACGGGGTGTAACACAAGTGGCCAAATTTTGTGCCAAAATGGCAACAGGGCAGCGGGCAGTGCCACACTAGCCAAATTGTGAACAGTATTTGCAATTACATCCCTAGGTATTCAAAGATAGTTGTAGTCCACCATAGTGTGATTGTAGTTCATTGTAGTGTGATCGTAGTTCACCATAGTGTGACCATAGTCCGTCATAGTGTAATCGTGGTCTATTTCTGGAAAAATAAATTACTATTTAGAATTTGCAATTAAATCCCTAAGCACTCAGGGGGCCATAGTCCACCATAGTGTGATCATAGTTCATCATAGTGTGGCTGTAGTTCATCATAGTGCAAGCGTAGTTCATCATAGTGCAATCGTAGTCCATTCACAATTGCAATCGAATCTCTAGGTACCCAAAATATGGTTATAGTCCACCGTAATATAGTCAGTCCACTATAGTGTAATTATAGTCCATTATAGTGTAATCATAGTGTGTTCATAGTCCATAAAAATTTATTTCCAAAATTACTATTGGGCTATAGTGTAATCATAGTGTGTTTATAGTCCATAAAAATTTATTTCCAAAGTTACTATTGGGCTCTGAATCTCGTCGTCACCGCCGCGAACGTCCTCGAGGTGTATGTCGTCAAATTGCAGGAGGAGGACGGCGGCTCCAGAGGCTGTAAAGCTTCCGGAGAGCCTAAGCGTGGTGGTCTCATGGACGACGTCCTCGGGGCTTCGCTCGACATCGTTTGCTGTTGTGGGCTTGAATTAGGTTTTTTCAATTTTTTTTGGGGCTTTTGATTCGGTTGGTGGAGATGGTGATTGGTCCGATTTCGTGGCGAGTGACAGGCCACTGGGAATCGAGGTCGCCGATCTGGACGGGTTGGATTCGGGGGACGAAGTCGGCGCGGGAGTGGGTGATGAACCCAGACGAGCAGTTTCTGATGGGCTTCTCTTGCAATTATCAGGAGGGGCTTCTTGTGCAATTATGAAATACTTTTGACATTTTGGTAAGGATTTGGCTGCCCCAAACATTTTGGCAAGGAATTTGGCCACTTGGGCCATTATAGCTAATTCCCCTAAAAAGTATTTGTGTCGGGAATTGCTTCACTCTAGAAGTAGTTTCATTGAAAAAATATAGGAAAATTATCTAAAATAAGCAACTTTTTTTACCAAAGTATGTGGGGCACCTTGGGCAATCCCATGGTAAGCACAATATAAACAGTATTTTGCAAATGTACCCCTGATATATATATTCATTATTTGCATATCTACCCCGTTGGCAGTTTGCATTTTCTCCGTTCTCTCCACATCGGCTCTGCTTCCTCGTCTCGCTTTCCCACGCACCGAAACCAAGATCCGCCATCATGTTTGTCGTCGTCGCCGTATTGAAATCCTCCTCCATCTTCAAAGACATCTCAAATTTCAAAACCCCCAAACGCCCCTCCTCCAAAATCTCTAATCTCAACTCTCTCCCAGCCCTCAATTCTTCATCGCCGACCCCGTGCACTTCTACTTCGTCGCTCTACCACCGTCCATCCCTCCCTACAACGAACTCTGGCAGGCCCAAGGAGGCGACAATGGCCTTAAAATTGAAGGCTTTTTTAATTCTAATAAGAGCTTTTGCATTGCAACTTGCTGTTAATAAACTAACTACGCAATGTGTTGGCGTTTATCCTTTTGTTGTGAGTTTCTATGCTATTATATGATGATGAATGATTAAAGTTCAACAAAAATACTCCCTGCTTTGATTAATTAGCTTCCTGACTCACAAGGTTTCCGAACTTTGAATGTGCTAGCGTGATAGGTGAGTTGCCAACAAGAATGTCATGCAAACAGTCAACGTAGTAGATGATGATTGAATGGGTCCTGCAACTTTGAGCGACCTTCCCTAATGAATACAAATAGATATGTATACTCAAGTTAATCCTGCAAAGAGTCACAAAGAAGTACACAACACAATTTTGCTCCCTGAATTGAAGGAGAGAGAGTGGGTATTCATCCAAAATTTCTTTTGAGTCTCTTGCGTTGTTGTCGTTTTGGTGTTGCATTTTGTTTTAAATTAATTTATCGAGGAGAGAACCGAAAAATCCCAGGCAGTTTGTTGGAGTTGCATGACTACCCTATCTTCAATGTTAGCCGACAACCGTTCTTCAGTTACCCAAAAATGAAATCAAAGTTGGAACAGATGTTGCATATTATCTAGAGAACACTTATTTTAGTACATTTATTTTATTATGCAATAAACCACTCTTTTTGACAAAATCCAGAAATATTGAAATAAATCAGGAAAAAAAAATACTAAAACACAGTTCACTGCATACGCATTCGTCCAGCATTTACTGAGGAATGACTGGTCCTCCTAAGACTGAAGCTTGTGGAACCAATTAGGTAGATGCATCTTCATTGGCCACCTTTATTATGCGTATCTTTCCGAGACCGGCTGGTAAGAATGGCTCCCATAACTTTGCCTTGTGTTCATCACATACAACTTCCTCTAACTGTTTAAGATGCGAAACCGACTGAGGAAGCTGATGCAGTCCTGAGCACCGTCTCATATCGAGCTTTCTTAAAGTGCACACTTTACCTATGTTACCAGGCAACTCTGTAATGCTGCAGCAGTCAGATATGTCAAGAAAGTTTAACTTGTTGAGGTTCCTAATCGAGCCTGGCAGCTTCAATAAGTCTGTGCAGTCCCTTAGCCTTAGGACTTCCAAATTGACCAGATTTCCAATCTTGGAGGGCAGGGTAGATAGTTTATGACAGCTGGTAACACTGAGTTTCTTCAGCTGAACAAGATCACATAGTTTATCAGGCAATTTCACCAAATCATCACAACAATCAATATTCATCTCCAATAGATTTGGCAATGCATATGAAAGTTCGGTGGAATGGTGGAAGAAATCTCGGCCAATGGTACACATGTATAGAGACAGCTTCTGTAGACTCTTCAATACTATGGGGATGTTGCTTATGGAACCAATTGAAATACGTTCCAATCTGATTCTCTTCAGAATTGGTAGTGAACCAAGTAGTTGAAATTTGCTTAACTCAGCAAAAGAGGAACCATAATATGCGACTATCAGAGCCTTCAGTTTTTGAAGTTTCTCCACAAATTCAGGTAAGACGTAGTTCTTTGTCTGAAAATTCAAGACTAGAACTTTAACTTCTGGCAGTTGCATGTCGGGCCATTTTGTTGAGAACATTTCATCTGCAAACAAGATATTATAGGACGTGAGCGTAGTGAGTTCTATTGTGAATTTGAAGTTATGAATGCGTGAGGACATGTGTTCATGAATATGCATGCATGTTCCAAACAGGCAGATAGAGGAGGGGGAACCTGTTGATAGAGATAATAGTCGAGCTTTGATGGGTTGAGCCTTCTGTTCTTTCAACCAATTTGGGAGATTGCTTTTACATATGTCTACAATTAGCCTTTCTCTAAGGCCTATTTCATCCCGACTCGCGTGATAGATGGCCAGCTGCCTAAGCATATAGTGCTGAGTAACGAAGTGTTCACTGTAATAATCATTGACCTCCATCTTCATCTCCTTCCTGCAGGTTATAATCAAACATTATGCTTACAAAGGATTCTCCAGCACCTTTATTCCAGTGGCAGTTTATGAGCAACAACTAATAATACCCGTACAGATCGGAAAAAGTTGAAAACATAGAGAAACATTGAAGGGGGTAGTACCTTGTGACTGTGTAATTAGCCAAACCATGGGAGGTGAGTTGGTAGAGGTTCTTAGTGGACAGAGTTTCATCATTTAGCTCGTATAACTCCGTCCACAAATCAATGAGTGCAGAGACATTGATTCTTTGATTTTCAGGAAAAGAACCAAGGTCTATGAAACATTCCTTGATGATGGTTTTTTCTTTATTAAAAGCATCTAAGCTACTTCGGAAGGAGTTAACGAAGTCAGTTTCAGAATCAAGGACAGTAGAATCTTCATGCCAACCCCTTGCTCTTCTAGTCCAAGTCTCGATAGGTTGTCTGCAAAGTGACCTTCCAATGGCTGTAACGGCAAGTGGAAATCCCTTACAGCGTTCTACTATCTGCATTATGTTCAGTTCTTAGATGAAGTCAATTACTCTTTATTCTGATAAGTTAAGCATATATGCGAGCAAGAATTATTTGAAATGTTGCCAAATGTGTCAAAAAGTGAACATATTTTGTGAATGGTGTCTTGTGCCAAAAGTGAACATGATATATATTCCTTCTTTTGTGAGATGCAAATATGTCATGCATTGAAGATTTAAATCACCTGTTTGGCCAAGTCTTTTGGAATAGAAGAGCTCTTATGTCCAAAGGATGCTGAATGTTGAAATAGGTCCATTGCATCATTATCATTCAATAACTTTAAATGGTATGTAGAACCAAATCTTGGAAACTCTGATGTTGATGTAACTAAAATCTTTAAATTTGACTCTTGGGGTTGATAAAACTTCTCAAGAAAGGATTCTGATCCAGGCCAAACATCATCGAGGACCAGAAGTAAAGGATTTTGTCCTGCATCCTTCAAAAACTGTTGCAGCCTGGCTTCCAGATCGAGGTCTTTAGGCACATGCAGGGAGTCCTTTTGCTGATATAGTTTCTGTACGATATGCTCCAAGTTCGGCTTTCTCAAGACACGGACACGGAAGATATTATTCTTGAATATATCTACCAAACACATTTCAATGAAAGATATCACTGGGGAGGTCGGGGAGGTCATTAATCTCAGTCTTAGATTGTACAAGGAAGAAATTTCACAAGTACTTGTTATTGTCACAAATTAAGATGAACAACTAGATCTCAAGTTCACTATTCCTAGCATATATATGCAAAAGACTAACAGATAACTGAAGCAAATTTCTCTGGGAAACATATTCTAAAAATGAAGTTGGAACACAGGTTTGGTAATTCTTCCAAACCATATGATGAACCTCGTATAGATCAACAATGCATGAGTTTTCACATAAGAATTGCAGAGGTAAGTCTCCCGTCTCTTTGCCATATGAAACAGATTGACAGAAATACAAGTTCAGGGAGATATGGCCTAACATTCATGCAGCAAGTTCAGTTACAAGATTTGTCGCTTGAATAATATGTGAACAAGATGGGTTTCTCATTCTGCACTAATCTATCCAATCTTAAATCTAAAACAGCTACCTGTTTTATATTCCTAGTGTTAAATCTCCTGAAATTGGGAAAGGCGTGATCTCCATAACATCCATAACTAAGGAAGTGAAACTGTGTATAGGTAGATAGTATATAAGATACCTTTGACTTGCACATCTTGGCAAAACTGTTCTGCCAATGTGGTTTTCCCGCATCCTTGAGGACCGGTCAGTACAAGCCTTGACACTCCATCCTCAAGCAACTTCTTCTTCAATTCCTGCACAGGCAAAGCCAATCCAACCTGAAGGGATGAAGCATTCATTTGACTTTCTGTCTCCATTTTGGTTGGTGATACATTCCTCTCCTGAAGTTGCTTGATCAAATACAGTCCCTCCTTCCCATCCCTCGCCACTTCAACGAGCTGGTCTTTTTGCTCCCTTGTCAAATCCAGAGTCTCCTTCCCATCCCTTGCAAATTCAACAAGCCGGCGTTTTAGTTCCCTCGTCAAATCCAGAGTCTCCTTGCCATCGCTTGCCACTTGAACAAGCTGATCTGTGTTTATCTTGATCAAATCCAGCACCTCCTTCCCACCCCTTGCCACTTGAACAAGCTGGTCTTTTTGCATCCTTACCAAAATCAGCGTCTCGTTAACCTTCATCAGTATCATCAGTGGCAGCTTATCTAACTCATCCTTGAGAACTCTGTCCAATTCACGGAGTTTATCCACGTATCCAGGCTTTTTGTACCACTTGGGATTCTCCGAGCACTTCTTCATGAAATCTAGTCCCTTGGAGATCCGATCTCTCAGTTCTTCTAGTCCCTTGTCTCTTTGACCTAATTCCTTGTTTTGAGCTTCAACCTGTGCGATTCTTGGTTGCAAATCTTGTAAGGTTGACTGAATACTTTTAAACACAGAGTCGTACTTAGAGATCTTTTTGATCACTTGAACAACGTGCTTGTACAGCTCTTGACATAGTAGTCCAACAACAACACCTACAACAGGGTCCCCCATTCTCGATTTTCCTTGCAAACAAAACACAGCACCAAAAAATCTGGACAACTCTATAATTTGAAGTATAAACTTGAAGGCAATGCAAACAGCTTCAAGACGATGAGAAAGAATCTAAGGTAACTTTAAAACACACAACCCAACTCAAGTTTCCTCTATTATTAACTATCAGGCCAGATCTGCATATATTATATAAATATTAAGATAAACATAGGCCTATTGATTAATGAAGAAAAAATAAACAAAGCCTGCAACCTGCATTGACCCAAAAAAGAAAGACTATATCCTGATTGGCTTCTGGCCACATAAAAAATAGGGAAAGCCTGCGACCTGCATTGACCCAAAAAAGAAAGACTATATCCTGATTGGCTTCTGGCCACATAAAAAATAGGTTCGGCTCACTTTCACTCAAATCGCATTTTCCCCTGCATTTCCAACTCAATCGATCAGACTGTTAAGTGACTGTTGACTGAAAAGTTATACGAACGCCCCAGCACATAACTAGGGTGCTGCTTGGCTGCTGAAGCCTTCAGCACCTTTGGCTGCGGAAAAGGGATGGTTAAGCCTTCCACGCTAACGCAAATCAAGATTCGAACCGTTCACCAAGATTCGAACCGTTCACGTTATTTATTACTCAGTAAAGATCATTTATGCAAAAAATCACTTCAATCAGAGATCGTTCGGGTTATCTAAATGTGTCAAATATACGAACGGTTTAATTAACACGAACGGTTCGGATCATGATTTGAGTTAGTGTGGAAAGTTTCAATTTATGATTTTCAGCACCCAAAGGTGCTGAAGGCTTCAGCAGCCAAGCAGCACCCACATAACTATAGCCTATAGGTGGTCTACAAGAGTGCACATACTGTACCGGATGAAGTATATCAACGAGGCAAACTTGCACTAAGCGCTAAGTCAAATAATACTAATCTAGAAATTAATTGCCAAAATATTGTTATATTTCCTTTTCATTGTATTCACTACTATCCTAAGAATGTCTGGACTCCATAAGGTTTTCACGCTATATATAAGCTTGTAATCTATATATTTACATAAATACTTGGTATACTTAAGATTAAGTGTAAATTAGGAGGTGAAACAAGTGAATTTATATTCAATAATACTAAAATGACCATGTTTTTGTAAACTATCTCTTAAACCACCTTATGTGGCAAATGATGATTGTATTTGATTTTAATTAAGGATTAATGACCCATAAGAACAAAGAAAAACTCATCTTTCTATCATAGGACATAAAATTCAAATTTTCACATAGAATGACAAAAAACTAAATTATATATTAAAATAAAAAACCTAAACTATCAACATTCAAGCGCTCCACCTCACCTGCTGCTCCCACTGCGTGGCCTCCTTCCTCACTAGGGATGGCAATGGGGCGGGTTGGGTATGGGGATGACAATACCATCTCCGTCCCCAATACCCATCCCCTCCCCCCGTCCCCGCCCCCATCCCCTATTTGTATGATTCGGGGATTCTCCATCCCCGTACCCGTCGGGGAGCACTCTCCCATCCCCGCCCCCATCCCCATGTTTCTTTTTATTTTCATATAAGTAAAATTAACAAAAGAAAAACTTTATCATCTCAATCTTTGAAGATTGAAAGAAATTTAAAGAAGAGGCAGTCGCACGTCAGAATAGAAAAAGTTTTCAATTAGGTTTGTTTTGTAGTTAGATTATAGTAAAATTTATCTTTTATATTAATATTTATTAGCTTAAATCAATATATATATATATATATATAATTATTATATAATATCGGAGCGGGTTCGGGGATGGGGATGACAATACCATCCCCGCCCCATCTCCACCGGGGAATTTTACTTTTCGGGGATGGGGATCCCCATTCCCCATTGCACCGGGGATTTTCCCCCCATTTGGGGCGGGTCCCCACAGGGCAAAACTCAGTAAACTTCCGGTCAAGAAATGCATATGGCAAGGCAAATATTAGACCCATGGACTGACCAAGAAAATGCATAGATATGGCAAGGAAAATAACCTAGGGTTTGGATTTTGCAAAGAATATAAATGCATAAGTTATGATACAGTACTGACTAATAAAAACATACCAACCTCCAATTTGAAGATCTTGGTCCACCATAGTCTCCTTGATCACATCACTCGATCTCTGCACATCCCGCCCAACTGTACCAGTGGATGGAGGTTCAAGTTCTTCACACAGACGTCTTCCAATTTCAATTTCATCTACCACACTAGTAATCCCTTCATTTGGATTGATCTTCTCCTCTATATTCCTCGAGGAAACTAATGTCTCCTTAATTACATTATCTGTTCCGTGCAGTTTAAGTGGTTCAGTTCCAAATGTAGAGAGTGGATGTTCACGTTCTCCAGATGACATTTTAACTTCAATTTGATCTTGTACCCCAATACTAGTGTTGCCTTCATTTGGCTTGATTTCCACATTCGTTGTTTCAAGCACTTCCGGTACTTCTAATTCAGTTGCAGAGGAAGAGGGTTCAGGTACTTCACCAGAGAGTTGGAGTTTAGGTATGATCTCTGTATGATCCCTCTGCCCCACAGCTACGCTGGAGTACTTGGGTCCCAGGTAGATAATTGTATATTCCACATCTTCTCTGCTGTCAGGAGGCGGAGATGGATGATGGCATAACTCCATGTCCACAATCTGCGCACTCGGTTTTTCAGGTAGAATTTCTTCAGCTGGAGGCTGTGGGGCTTCGATTAGCTTGACTTCCTCCTCTAAATTCCTTCCTGGAATCAATGTCTCTATGGTCACATTGGTTGTTTCCAGCACTTCTGGTACAACTGTGGGGGATGAGAGTCCAGGTAATTCACCAGAGACTTTGCGTTTAATTTGATTACGCGGCACAGCTGTTCTTTCTTCAATTTTAATTTCAATTTTATCTTGTACCCCAATACTAGTAATCCCTTCATTTGGCTCAATTTCCAGCACATCCGGTACTTCCGATTCAGTTGTAGGGGAAGAGGGTTCATGTACTTCGTCAGAGTTTTTGAGTTCAATTTGATTACGCAGCACTCCTGTACTTTCTTCAATTTGTTCGACCATCATCTTCGTACTCCTTGTGGATTCTACAATTTCACTCACCTTCCTTGCTACTTGCTCTCGAAATATATTCAACTGCTTTTGAAGAGATTCATCTAGTCTGAGAAGTCTGTTAGTGTATTGATCATGGTTTGTAAACTTGGCCCACAGACCAAACTCTGAGCGCTTGCCAACCAGCTTCATGCCATCCTCCATTTGCATTATCAGTTCTTCTAGTATATGATTTGGGAAATCCAGTACCTCTATCTCTTCAACAAATGGTTTTAGACATTGTAGTATAAATTTGAGGTCTCCAAGGAGGGGTCCAAACAGCGTCTTTTCTGCCTTGACTTGCATGACCACGTCAAACAACTTCTCAAATGCTGCTCTTAGAGCGGCCCCTGCTTCTGAATGTAACACTGCCAAAACCAGAAAACACCACACCTAATAAGAATACTTGTTTTTAGTAGCTAAATAGTGGATCATTAACTAAACCACCTGAATAAGAATTTGGGATCCAATTACATTTGTGATGAGGAATTTTGAAGAAATGCACCTTGTCCAACGCCATTGGAGACCATTTCTGTTTTCCTTCCTGAAGACGAAGTCTCTGTGGTCGCTTCCTTTGTTGCCAAACTCAGTAACGCCTGCATCATTGCCTCCAATTCAAGGTTCTCGGCTTTAACTTCCTTTAATAAAGCCAGCTCCCGATCCTGATCATCCATGAGTTTCCTCCAGAGATCCAGTATCTCCTTCGTATCCCTATATCCATCGATTGCAAGGTTGCCTAGCAGCCTATCTAGAGCGCCCTTCAAGTCTTCAAGTTGGTCAGCATCGGAACATATGCAACAGTAGTTCCAAATACGAATCTTCGACAATTTTCCCACAAGAAGTGTGCCATCGGCTATTTGTACCTCAAGTATTCGTATATCCTCGGTGTCTAGACTCAATTGCACATTGTGGACTCCAATCTCTCGGATGACATCGGCCTTCGATTTTAAAGATTCTAAGCTCTCTCGGATATCTTTGAGGACAGATTTGAACCTGGCATTCTCATTGTACGCTACCTTAACGCCATCGAGCAACAATGTAAAGCCTTCTCCTGTAATTAAACTCAGCGCCGACTCCGCCATATGTACAAGGAAAGTTCACCTAAGATCAATTAAAATGGATCAGAAGTTAAGATTGCATACTTATGTACCGAATCGGGAAAACCGAAACCACAACTTCGCAAAATAGCCGCTACCGAACCGTCATTTTCGGTAAAACTGAATATATCGGTTCGGTACGGTATACGCACCTTTTTTAAATACGTACCCCCTAACCAATTTTTGTGTGCTGGATATTCAACATGAACTTAATTCAGATGATCAACAAACACAATGCAATTGAGAACTACAGAATAAATACAATAAAAACTCAATTCACACCAAATTCACAAAGATTAGATCACCAGAAACAACAAAAATGATTGAGGCAAACATCGATTGCTACGGAGAAGAGTTTGTATTTGCTGTGGTGAGGAGGATGGAGATGGGGAAGAAAAAGAAGAATGAATGATGAGGTTTTTTGATTACGGGGATGTGTGGTTTGTTTGCAGAGAAAGGTGAGAGGAAAGTGGTGAGGAAAGTGTGGGGGGTAGTTGGATTTATAAAGTTAGGGTTTTTTGGGACCATTGGATTTGATTTGACAGTTTCGTTTTAGTGGCTGAGATGAGTTTGGACTTTGGAGTTTTGGAAGGACGGTAATGACCTTCAAAAAAGGAAAAAACCACCTTATCACTAAATGCTCATTGTCGTAGCAATTTTTCTTCAATACATGCATGTAGTGAGTGCAGTCACCAATTGCATTTATATACAGCTCAAAAAAAATTGTTGGATTACTTGCATTAGCCAGTACCGGTCGATTTTAAACACGTGGACGTTCAGGAACGCCAAACTCGATTGCGCCGTCGCTGGTCCTCGCCCTTCCTCGAGTCGACACTTTCTTCCCCAGAGTGTTGCCCAATTTTGAGGTCGGTGAGCAGGTGCAGGTCACCAGCCCCAACCCCAAGCTCCGCGGCACGCTCTTCCCGGCGAAGATCATCCGAAAGTCCAAAAACAAAGCCAAATTCAGAGTCGAGTACCACAGGGTGAAGGCCAAGTTCGACCGGCGATCAGCTGGAGCCTCCGCAAGGCGGCGGACGAGGAGTTGGAGGCGGCGCTGGTTCGGCCGCTCCCGTCGCGGGAGAGCGAGCACCGGTTCAAGTTCGGTGACGTGGTCGACGCCTTCTTCTGCGGCGGGTGGTGGGAAGGCGTCATCACTGACGTCGTCGACGCGACTTTCGCGTTTTATTTCCGGTTCGCTAAGGAGAAGTTCGAGTTCGAACCGGAGGAGCTGAGGATCCACCGCGAGTGGGTCAATGGGTCTTGGGTTCCACCTCTTCAAAATGAGGTTAGTCATTACTATTTGATTCTTGTTGATAATATTTTCATATGTTCTTTTCTTCATAGTTGAGTATCTCTTTTGTGATTTTGTTGTATTCTGGATATGATCAATTTTTCAAATTTGTCTAGGGTGATTAGTCAGCTTAGTTTGAGTGATCTTATTCAATAATGTGAACAGAGAGGGATACCAAAGCAGGATATTGATGACAGAATTTCCGATTTTTCGGACACTATGTTTCGATATCAAATGCCCCATTTGCTGCTTAACTTTTTTTTGGGGATAGTAGATGAGCTTTTGCTTCTCCTCCCAGCATGTTTGATAGTGTGGAAAGAAAGATGTTCTTCTCCTTGACATATATAGCTTGAGTTAGCTTAGAGGACTGAATGGTTCGATTATGAGATGCGTTCATGATCTATATATATGTTGTTGTCCTCTTGTGTTGAAAAAGACCGATAGATACTTTTCCTTTTTGGTTTGACGATTCTTGTTTCTAATATAGCTGAATGGAAATGGATTCATAAGGGTTGAAGACTGCAGTTTCTTACACTTTGTCAGATGATTCTTTAGTTTTTATTAGAAACTTGACCTGAAATAATCAGTCTCTTCTACAGCGTATGATTATTGTTGATGTCACTTACCCGACAAAGTTATATCAACGGTTAGGCACATTATGACTATGGGATTTTGATGTCTCGTTTAATAGTAACGTATACACTCTAGCTGACATGAACATTCACTTTATTCCATTCTTTACTCTTATCAACTATTTTGTGGAGTTTGTCTATCTGAACTTGACTTCAAACTCGGCTGATATGGATTGCAGGATGTCTCAGATACCAAGAAAAAAAAAGCACAGATGAACGCGGGGTTTCACAGAAGGGACACCAGTTGAGGTTTGTACTGATGATGATTGATGTCAAGGTGCTTCGTTTGCTGCAAGTGTTGTCAAAGTAGTTAAGAAGGACAAGTTTCTTATTCAATATAAGACCATAAAAACAGATGATGATAAAGAGTTCTTGAAAGAAGAGGTTGATGCACAACATATCAGACCTTCTCCCCCCTCAAGTTGTTATGGTTGAAAGTTACAGTCTGAATGATGATGTTGAAGCTTTTTACAATGATGGGTGGTGGTAAGGTGTGGTTTGCAGGGTTCTTCGTCAACAAAGGTAAAGTGTGTACTTCAAAGGTACAAACGATACACTGCAGTTTGAGCACTCTCAACTAAGGCCTCGCCAAATTTGGATGGAGAGAACATGGGTCATGGCTTCTCAGGTACTTCTGAGCACATCTTTATTAATGCATTTCGTAAGTATGTTTCATTCTCGGGAGTATATTACTCTGAACTTACACTATTCAATTTTTGGCTTAAAAGAGGGTGTTTGGCGGGGCTTTAGTGAGATACTTGAAGATTGAGGAAACCAACTTATGTTCAGTGCCCTGGGGCGAAAGATAAAAATATCGCGACTTATTTGTTAGGCAATGTCTGATAAACTGAATTATCCTCAATGTCTTCCTTTCAACTTAAGGTTTTTGGCAATAGCAACAATTTCCGACCAAAACTACTTTTATATCTGATATCTTTGAAGATGTTGATACCATGCTCTTAACAAAGGATTTCTTTGCAGGCATTGAAGCATTGAACGAAGGACAGTTGGAATAGGCACAATATTTGTCACCGAAACCATTCCATCAGGAGGCGCTTAGGAGAATCGTGTTAACATTTCCTTTTTCTTCTAGCTTCTGAGAGACATTACACTTTTTGATACATTTTGTTTCTTCACAGTAAATGAAATCTTGAGTTTGATTTGGGATTGAGCTTTTTGATGAGTAAATACATTTTGTTTCTTCACAGTAAAGGAAATGATAAGTTTGAATAACGCTGAAAGTAGCAAAACACACCCACATTGCAATTTCCATCTTTAAACATTTTCCTACCATAAAAAGCATTAGAGCGATCAAAATCTGAGGGTTTACGAATTATCATGCCAAATTCCGATCTTGAGTCCTTCATGGAAGTCGTAGACCTCATCATTATGAGTGTGACGGCGAAGGCCTTAGGTCAAGATGATTTGTACATTTGGGAATGCATGTATTTGTGTGTAGGTGGTGGGCTGCAGGGATCGTTGTGGTGGTGACATGCGATAATAGAGAGATTGGGCTTGAGATTTTTAGGCATGTGGATTTTAAGTCAATTATTTGTTCCCCTTCTTTGTTTTGCAGATAAATAAGACAGCTGTTAATTTCAATCAGGTGTCTTGGTTGAGGCTCTGAGGTGATTTACAATTCTAAATCTAAATTGAGTTGTTCTGGTTTCTGAGTTCTGTTTTTCTTATACTCTGTGAATTTATCTACATCTTCGTCATGATGAACTAATTGGTGTAAAGATTACATACTTTCAGCAGTATCCTGAGTAATGTTCCTTATATTGTAATGTTCATCAACTGCCACCAATTTTAATTTCTGTACTTTTTTCTGGCAGAACGGTATAATTAACTGTTTGACCTATTGAAGATGGAGAATTGAATGGTATTGAAGATTATCGAGTAGGTAATGTACAAAATATATATTATGATTTTTAGCTAATTGGTCTGTGTTATCTGTTTTATGATGTGCCTTTGCTGATTCACATTCTTTCTACAGTTGTGGTGGGAGTTGCATTTGTTTTATTGAGTTTGAAAGACTTGCATAAAAGATTAGTACATTGTTATAATTTCATATTATCCGTGTTCCAGGATATGGGAAGATGTTTAAGTGTATAGGAGAATCTTCTCTGGTATTTATATATGTTTTTTGATATCAGCAGGTGCACAATATGAATACTCTCTTGTTGACTTTCTCCTTTGTAGGCATTGCTTGGCCTTGGCCGTGCTGCATCAAGTGTGGGCATCCATAAAGAGATATGGTCCTTTTGATGCCATGATTTTTAAACATTTACAAGTAATAGAAGATAAATGAAATTTTCTAGAGGTTTTGGATATCGTGGAATTGAACTGGAGGAGACGAGTATGCGGAATTTCTACAAGTGGTGTATTTGGAATGCATGTTTGATGTAATATTCGAATTTCAAGCTTTTCGATGTAAATTGAAGATTGATTGGTTGATAATTTGATTCAATTCTATAATTTTTTGAGAATTTGGGGTTTTTAGTGTGGATTTATGATCTTGTACAGTGAAAATTATGTTAATGCACATAAGCATTGAGGTATAAGTTGAATGAGATGTAACATTTTGTTTGTCCCTAATATCTTTCAAAAACTTGATTCGGCTCACTTGTCTCTCCTGCCACTTTTATGTCTCTCATATACAATGATATGCTAACACTGAAGTCTAAGCTCAAATTGTACTGTGAATGGTGATGAATGTTGACCACTTCTTAGTTGACCATCACTTATGTTGTCATTGGTGATGAATGTTGACCACTTATTAGTTGACCATCACTTGTAACTTTCTCATTGATCGATGCAATAAGGCTAGTAACTTTTTCGTAAGGAGTCATCTCGACCTAAGGTCTTCGCCGTTGCACTCGTAATGATGAGTTCTATGACTTTTGCAAAGGGCTCTTATCCAAAATTCATCACGATAATCTGAAAACCCATAGATTTTTTTTTCGACCGTCGATTGCCATTTTAGGCTATGCTCTGTTCTCCTCAACTAATTTCATTTTTTTGGATTTTCTTTTGTGAAAATGCGACTGTTCAACAAATGCAGAAAGATGAACGGTTCAGATCATTGATATCGCGTTTCAATTTTTGTGGTTAGTGAAAGTATGGGTGTACATTATGTAGTTTCTATAAACTTCGTAAACTCCAAACTATATTTTTGCTAATTGTGAAAATCGAAACAAATTGTCAACGATCCAAGCCGTTCATCTTTCTGCATTTGTTGAACAGTCGTCTTCTTGCAAAATAAAATATGTAAAAAGAGATTTGGTGAGGGGAATGGAGCATAAGCGTAAACGGCAACCGACGACCGAAAATAAATTTAAGGGTTTTCAGATTATGCCAAATTCCGGGTCTAAGCCCTCCACGAAGGTCATAGACCTCATCATTAGGAGCGCGATGGTGAAGACCTTAAGTCGAGATGACTCCTTACGAAGAAGTTACGAGACTTGAAAATAGGTTATGCATCTGCCAATGAAAGAGTTACACGTGGCAGTTTATGTTCATAACTCCGATGAAGGTATTCCGGCCACTTTTGACCATAAACAAACCCGAAAACATCATCCTGTCATCGCCAGGAACACAATCCCACAAATCCCGACGGCCAATTCGGAGCGAGTCACCGCCGGCGAGCGAAAACAAAATCTGCAAAACTTCCCCCGCGAGTTTCTAACCGATTCCGGTGGAGATGAGTCTCTATCATCATTCATTGAGACAATTAAATGTTCCAAGACTCAAGAGTCGCGCGAATCACAACTGTTTTGACAGAGATCAGAAAATCATGAGGTCGCCGGTACGATCGCAATGGCCGGCATTCAATCTGATGTTTAAAATACAACCACGCGAAGGCCCAAATGCAAAAGCATACGAAGCCCAACAAACAAAAAAAATTACATGCTAAGCCCACTAAATAACAAAATTATATATATACTAAACGTGAGTTCTCAAAAGGCACTGTAGCTAACCTGTTCATCCGTTGCAGGAAATGACCTTTTTGCCCCTACTTACAATGTTCTAGGCCAATTTTGCCCTCTAATTTGCACGCACAAAAACCGGTCAGCCCGTTTTGTACAGTGGAAACCCGATTTTATCCCTCCATCTGTGTTGATTCCTCGACTCCACTGTGTTGTACGGGCAGATGTTTCTTCTGGAGAACTTTACCCGTCTCCTTTGTTGACTTTCCAGAATCTCAATTGTAGTCCACCATGCTTGGCAGGAACTTCAAGGCAGCCAAATGGTAAATTTCTTGAAGTCGATCGCACCTCCTTGGTCAGCCTCTAAGTTCTCACAGGAGCTAGAAAAGATGCAACTCAGTTTATTTGACTCAAGTATTAGTATATATGGTCTGCACACGAAGTTTGGGTAATTAGGGCAGGGTTTTTCCGAATTCGAAGCATTCAATTGAAGAAGTTTGGGTAATTAGAATTTTAGAGTTTCTCTTTTGGTAGTTGTTTTCTTTTGAAATCTTAGCTTGAATTGAACTAAATTCTTGCAGACTCTGTAAAAATTGGATCATCAAACCACTGTGATAGGCCCAGAGAGAAGCAAACTAATGGCTGCGAAGGTCGGCGAATTTTCTGCGACTTTGATTTCTTAGTTAAACTCATTGCTTGGCGAATTATGGAATTTTGAAAATCTGTTTGGTTATTCGAAACTTTTCAGGGGAAATTCGGCACCGAAAGGAACGGATCCGGGAAAGAGAACCCGGCTCGCACAAGCGGTGTTTTTTTTTGGGCTGCTGTTTTGTGGTTGGGGTCGGCTTTTTGGGGTTGGTTTCTTGTTTTCTCATAGTGCTACGGCTTTGGTTTTTTAGAAAGTGAAACTGTCAACGAAATGGGAAATTTCGACTCGGCCTCCAAATGGGCTCTTCAATCCGACCCCAAGAATGGCTATTTTGTCTCTTCGGAGCCTATGAATCCTCTGAGGGCTTACGTTTCGCTGCCCCAGGTCACTTTTGGCCCCAAGGGGTACGTGCTTTTTGGTGCTATTTTGCTTTGAATTTGGTGATTGTTCAATTTTGCGGTTTGCTTGGTTGCTGGGAAAATGTGAGAAATTGATGAAACTAGGAATGTTTTAGTGGAATTGGCTTTGTGGGTATGCTAAGAATTTGTTTTAATTTTTGTGGGTATGTTCAAGTTCGAAGCTTTATGATGCAAATTTGTGTGGACATTGAATAGCAAGTATTGTTTGTTAGGAATGTGTGTGAAGGAGCTAATCAGTATATATATGGGAAGTTGAACTTGAAGAACAATGTGGTTTAGTGTATTGCTCTATTTTTTTGTAATGTATACATTGCTGAATGCAGGTGGCAATTGCCAGAATCACAATACTCGGGATCAGCCTCAACAGTTAATCAACTGCGAATTCGAGAGGCCGGGTATACCCCCATCAATCCTGAAAAGTTGAAGGCTGCAACTGAAGGGCTTACGCAAAGTAGGTTCAATGATCTATTCATAACGTTGTTTAGGTTAATACAACAAGTTTCTGTTTTTGCCTCCATTTGAATATGCTTTCCTTTAACTCCTGTGCAATTTGCTAACTTTTGTGATAAATTTGAGGTTCTACTATCTCATGTTGATTATTTGATCTGATAATATAGATGCTTATGGCAACTTGCCAATATCAAACCTTCCAAGACTATATGTTATTCAGTCAGATTTTGCAGATAGCATTGAGTACTAAACCTGTTGTTTTTTGGTGCATTGTTGCTGTGTTACAGACTTACCCCGCAGCATCGCGCGGGCACTGTTCCTAGTCTTCACTAAATTCGTCCCCCGCGGCCCCCCACCCCTCCCGATAGGGGTGGAGTTTCCCTTTTTTTAACGGCCCTTTTTCCTTTTCATTTTTGGGGGGCTTTTCCCCTTGGCCCTTTTCTGAAATTCCGGGGACCCCTTGTTGTTTTTGGGGGGGTGTGGGGGAGGGGGGGGGGGTGGGGTGGTAGTTTTTGGGGGGGTTTTTCCCGGGTGGTTTGTTTCAAGCGTTCGGGGGGCCAACCCGCGGGGCCCCGACAAAATTGGTGTTCTCTCTTTTCCCCCCCTCCTGGGGGATCCCCCCCTTTTTTTTTTGGGTTTTGGGTGCTCCCTTGTTGTGTGTGGTTAAAAAACTCTTTTTTTTTTTTTTTTTGTTTTTTTTTTGCAAGGGCCGGCTTTTGGCATTTGGGTTCGGTTTTATTTATCTCGAGTTAGTCTAATTTGGTCGTTGTTGTGTTGAATTTGGTTGATATTTTTCTGGATTTTGATTGGTCTTTGTTGTTTTGCGAAAATGTTATTTCAGTTTGGTTGAAATTCGGAAAAGCTTTTTTCTGTGGGCATGAAGTGGTTGATATTTAGTCTGTCAAGATTTCCTCACGCGTAGTTATAAATCTTACTGTAAGTATGCTATTTTTTCGGAGCCACATTACAATGGACCTCCACGTAATCCTGACTTGCTTATATATGTTTTATTTAGCTCATGGAGACCCTAAAAAACAAGCTGCCGGATAAAAAGCATAGAGCTGCAGCATCGTCCCCTACAATACCTGAAATACATGCATGTATGTCTACTCCATGTCGTCCCTGGGCATTCAAGATGCTATCGGAAAGGCTTGAGGACCAACAACGTGCAGCTGTAGATGAGATTGGCTTCGGGAGCCTCTGCAAACTAGAGTGTCCTCTATTGCATGAACCTCTTTGCAAGTATTTGGTGCAACAGTTCAATCCTCTCAATGGTTCTCTTGATATCCATGGGCACACTTATCATCTCCGCCCTAGTCACTTTGCAACTCTAATGGGTTTGCCTGATGAGGGGAGTTGTATTGAGCTGAACAATGCTTTGGAACAGGCAGATATGGAATCCATCGGGGCTGTTTACATTGAAGATTGTGGGGACATATTCATACAAAAGCTCGCTTCCCGAATCTTGGAATCATTGAATGCTGATGATAAATTCAGAGTGGGGTTTGTGTTATTTGCATTGGGGACTCTGCTCTGCCCAACTAATGAGTACTTAATTCTTCCATGCCTTTTGAAACCGTTGAGGGATCCTCGTGCCATTCAGTCAAAAAACTGGTCTGCCTTTTGTTTGGACTTCTTAAAACAAGGAGTGCGATCCTTCAAAGAGAGATCTGTGACCCATGTTCCAGGATGCATCTTGTTCCTCCAGTTGTTCTACCTTCAGTCAGTTTACCACGAAGAAATTTTTCCACACCCGAATGTGCCTTCGGTAACTCTATGGGGGGAGCCTCAGATACGGCAGTTGCTTAAATTTGTACAATCCAATGGGGGTTTTGACAGTAGGAGAGTCCCCGTATCCCAAGGAGATGATGTATCGTTCTTGGTGTCGCGCGTTCAATTATTGGAGTGGCGTGTGGCCTTCCTTGAAGCCTCACAGTTGGCTAGGAATGCGGTGATAGAGGATTTGCTGAAAGATATAACAGTATTGAAGGGATTGATTTTTAATGCTCAGAGTCCTTTGAATCACAATTACCCTCCAAATTCAACTATGCCGTTCGAGTTGCCTCTTGATGTTGGGGATTACAATGTATATGCTATTATTATATTCTTCTTCGATCCTTCTTTTAGGACAGTTGTTTGTTTGCTGGTTTTACCACACTTACATTCTTTTACGTTTCGAATCTTCCAGGATCAATATGTTATTCACACCAATGATGTGCCCCACCAGTTATATCCCGAACATCATGATTTTCCTGCCGTTGTATCCCCTTTGCCTGTCAATCTGTACTCAGCATCCCACAGCTTTCATGCAACGCAGCCTCAACCCTTCCACCGGTACCAATGTCAACTCGATGATCGTGATGCTCATCATAATCAAGTGCAGTCCGATGCTGATGAGTATGGTCTTCGTACTCTCGTTGCCTCAATTGACGTTGACCATTAGTTCTCCTTGTAATTGCATTGCACTTGTGCTAACTTTTTCTCTCTGATTGTTAGATGGGGGTCACATTTTTTGTAAATGTTGTACATGTTAGTTTGTAGGACGTCAGTTTTGCCTTTTTGTATCTGACGTCCAATCTTAGCATGACTGTTAGATGGGGGTCACATTTTTTGTAAACGTTGTACATGTCAATTTGTAGGACGTCAGTTTTGCTGTTTTGTATCTGACGTCCTACAAAGGGATAACTGTTAGATAGGGGTCAAATTTTTTGTAAATGTACACGTTAGTTTGTATCTGACCTCAATTTACCCCGACTCCCCAGTGTTGTAATAGTCGACTTTATTTCCAACCCTTGTAATGAATTTAAGTCAATTAATTTATTTCGTGCCCAATGCTGAGTATAGTATACATGAATTTTCGTTTAATGGTTCATTTGTTCATTGTGTGGTTCATTATATAATTGGCTACACGCATATCTATACTTGAATTGGTTTTATGCACCCACAACAATTCTCTCACTATTTGGGTTCATTTAACTTATTTTGACGTGGAATTTCAGTATTTTGGTTCCTTGGTAACATTCTGACACAAGCAGTTGCACATCTGGTTGCTTTCCATGAGTTAATCTGTTAATCCCATCACCATTACAGTCTAAATTAACGTACTTCTGCTATACAACGCATACAATTGCAATCAACTTTTGTTTGCATCGCCATCCTGTTATGTTCCCAATAATCACATTAAACATCTTTTATGAATTTGTTTATTGATTCAACCATTTTCTATGCGCATTTCATATCTGTTGGGTTCACATGAAATGTTACTAACACAATTCGTAACATATTGTGTATGATCAAAATACGAAAATAGTCGAACAACACTAACTACAACCAAATCTAGATAAAATCTATATAAACAAAAACGCTTACATTGAGATATATTCGGTACCAAATCCAGATAAAAAACATATTAAAAAAACCGCTTACATTGAGATATATTCGGTGCATGCAATTGTGTATCATTTAGCACACGGTCACATCCTAGCCTTATTTGTCTTTGACTGCTTCCCTCTTTTATGTGTCAATTGCTGCCTTGAGTTGTTACCACTCTCTGCACCCCGATGCTCGCCTGAAACTTTTTCAAGCGACCTTGTCAATTCCTTTTCATACAACACATCCTCCATTGTTGTGTTCTCCTGATCTCCCTCCGAGTCTCCACTTTCATTTGCAAATGTTTCTGTCCAATGTGGTGGTACACTTGCCATGAAGTCCAGGTTTTTTTCTTTACGGTTATCTTCGTGCACTTCCTTACTTCCACGTGATTCAGTATGCACAATCGTATCGTTCATCGTCTTTGTCTGTGCCTCCTGCAAAAAACAGATTAGGTTTTACTTTTATTTTATTAAGAGCTACCATAATAACGCTCTATACTGTATAGACTTGCATTATACTTACGTCTATCTCAAGCTCTTCCCCTGATGAAGTTTCCCCTGAAGACATCTCCTCCTCAAGTGTTTCCTTACGCTTGGCCCCTCTCTTCCCAACTTTCTGCAAAAATGATAAAGACTAATGTCATAGACCTATTTGTAACCAAATCCACCCACTTACCAGAATTACTTACGCCTACCTTTTCTAAGTCGTCTATCTTTTTTTTGGCTGACGATGACGTCTGAACTAGAAGGGATACCACTCCACCATATTGTTCCGCCAACGTTTTAACCATTTGGATGGGCACCTATTTGTGAAACAACACTCATTTAGTTCAACAATGTATATGCTTTCACAAAATTAGTCACAATAGTGTAAATGTATACTTACAAGTTCTGCATTTGGCGGATTCAACTCTATGGGGATTCCTTCTCCCTTTGGGATATTCAAGTGGCGTGTCCCAATATTTGTGTCCCACCATGGTACAGTCACTGTCCAGCTAGGTAGTTTGAAATCAGCTGCCACAATTCCAGGTTCTCGCCTTCCCTATGCATTTAATTCATAAACTACATCACAATTTCCCACATTTTTATCAAATACTCTTTAAAGTTCTCACAATGTACTCTTCACTAACCTCATTTGTACTTGACTGGTATTCGTACTTTACAAACTTTGCAACAAATTTTGAATACGATATTTTTTCATCCACATATTTGGTTCCTGGCTCTCCTTCTGTCGCAAATTCTATACATTCTGCACTGAGTTCTTTGGTTTTCATCATACTATCTGGAGGATGTAACGGAACAAGCTGCCTGTTGCTAATGCCACTTTGCCGCGACACTCTTTCTCCAAGATAATAAGCTGCCCCGCATGGCCCAACGAGCAAAATTCTTTGTTTTGTTGCGGGAATGCTTTCTCTAACATATAAAGGCCAATCTTTTTCGCAGTTCCCCCAAACATTCTTCATTACCTGCCACACAATATTATCGCATCTTGATTATGGCTCGTAACTATTATATACATTACATACTACAAATGACAAACATCTACTCCCACCTGCATCGCTAATGACTAATTATGTCTCAGCATAACCCAAAACAGACGTTGTTCTTGGTCTATCAAACCCCAGCAGTTCATAAATATGATTTCATTTATACATAGACTAAAGAGAATTTCATGAGTTCCAGAATTTCTCAAGAATTCCTTCTCCTTTTGGAGAAAATGTAGAGATGCTTTCAACCACAGTTTCAAAGTTGTCGATGCATATATTCTATATTAAGCTTTTCAATTGAGCTAGCAATTGCATAATTCTCATTTCCTAAACATGCATCAAATACAAATTTAAAGAAGGCTATTCTTTACCTTGTATGATTATGTGAGAGTCAACTTATTTAAAACAAAGCAATCAGTTTACCTCGTCTTCCTCGATGTACCTCAACGCTGACCTATAAGCTTCAATATGGTGTGGTGTACCAAGTCGAGGTCCTTTTGTTGCATGCCAACGCAATGTCCGAGGCCAACCATCATCATTTTCTAATTCCATATTACATGAAAGTGGCTTGAAATACTCAATCATCCAGACCTGCAATGATTTTTTTATATACCTTTGCATGAATATAATCACTATTATCCAATTATTTATTGTAAAAACACAATCCATAATGATTAGTACCTCCCATGTAAAGCTAAAACAACCCAAGCTGAAGACAGTCCCTCTACTCAAGGAGTCCATTTGGAGATATAAGGAAGATAGCAGAGCTCCTCCCCAATTGTATTGTGAAATATCTTCTACGTACTCTAAGCTTGGAGTGTAGTAAAGGTACACACATGACGTATCCTTGTCGTTCAACAAGGACGCCCCAATCAATGCAAGTATGAAAGCCCGGGTGTATTGGTCTACCTCATCTTTTGTTTTTGGATCCCACCCCGAGTAGTTCGCAAAAATCTTTTTGAAGTCAACCTTCTTTCCATCCAACTCTGGTAGGTGCGGCCCATATAATGCGGACAAAGCTTTTGTGTTCTTATAAGCATTGTGGTCATACCTAAGTGGTTTGCCTGCCACACGCAATCCTGTTATTGCGCTGAAATCTACGGGTGTCATTGTCATTTCACCGACATTATCGAAATGAAAGGTATGAGTTGTGTCCCACCAGCGTTCAGCCAATGCATTTAACAGTTGCCTATCAATTTTCTTTTTCTTCAGTATCTTCATGACATCCTCAAACCCAGCAGCATCCACCTTCTTCTTAACATCACCTGGTAACTTTGTATACCATTCAACGCAGAAAGTAGCAGTGCCGCATCCTCGTGTCACGCGGTTGTTCCTCTGCAAAATGGCATTGTTTTTATTCATTGCAAACACAAGACATTTACTGGAAGTATAAACCAACAT